>JBBPCX010000114.1:22058219-22084341 GCA_037974365.1 Hydrocynus forskahlii | reverse complement strand
GGGGAGTTGGGGGGGGGCGATTGGGCGCAGATGGGGGCGGGGTGTCCCTCAGACCTCGATCCGTCCCCCCTGGGCTACAACAGGTACAAGTTCAGCTCTAACAGGTGGAGATAAACTGCAGGATAGATGGGTGTGTGTAAAAGTGTTGAGCTTTGTGATGTCACAAAAAGATTGACTTCTTAACAGAATGTTTTCGCAGCTTAGTTTCCATTTTCAGTACACCTTTATTTCAAAACGGTGAGGAAATTTGGTTTTCCATTATTCTTGTTACAACAGGAATCCGGCCCATTGTAATTTGCCGTTGTAATTTGTGACACTGTCTGTCACAACGGATAGAATTATACCGAAGCACCCACAGCATTGAGGCTATATGTTACAGGACTGACCGCTAAAGGCAAAGAAAGCAATAGAGCCCTAGCAATAATCAGATCAGAAACACCTTTGTTTTCACAGGCACGTTGGGTTCCCCTTTTAAAATCTTATCTGTGCCCGATGTTTGAATTTCCATTTTCGGTCTGACAGCAGGCCATCCATTCTGTCATGGTGTGTATATTCCAAAACACTGTTGCTACAGGGGGAAAAAAAATCAGTGCGGTTTTAGACTTCAGCGCTCCACCCACAAATAAATACAAAATGTAAAAGTCAAGTATGATGAGTCCAAAGTCTGATCACTGGCTTGGTATGAGTCATTTGAAGGGTGTTCCCCTGTCTGTGGTGGTTTTGCTGACGGACATTATTCCAACAACAGATGGAAACTGTTTGGAACAGGAAACATCCATATCACAGCCCCTCATCTTCCCCTTTTCATTTACCTCTGACTGATGCTGTCTGCATCTTCTTTGCCGTTGTCAAGCAAAACAAAAAGACTTGCTGGCAAATGGTTTGGGGTTACAAAGCCCGCCAGATTTTCTAAAGGTGGTTTTGGTTGGAAGAATGGTGTGTTGGCTTGCAAAGGCCCAGGACAAAACAAAGCTAGAGTCATCGGAAAAAACCCACCCAGCAACACATATTACAGCTACATATATTAAATGTTATGCGGCCAAGTTTTAACGCACCTCACTTAGCTGCTCAAGCTTGGGAGTTGGCACGTTTTTGATTATGTGGTTTCTGTCACCATAGAAATGTTTCCATTGTGTTCTAGCAGCAACAGTAAATAATAGGGAAATGAAAGGGAGTCACTCAGGATTCACCCCTCATGACAACATCCTTATAGAGTTGTGTCTATCACAACTATCTATGATGTCATACGTAAAGAATGCAAAAGGTTTCTGTTTTTATCAGCGCCCAAGACAGCCATCATCACCTCACGTCAGCGCCCTTCAAAGTCAACATTTTCTCATTCCAGGTTATTTATGGCAGCAAAAGGATTCCGCCGTCATCCTCATTTGCACACACTTATAAAAGCAACTCCTTCTTACTTTCAAGTCCAGAGCACCCGTTCGGGCTTATCAAAGTACGACTGCCATGTGTGCTGAAGCCTTATCTTTCAAAAAAAGGACCCCACCCAGTCTCTGAGAGAAAAAGAGGGTGGGTCTAAGTCCACAATTCGCTTCTCCGTTAGGCTTCAAAGCCCTGGATTTGCCTGTAAGCAGACGAGCAGTACAACATTTAGATCAAGCCCAGGTGAAGTTCATTAATAGTTCATTCTTGCTCAAACAGCTCAGCTGGGTTGTGAATTTTCTCTTATTAAATTTAGTTACATAGAGTGAGTGAGGCCTGTGCATGCACTCATTGGTGACTCCTGGTGGTATGAATCTGTCTTTCACTCGAATTATTTGTATATGAATATGCTGACTTTTTGCACACATCCTTGTTTGACTTATCGTTAACTATATAAGTCAAATGTTTGCAAACATCTGACTGAAGGCTCATTCTGCATCATTTTAAGGACATTTTGATGTTAACGGGTATTTCCAAAATTAAACGTTATATAGTTTTATTTTGTAAAACAACATATATACACTGCTTGGGTGTCCCTTGTTTTGTTTATTTTCTAAGTGAAAATTAGCGTGTTGTAATGCATAATTACTGTTTATTTGCTGTTTATTTAACATATTGAAAAGTGTTACAAAAATAGAAACTGCACTAGAGTTTGCAAAATCTGTGCAATATATTTAAGTCTACCAATTCAGGATGTGAATTTATTTTCACCTTAGCAAAAATAACAAAATATATAATCTAACACAGGTAGAGTCGGTATAGTTTAATAGTTTTGATGTGTTCAGTATCACTCTAAAATGGGCACAATAGTAAAAAACAAACCCTTAACTTGAGTGCGTGTCAACTACCTTTCACTGGTACTGTACTTCAGTACATCAGGACTTAAGTCTTTTTAATGCTTCCCCATATGTGATCAAGTGCACATTGCATAACACACAGTGGCAACCAAACAGGACACATAAAGAACTTTACAGGACTCCACGTAAATCACACGGTTGGATAAGGATGTGCTGCTCAGTGGGTTGTCTTTAAACAAGGCCAGTATGGTCTTTTGAATCCGAGGCCATGCCTTTAATGTGTTATTTAACTGACGCTGTATGCTTGGGGCTGGATGTCTGGCTGCACAATTACAGTTACAGCTTGGCTTGATCTTGTCACTGTCATGGTTACTGTTCATGACCAGTCTGCCCTCTTCTGAGGTAATTTAATTAGTCACACATTGCTTAAATCTTCTTGCTCCCCAGCTTTTCTGGGGAAGAAAAAAAGGAGAATGAAAGGAAATGTGTGTGTGCGCGCACGCCCTACAGCAAATGATTTTTTTAAAATTAAGATATTGTAAAATTAAGATAATGTAATGTGGAGATGCAATTAGCAGGATGAAAATAGACACACGCTCTCTGATAAAATCATGGTTCTAATTGCGTTTGTGGTTCAAGTGAGTCCACAGGGCCTGGACTCAACACTAACAAAGTTGAGTGTATGCACTACAGTGTGGAATGTACAAGAGGGAGAGCATTTTGGGGCCAGAAATTCCTTTGCTTTGTGTCCGCAGTTGGCAGTGGAGACCGTTGTGCTTTGGGTCCACTTCTGGCCTGAACCATTTTAAAAACATTCAAAACATCTCACTTACAGGAGGTCTTACAGAGGTGGATCAGTCTGATCCCCACCTGTTATCAAAGGAGACGCTCCGCTAGCTCGGAGCCCCTCACTGGTTTAGTGTTTCACTCAGAAACATGCCACAGTGCTGACGGAAAGTGTGTTATGAATTATGATTCATATTTACTTTCACACTTTAAATTAAAGGAATTTGGTTAAAGGAATGGTTCTGCGGAAATCTGTTTTTCCTAGATGTGGAAAAGTTAGGAGACCACATTTTAGGCATAAACTGCCTCTACTGATACAGAGGAAACTGATTAAAAATTCAGTCATTTCTAGGCCAGATGTTGTCTAGAATGTCTGTCTGTAGTTTTGTTAAATTTTATAGCTTACATTAAGATTACACATCCTTAATGAAGAGCTGGAGGCAGTTCACGTAGGCTGAGGATGTTTTGGGGATGTATGAGAAGACTGGGGTGATTATTGTAATGTGGCCATATGTATATTATATACACTGTACATATTATGTATATGTAAACCTGAATGGTTAAGAGGGGAGGACAGATGAAAGATGACCCTTGTGAGGCTCTTAAAAACATATGTGATTAAAAGCATCACATGGGCTGTATCAAACAAAACTAATCTTAATTATGTGTCACTATGATTCACAGACCTGTTAAAGAATTGATCTCTGAGAGTAAGAAAAGACTATAAAAATAACAATTTGACAGTCATTAGAAATGTTAGGTCCTGTCAACAAAAACAATATCAAATTTTGAAATATGAAAGCATGCAACAGCGGGAATGTCCTAATGCAGATTTCAGTGGTGTAATGCGGTGACCGCATTACACCATTGTTTGTATTTCTGGTTTGTATTTTTTCTTTTCTGTCTTTTACTATGGTGATTTGCTTAGTTTAGAATGATTATTATTGCTTTTTATGTTGCATGTTTTGTGGATCCCAACAAGAACAGATGCTGTTGAGTCAGCAGCTAATAGGGATCCAAATAAATAATAAATTAATAAAAAATGTGACATCAAGTGTTTGTTCACACCAGTGCTAACTAAAGTGGCTAAATCTGGACTCCAAACATGTCTAGTTTGATACAACTACATCTGGAGTAACTGGACAATTGTGTCAGTTTGATATTTTGCTGAACTGTTCTTCTAAAGCACATTTCATGCTTTTTGAATTTGACCTTAAAAATAATGAAACGTATTCATCTCACAAAGGTTTTTAAGAAAATATTCTGTCATGCATTTAATTAACCAAATGAGCAACAAACAGTGAATTAATGACATTTAGTTTGTGCAGAGCAGAGAAAACTATAATTGTACCGTCTTGATTATTGGGCACTAATTAGTTGTTAATTATGATTATGCATAGTTAAAATTCCCCTACTGACTCCTCTTCCTGTAAGAAACTTGCCTGATGAATTAATCCATTTAGATGCTTTATTCCACATTGTTTTATATTGTGTATATACACCAACAGCCCTAGTTAATACTTAAAAACATGATATACATATAGATGTGTGTCTATATACAAAAAAAAGTCAAAAGCAACAACTTTTTTCCCCATAAACCTTTATTTTACAGTGCATGAAAAGAACACCAGGACAGGGTTATCTTAGCGTTTGATCCACTTTAAATCTTTTCTTCTAAATAATTAGATACAAAAATAATGGAGCGAATTTACAGATCTCTATCCGTTCATCTGAGAGAGCACTCAACGACATATTTATAAAGGTGCTGTACAATATTTAAACATTTACATCTTGGAGCACATGATACAGACCATACAGAGCATTAGGATTTCACCACCTGTGATGCAATGATATCGCACCATTTCATTCCGCAACATGACTAACAGTGGCCTGAACGTTGCTGATTACTCAGTGCTGAAAATATTATGGCCTTTTTTGATATTTATTACACCATGTCCATTTCTTTAAACAATTAACTAAAATTCTGCTGGATGTCCCTGCCTTAAAGTGGTGCCAGATGTGACCCGCTGGAATACCGCCATAGGCCAGTATAGTTTATAATTGAGAAATGATTAAAGGAACTGGGTGCTTTCTAGATGAGTCAGACGATTCATTATTCGCTCCTAGAGAGAGCAACAATGCCATGGCACTGAATGACTGGAATATGTCAAAGCTAACACACATGACCATCAACTACTGCACATCAGTTCATACCCTGAGGTGAATTACAAGACACACACAGTACAACACACTAGATGGCCACCAATCCTTTGGTATTGAAAGAGACCGTCAGCTACCTTACTAGCATCTATCTATCAAAGTTAGAGCTATGACTGAACCACCACTGAAATCAGCCCTTAATGATGCTACACACATGAACAACAATGAATGACCTATGGAATAATTAAAACAACTGATCAATGGACACAGTAGCTGCAATATTCCTGTTTTGAAAATAACTTAAAATCCTTTCTAACCATGAACTGACATTTCATTGCACCGAATCCTTTAACCTTTAGAAAGATCTCTGAGATGTCTCAATGAGTTTGTAACAGTAATCTGAAAACAATATTATTCTCCCATCAACTGAAGTGCTTGATTGCTTACATTACCTGCATTTGCATTCAGTTTGGACACATCGGCAAAAAAAGTGAAAGAAAATGAAGCATCCAAGACCACACAACATACACAGATACCCCTGCATGTACCATTAGTTCTCGTGATGAGTCAAAGTAGCTGCTACAAAGTAAAACTACCACGGTGCTTACTACGTACTTTGGAACTCTACACTTCGTACTCAATGATTCAATATGGCTACATGTCTCTATGCTCATATACATATTTCAATAAGTTACACGGGTTTCATACAAATGGCAAAGAAGATATTAAAGCACAAGTTTCTGGTCTTTTGCAATAATATGTTTTGAAGATCAAGGATATGGGCGTGTTAAAATTCAGAGAACAGTCTAGAAAAGTCCTTGGTAAAGCTGCAGATACCAGTTAGCCTCAAGCCTCTAAGTACAGTTCTTTAGAGTCTGGTTGAAAGACATCCTCGACTGGTGCTTAAAAAGGCATGCGACAAAGCAACTGGAGGGATGAGGGTCTTTTTTTGCATGCAGTAAAAGGACACTCTTTGGGGTCAGGGGACCATGACTGTAGGACATGTAGAAAAACTCATGTTTGTTCTTTTGGTGACTGGCAGGGAGTGACAGTCCCTTTCATTGTTTGTTCTCACTCTCCAGGTCGATCAGAGGAGGATGGGTTCCCATTTTGAGGCTTGGTTCCTCCAGAGGTTTCTTCCTCCAGGTTAGGGAGTTTTTCCTTGCCTCTGTCCCCCTTGGCTTGCTCACTAGGGGCTCAGACCTGTATTGTGTAAAGCTGCTTTGTGATGACATAAAAAGCTATATAAATAAAATTTAAATTAGAATTTGAATCATTGCATATAGATGAAGTGCATTGTGATGGTCAGCAGAGAATCTACATAAAAAACTAATTAATTCTAACTAATAATTAGTTATTACACAAAAGGAGGAGATGTACATGAGGCAATGCAGGCAAAACTGAATCCTTTTTTCTTCTGGTTCCTGACCAAAAAGTAAAAACAAGAGTTGTCCCACTCCAAGCCTGTCCATAATAAATACTGCTCTCAGTATGGATCATGTAAGAGCAGAAATAGCAGCAAGTCCATTTTGACAAGTTTCACCCATCCTGTTACAAAGTCAGCAGTGATAAACTATAGAAGGGCACAGAAACCATCATACACAAAACCATGTGCGCATGTTAGAACATCAGGGTCAGATAAAGTAGATCCTGTTTGCTTTCTGGTAAAATCAAGGCAAAGAGGGGAGCAGCTCTGCAGAAGCCATGGTTTAATGCACAATGCCCAGTGAGTTAAGTGCGTGCTTTAGCTACCCGTAAAAATCACGCATCACCTCCTCGCGAGTGAGGATACGTGCAGAGCTCGGGACCTTCCAAAGCGCAGCACCAGTCTGCCCATCTGTGCTGAGTGTCAGTGCGCTGAACGCTGAGCTCATCGTCAGGCTCTCTGATGCATCTTCCCCACTTTCTTTCAGGTCCTCGTTTCGTTGGACTTCTGTGTTATGTATCTGTCTTTCCCTTTTTTCCACCTCACTTTTTCTCTTTGAATCCCTCTGTAAATCTTTACTATTTCTCTGATGAAGTCTCTTCTCTTCATGTTTATGATGGCCACTGCTCTTCTTTTCTCTGGATTTGCTGGTGTCTCTGTCTTGTTCCTTCCCTTGTGGCTGCTTCTTTCTTCTCAAGGTGCTTTTCCTCTCCAACTCCTCTTCTGACCCCAACCCCCTGTCCACACCCTCACCTCGCCCTTTTCGTTCTGCTCTCTCTCCGTCTGCACCCTCTCTTTTGTTGTTTCTCGGACTTTCTCTTGACTTTCTCTCCACCCTCTTATTGCTATCCTTCTTTTCACTGTTTCGAGACTTCCTCTTTGACTGATTTTCCTCAGGGTAATTCTGTGTCTCCATGACCGCCATCAGTCCCTCCTGATTTGATTTTCTAGGATCCTCTGAATGGCTTGGTTGTTGTTTGCTGGACTTCCTGTGCCTGCTGGAATCCTTAGAGCTGTGAGATTTGTTTTTGGTTTGAGATGGACTATGTTTGTTTTCTCTCTGTTTTCTTGTACTTGTAGAGTCAATATTGCACTCTGTAGACTGACTTCTCTTGACATCTCTTGGCTCTGATTCTTTGCTGATTCCTGTGTGGCGAGGTGACAGTCTAGTCCTGGACTCAGAAAGGTCTGGAGAGAGGGCAGAGGGTGCGCAGGGCTGGAAAGGTGAAGAGAATGAAAAGGCTGAAGCATCAGAGGGCAACGGGTCTGAGAGGAAAACGTCACTGGGAGTACTTAGAGGTGAAGGGACTTGTGGATCTGCTGTTGTAGAGTCTAGAATTAGAAAATAATTTTTAAAAAGTATTTAATACACACATTAACAACAGGTAAGAAAACACAGAATTTCAAATTTAGATTTAAGGGAAAATGTGACCACTTAAAGGGAACAGGTTTATCCATCAAAGTTGCATTCCATCAAAATAGCTTCCATTTGTTCTCAGCACGGACCATTCTCAACACAGCAATGGCATGGAAGTGACATGGTAACATGGGTGCTTTTAAGAGTGTACCATGTGCAACAGTACAGCTGAGATTTTTTACTAAAGATGTATAACCCAAGTCATGTCTTGCCGCAGTCTCAGGGTAAGGAGAGCTTGAAAATTTTTAAGATCATTTGATCGATTTGTCTTTTTCCATGAGAACAGAGCTGCATAAAGGGCTTCTGAAAGCAGAAGCAGCTACCACGACGCAGGGAGTGCGGCTGAATCCTTCTCCTGCACTGCAGTATAAAGGGCTCATGTACAGTATTTTCAGTACTTTGTGCCACTCACTTCTTAAAGCAAATCAGATACCTTTTACTTAACTGCTGTGGGATTTCTGTTATAAAGCAAATTTGTGCTGGCCTAATATGCAGTTAATATATTAAGCTCACATCACACAGCAGGAATACCAGAGGTTAGCTAACAAACACCTCCACTATTTTTATTCTCTTTCACTGTATGGTGATTTTTGTTCCTAACACTTTGCAAGTATGTCTTCATTTAGCCCACACAGAGTGAGCTTTGGGTAAAAAATGAAAAGGTTAGTAAGACGTGCCAAAAAATCTGCCATTTTCCAATTCTGCTGTGAAGAAATCAGAATATGAATAAGCAGCAAAATTTCATAATCTGTGCATTCCTTTTTCTATGATCATTATGTAAAAAATAGACTTACATATTTTAATATAGCATAGAAATGATAGAGAAATGCAATAATTTACTTTCAAATGTAAAGAAGGCAAAATTGACAGGTTTCGAGAGACAGGCCTATAGCCTTATTATTTATCTGTGCATTATTACGGTATCTAAGTGTAAAAATATAATAAACGTAAAAATGTTTAAAAATGTTTTGCTCACTCCAGGTTTCAGCTTTGACTTGACTATTCTATAGTCTTTGTCTTGACTTTGTTGTGTTCTGAACTTTGACGTGATCTTTTATATGTCAGTGTCACTGTTAGATCCAAGAAAAACATCAAATATCTGTCTCTAACTGCACACAATATTTCAAAAGGCCATGTACTGTATCTTTCGCAATTTCAAAACGTTACAAATTTAAGGGTCACATTGAAAGACTTGCAAACTGTGGGGAACAAACAAATACTTGGGTGGGCTACCTCTTAATAGACTTTTGTAAATTTGCATATAACCTTTTGTAAGTTTTGAGGCCAAGAGAGGACAAAAGGAACAGAATTACCAAAGTGAGAAAAGATGGCCCAGAGGAAAAGAAACTGTTAATGATGGTGCTCCTGGGGGTAGTAGCACACAGCTGAGGAACTTACACTACCTAGTGAGAAAGAGAAAAGTACAGAAGAAAGACACAAAGAAAGAAAGAAACAGAAAGCAATCAGACATAAGCAAGTCATACAAATGGTTAACTGGTACTAGTATGCCTGTGTAGACAAAGAGAGGAGAAAAAGAAAGTGAGAATGAGAGAGATAGAGATATACAGACACAGAAATAGACAGACAGACTCACTGTTGTCAGACACGAGCCCCTGCCCAGGTCTCAGCAGTAGCAGTACTTTGTTGCCGCCAGCCTGAATCAGTTCAATAGCTCTGGTGTGACTGATCCCCTGTGTGGGCTCCCCATTGATCTCCACTATCTGATCTCCAACCTGCATGTAGAAAATCACAGTATCTAAAAGCAGAGTGTTTCAAGGCAAGTGAGCCAAAAAGAGTTTTGTTTTCACTCTGGGAGCACATTAGTCTGATACTGCCGATGGAAGTTAAAATAATCTTCACAGTCTCAATTCTAGCAGTCATTATTTCCACAATGATCTGGAAATGGTAAAATATGATTTTTTTTGTATGCAAATGTGCCTGATGGACATGCTTATGAAACAGCATCCAAAATGCATCCAGAAATGCTTGACAGACACTATTCAAAATTTTATTTTCACCTAATCAGCATGATTCATCAAAAGCCAACATTAAAAAGACTAATCTTTGATTGGAATATAGTAACATTTCCATGCTTCACAAATGTTTCTTGAGCTTTGATTGTATTCACCATGTACCAGGCTGGGAAAAATATTAAGCACTAATATGTTTTACCTCCCCCTCCCACAACCCTCACCTATCTGTGAACAAAATGCTTTTAGTATCTTAGAGACCGTCCCTGATACGGAGCTTCACTGAGAGACAAACATTGGCAGTTTCATCCAAGTATAAATAACAGAGTTGAGTTTTAGTGTTTCATTTCAAAGGCATGTTATTCGTACTCTGTCCTGGCCAAATGAGAAGACTGATTTGTATTTCAAAGGCACAGCAGCTGCGGGTGCAACTGAAAGCTGTGATCACTCTTAGTGTGTTCACCCTTCAGTTCAATGGAAGACAACATTTCATGTGATTGCTATAAGATCAAGAACTGGGACAAAATTAGAATGGGCCAAAAGAAAAGCTTAGAAATGACTAGTGTTCCAACAATATGCTTGGTACATTTTGATGAAACTGATGAAATTATGTACTGTAATGTAACATGATGAGACACATAAAGTATGTTCTGTAAAGTATGGTCTTCAAGTAGGATTATGACAAGAGTGTCTTAACTGGCACATGCTGCAAGGGGACATTTCAGCCAGACTAGGAAAAACCTTGTTCGATGATGGGGTGCTGTAGGACTGTGTACACCTGCACACGCCTGCACTGTCTTGTGTGTGTTCAAAATATTATTTTGTTTAACTAACTGATAAAAGCGTAAAGAAGCTAAATGGCTAATGTTGCTGCTAGAAAGCTAGAAAACATTTCAAAGAGCCTACCCTCAAAAATTCACCCCAAATCAGTATGGCCGAGATGTTATGCAGTTTTGAAAAATCAATAACGTGGGAGAAAATTAATCGAGAATGGGATCAGAGTCAAGAATATTTTTGCTTACAAATAGACAGAATGTAATAATAAATTATTATATATTTCATGGCTATTAAAGATATTTTTATCAAAAAAATTAAGTAATCTCAGCCCTACAAAGTAGTTTTCCAATAAATAATGAGAAATCAAAAGAGCGTCTCTTGAAGAGATGTATCAACGTTCTGAATAGTTATACTGACTTGAATTCTGCCATCCAGAAGGGCGGGGCCATCCTCAGCCAATCGCAGTATATAGAGCCCCATATTATACTCCGTCCCTCCTCTCAGACTGAAGCCGAAGCCACGAGGACCGCGCTCTAACTCTACCAGAATACATCCCTGTGATACACACACACACAGGTTTTTGTTTCTATGCTTAAATTCCTGCATTTTTGGAGTGTATTTTGCTGATGAAATAAGAACAGAACAAGGCTGTGCCACTTACCTGTTTAGAGCCTGTAACACACAGCGTTCCTTTCTCGCTCATGGGGAGGGTTTTATATTCTGCCCATGCCAGTTCATCCCTAATGTCATCCATATCCAAATTATACCTGCATATAACGTACATAGCAGAACTCCAGTAACATACTACACAATAAGATGTTAAAAGTTCCCTCAAGTAATTGTAGAACAACATGCATTTAATCTATTATGGCTGCACATATTTAACAAAGTAAACACAGTATGTTTAATAAATAGTCAATTAGCAGTGCATTCTGGGAGTCATAGCCAGGTTCAAATGTAGGCTCTAGTGATCGGTACCTCTCCTCCTGTGTAGTGGATTTTAATGTCCTGTGCTGCGGTGCTGGACTCTGTTTGGCAGAGCTGGCTCCTGACGGAGGGCCTTTGTATTCTAAACAGCCAGTCAAAACAGATACATGTAAACGGAAAAGTGCAAAATAGTTTTTTCTTTCTGTAATAATTCTGTACCATTGTGTAAATTAATCTAATTAATGTGATGAGGTGATTGTGATTACTTCTGACATAGAGCAGCTGCATTGTGTTAATTTATTAGTTAATTACAGGCTGAGTGAGGTTTGCTTCTGCTAAACTAACCTCAGTGTTTATTGCCTTTATCGAGAGCTAGAAGAGAGAGTAATTTAAGTAAAAAAAATTCAGCCAGATGTCTCCTTTCAGTGATATTGACTACGGAGTGTTAACTCACCATCTTCAGGAACCACTGTGAGCGTGACAGTATTGCCGGCATCTTTGATGAGCTGTACAATGTCGTTGTGAGAGAGCTCTATGATGGATTGGCCATTAACAGCAGAGATACGGTCACCCACGCTCAGCAGGCCGCACCGGTCAGTCGGACTGCCCTCAATGATTCGGCCAATCTTATGAGGGATTACTGGAAACACAGACATACACAGAACTCATTACCAGTAACCCTCTCTGGGGAGTGTTGTTATAGTCATTGCGTCACCAAAACGAGATAGGATGAAGGCAGGCACAATCACTGAACACTAAGTATGTTTGTGTGTGTGTTTTTCTGAGTGTTTAGCAGTAGAAATGTTGGTTAGAATGCAGTGATAGATATATCATTATTTACTTGCCTCCAGGCGGAGGTTTGCTTTTTGAAGTGAGGATGACGAAGCCGAAGCCTTCATTTTCTTTACGATGGAGTGTAATATCAAATGATTCATGGTCCAGGACACTTGGTATTTGAATGCGAGGAGGTCTGGGAGAACCGTTGACCAGTACTGGAGCCATGTTTTGTGCCCCATCATCATCATCATTGTCAGCCACATCTATGAGAGACACTCATTTAGTTTAGTGCAAGCTGAGAATAATTCTTTGGTTTGCAAATTTAACACAGAAAAAATGTGGTTGCCAGTGGAAAACCATGACTATTAAAGTTAGACATTCACACTGGGCCATAAATGTCAAAAGGGGGTAAAATACACACCTCTATGAAGTGCTAATTCCTGCCAACCCGCATGAAATTTTAGTAGTGTTTCGGCACTAAGAGAGCATATTAACATGAACAGAGATTAACATGAAGTTTTTATTTGTTTGACATTGAACACAAGCATTTGAAACTTGCAAAAGACAATCCATGATTGCAGGCATTAATATATATTTGTCTTATCTGTAGAGCTGCTACTGTTTTCCATTTCTGAAACCCAATTTGATTATAGCACCTGTTCATAAGCATTGGTGTATGTATGACTGTGACAGGCCTAGAGTGAGCTTTTTTCCCCTCACAAAATAGAGCATACCCTTTTAAAATCAAAACATGATTTTCTATAATATTGCATGTAAGCCCTTCAGTCCAGCTCCTGAAGACCTAAGCAATGGTCGATCTTGTCTATCTACCTGGACACCATGGAGAAAAAAAAACTGATTGGATAAACATATCACCGAAGTTAAAAATATTACTACAATATTATTTTAAAAGCAAAAAACAATTCTCTTAAATAAAACATTGAAAAATGACAAACATGTATTCTTTAGTTTCCAGAAATCATTCCCTGAAGGGCTGCTCTCTGCAATGGCATATTTACAGCTCTTTACAGTGTTTGGCCCAGAATTAGGTCATTTGCATTTTGGCGTTCAGTTGCATTTTGTACATTTTTTATCTTCTGCCAAATTTGTGCTTATCATCAAGAGCCTACAAATCTTGACCTCAATTACAATCTTAAAGCACTTCAAATTTACAAAGCAACTGCATGAACACGCTTGGTCTGTGACTCTATTACTGTGTGTAACAGACTCCAAACTCACCCCTGTAGATGACTTTTCTGCGCACAGACAGCAGGACCTGGCCATTACGGGCGGCATTGGTCATCAGATCCAGCACTTGCTTGTGAGACTTCCCCTTCACTGTAATGCCATCGATGCCCATCAGCTCATCCCCAGCCCACAGACGCCCGTCTTTCTCCGCCGCTCCATGTGGTATTATGGCACCTATATAGACCTGGGGAAACAGAAAGCATGCATTTGAATGGAACACAATAAGAAAGAATAATATTTAAACATCTTCAGTTTGTTGCACAGACTATACTGAAAGTCTACAAGTGGTTAGAGCACTCACTGGCTGTTCAGGTCCTTCCCCGCCGAGTACACGGAAGCCAAATCCTGTCTCTTGATCTCTCTTTATAAACACATCCAGCTCTTTATACTGAGGCACTGTGGACAGAGGCACTAGGATGACTTCACATGCATAAAGACAACCAAGAATGTTCAGCTTTAGTCTTCTTAACCACAGAAGTCAATAAACTAGCTTTCATCATATTAAAGTAATAACGATGTTAAAAGTATTAAAGTAATTTAATTAAAATGTTTAAGATCTGGGACTTGGCCGGTGTTTTTGTTTAGATGCATATCCAGCTGTAGCCAGACTGCTGTAATGTTTCATAGGATTTATTTTACATTTGCAGGCAGCATAGATGTGTATAGATGTGTGACCTCTACAGGAATTAAATTGACATTCTGATACTTTAATGAGAAACATATGGTACATCAGTATATACAGCAACTTTAACAACGTTCAGTCACACATATCGCTATTTACGACAAATAGGAGAAGTTGTGCAGTTATAACAATGCAAGTTATCCCTAGTTCTTTGGGTTCTTTCAGTTATTTGGATTCTTTCAGTACTTCAGGTCATGCTGTGAAGTGACCTGTCCAGATCATGGAGGAGAAAGGTGATGATTTATTTATCTCTCTGACAAATGATTAATGGAACCACTGAACTGAGGTTATCTCAAATGATGCAGCAGGGCAAAGACAAGGGCTTGTTTACAAACAGGCATTTGGTCCCATGGGTCATCTTTAAAATTCCCCTATCAATTCAGGCCTCCACGTTGTTGCAGGAAGTGCTTTAGTTATGGTTTTGCAAAACAGACTGAGCTATGTTAGTCTAAGAAACTGAACTGGATTAAGACACAAGTTCCACAAAACTAGTCAGTTTATAGTCCAGTTTAGATGTACACCAGTCTGAAACATCCCCGTTTTTGGTCATATAAAAATCACATTTCAGGTGCCGAGAGCAATTACTGAAATAGAAAAACTGAATTTAGCTTCAACGCACCAGTGTGATGTGCTGGAATTTATATTCTAAAGCTATGTGATCTTAGTTGTTATTTGATTGGTCAATTTTGTTATTTATTACTACTATTTTTTATTTTGTATTAGCATTTTATTAGCAACTGAATTCAATTGCTTATTGTTTTTTAAATTTTAGCTCTTCAATTCAATTTGTTAATTTTACTAGTTTGAATGCTTACATTGTAAATTGAATTTTTAATATTATCTGATTTGTTCTATTTGTTACTACTCTTTTCAGTCTTCTGTTCTTTGTTCTCATGTGTGGCTACATTGTGAATGAGGGTCCCTCTCAGTGTACTTGGGGTTTAAATAAAGCTGATTATTTAATATTGATTGATAGAAAACTGAATGTAACTGACTGTTTAACAAATTCTTTTCCTCCCAAGGTGTGGCCCTTTACCTTAAGCCATTACTTTATGTTAGGTGTCATAAAGCTGGTATGTGTGGTACTGCAACAAGCAGCTGGAACTATAACAGAAACTCACTATATAATGTTTAACGGCCAATATCAGCCTGAACCACATTTTAGTAAATCCTGACAACCAAAGTACAGAATATCTTTGACTAGTGGCTTAATTGAAAAACTTATGTCAGGTCTTTAGTGTGCATGTAAACATAGTTGGTGTGTTCTTCAGACTCACTAGTGTTGTCCACTGCGGCTTTGGGTTTGGTGCGGCGGAGGGCGGTGTCTCGTCTGGGTGAACTACAGGGCAGTGTGCTTGAGTAATAGGTGAGTGCCTGAGGAGCTCCCACATCATGGCAGCGGTCCAGAGTCTCTAGGCTTGCGCTCATTTCCTGTCTCTGTTAAGGCAAATAAAGTGCACTTCATTACTGACCTTCTGTCCCAATACCATTCATTTAATTAAGCCTAGACAAATACATATTTACCTGTACACTGTAAAAATAAGTTTAAGACTTTTAAAAAGTTTTACATCCTGTTAACTTATTTGAAATTTAATAAACTAAAATTTTAAGGCAGCCTGGAAAGTTCAACTTCATTTTCTATGTCTAGCTGTGGTAAGCCACCAAACTGAAACACCTCAGAGTAAAGATCAAGTCTTTTTTCTTCCATTATGTAATGGTATGTATTGACTGACAGACAGCTGGTATCAACTGAAAATACCAGCCACTGATTCCAGTATCTATTTTACATATCTAACCAATGTATTGGTTGTATTATATGGCAGTTGATTCTGCATTTATTTAACATTTTCATTATTAGATTTTGTTTCACTCCATTGTGCAAAATAATTCGAGAAAACAATATAGTATGAAATTTTTATTTGTAATACATTCAGGAATGCGCCTGAAGAATGATGCATAGATGGACACACACACACACAGAGCACACACTCAGAATACCAGCTTCAGCTTTGCAATAATCAAAAAATGTTTTCAAACTCACTGGTCTCAGACTCTTTACTGGAGAAGTTTGACCTAAAGGCAGAAATGAGAAGAAGATGGAGTTAAAGAAACAAAGGGAAAACAATCTGTAATGCCTCTGTTGTTAAAATGACATGCAAATAGCTCTCAAAGTAAAGTTGTTTAATCTCATTTTACCAGCTCACTAATTTATTTAACTACATTTCTCAAGAAATGTGAGGCCTTAACTTGCACTGAAATAGACATTAGGGAGGACTGGGCAGAGATGTAAGAGAGTTAAAAGGCATGCATCATCTAAGAGATATTAAAGATGGATACAAGAAATGTACATAAAAGGGAGAGGGAGATGGCGAGAAGGGGTTTAGGAAGGGTCCAGAGAGAGCAGAGCCATGCATAAAATCCTAATGACCAAGCCACGCTTCCATCTGTCAACACAACGCCCACATAGTACCCAGCCCAACCCCACCACCATCCCCAAGCCTGATTGGGGTGACTGTCACTCAAGAGAAAATGGAGCACACATGAATGAGCAAACTTCAAACATCTCTGTCTCTCTCTCCCTCTCTCTCTCTCTCTCTTTCTCTCTCTCACACACACACACACACTTTCTCACTCTCTCTGAATGTAACAGTAGAAGAATGAAATTACACTTCATTCTGGGGTGCATTCCCTGCCTTTTCCCTCTGTTTGCAATTTATTCTCTTTCCTTGGTTTTCTTTCACTTTGTCCTTTCACGCCATCTTTCTCCATTTTTCCTTTTTTTCTCTCTCCATCCATCTTCTCTTTGTCTCCTTTTCTCCTTCTTTCTCTTCTCTTTCTTCGTCTTCTACCATCTCTCAGCTCTTCTCTCTGTACTTTTTTTTGGTCCTTTCACTGTTTTCTCTCTCACTCTCAGTCTCTCACTCTCCCCCGAACCCAATTAGCCCACTATGAGCTGTTCTCATGGACTTGCTGTAATCCTCTACTGATCAAAGCGCATGCACCGAGTCTGGCGAGTGGCTAGAGATAATACGGATCCCCCTGAGGGAACACCCAGTAAAAGCTGGTTAGCGGTGCAGTGGTGCATCCTACAGCTGGGATTTAGGTTCATGTCCCAGCTGTGCTATGTGTCGCCTCTGGCTCAGTGTCCCTTAGGACATGAGTTCCCATTAGAAGGGAAGGCCGGCACAATCCCTTTCTTCCCTGTCGCTATGCAACGTGTCGGCCAGTCAGTCATCTGCATGGTCACGCAGCGCACTGCAGCACTGTAGTTTTTATATAGCAGAAAAACAAGTTAAGATTTTACAACAAACAGCAGTCCAGCGGCTTGCATAATTGTCTGCTGTGAGACAGGGTTTTCTACGTCTAGGACAAAGTCTTCTCATAACCTGAGACAGCAAAGTCCAGGGAAAGAGGACTTTCAAAACAGTGAAACACTGACAAGAAAGCACATCTGATGAGGAGCACCAACATTTACTGGTAGTATACACCAGTAAAATCACAAAGTCTTACACATACATGCCTGGAACATTTGATATATACATACATATTTTTTTCTTTTTTTTTTTTTCCTGATGGCCTCTCTAAATTAAGACGATACCAGGGAATAGCAAGGCGATACAAGGTTGGATCAGAGAGACAAAAAAGAACAATCCAATCCTGTTACAAATCCAGCCTGAAATAGCACACTCACACTCTGTGATATCATGTTAGCTGTGTATTTTTCCTGTGGGTTAATGGAATGTTTGAGTTGTCTACTGTTACATGCTTATCTTAAAGAAAGTGCTGAAGTGAAGTGGTATCAGCTGATACTCAAGGTTTCATTATTCGTACTGGAAAAGAAAAACATGGTATCATGACCTCTCTATATTTTTAATTTACTATATATATTGTGTATCATATATCCCTCTGTCTGTCATATATCTCTGTCTGTCTCTTTCCATTCTCTCTCCTTGCCTCACTCTATCCCTACTTCCTGCGCCTCCCAGAAGAATGACAGCATACTTGGCAGAGTATATTTATTTGAAAATACCAAGTGTCTGAAGTTATATGAGGTTTAGTTATGACAGTGATGATTTAATAACTTATCCTTCCATTTATGTCCTTATCTGACTTCTTATCCATCCTGCCATCTTCCTCTCTCACTCTCTTACCTCCTCTCAGAACCAGCAGATTGACCTCGCTCCCCACAGGCAGCTCCTTCAGTATGTCCACAACCTGCGCGTGACTCAGCGTCTGTACGTTCTGACGGTTGATCTCTTTGATGACATCTCCTTTCAGCAGGCCACGGCACCACTGTGCATCCAGGATCATCTTTACCTTCTGGCCCAGTGGGCAGTCTGCAATGGCAAAGCCAAACCCCCCAGGGCCCTTCACGAGGGGAACGCTTACCAGCTCTGGCTGCAGCATGCCAACCTCAGGCCCTTCACTGGCCCCTCCAGGCAATGCAGCTACCACGGGCCGGCCACTGGAGTCTGTGGTGACATAGTGGAGCTCCTGAGATGAGCCATGCAGGGCCTCGCCCTTCACAAGTAGCGGCTGTCCGTTAATGAGCGGTACGGCAGTCACCACCTCACCCACCGCAGGAGGAGGAGGTGGAGGAGGAGGGGGAGGAAGATCCTCACTGTCGTCTTCAACATCCAGGGGCAGTGAGTA
Source organism: Hydrocynus forskahlii (assembly GCA_037974365.1). Classification (NCBI taxonomy): domain Eukaryota; kingdom Metazoa; phylum Chordata; class Actinopteri; order Characiformes; family Alestidae; genus Hydrocynus; species Hydrocynus forskahlii. Next base: position 22,065,281 of record JBBPCX010000114.1, on the reverse strand, counting down.
CCCACGGCACAGTACCATGTCTACATATTGGTTGATAGGAATGCACTGGAACATCTGCACCACATCTGCATGGGTCTTTCCCAGGACCAATGTGCTGTTAATCTCCACGATCACATCCCCTGGGAGTGAGACAAGAGGAAAAATGCCATTCCCAAAAAAGAGCAAGACATCTGTCAAAACACTCAGTTTTCCAACGTTTTTAAAACACAATTGAGCATTTGAAATAAAAATGCAGTATGGGCTAAAATTCAAATAACATTCTCCTCTTACAATAAATGTAGGTGACATGTTTGGTGTTTGAGGATTGTTTCTGTAGTTTTGTATTGAAACTATGGGCTAATCTAGCTAATTAGTATTAGAAGCATATAACCACTGGTGTTCTATCAATACCTAAATCACCAGACATGTTTTGATGACCAACTTCACATTGGCTGAGGGGAAAATTACAAACATGCGATTTTTGACCTGCCAGGTATTATTTGTGTCAACATTTGTGACAGTACTCATGAGGGAATAATGCCAAAACCCACATATTTCATCCCCTTGTTGTGATGCCAGCTTAAAACCATTTAAGTGTTTAAAACCTTGGACACAAAAAACAGGTTTCAACATGTGCTTTTAACAAGAGTTTCATTATTCAGACAAAGAGATGGTTTATGAATTGCATTCAGGTATGTCATGGACAGACCATACTGCGTAAAAGCTTAACATTTGCCAACAAAAAAGAGGTCCTAATTGCCTTTCTGTGATGTGAATGAGCTTCTGTGTTCTCCTTTCAGTACCAATCCTTTAATAAAATAAGCAAGTCGATGAGGTCACAGGGTGTCGGAGTGGCCACCTCCCTTCCCCCAGCCAGACTGTGTGTGCTCCCACTTACCGGAGGCCATTTTGTTGTCTTGAGCCGCTGGTCCATCTGCCAGCACGTTCTTTACCTGAAGAAACTCATCAGGCCGGTCTCCACCGATGATGGTGAAGCCAAAGCCCTGAGCACTTTTTCTCAGGGCGGTGTGGTATAACTCCCCCTTCAGCTGAGTAGGGTCCCGGGTAAAGCCTGGGGTACCCCCATCACCACCTAGAGAAAGAAAATGAGAGACAGACAGACTTTTGTAGAACCATCATTTGGAAAAAGATGCATATTTATTAAAAATATTAAACATTTACCATTAAGTTTAACAATAACAAAAGGTTCTTGGTTTGGATATACAGAGTGCATGACGTGAGATGATGATTAAATTTTAAGGAACCCATTCATAATGCACAAAATGACGTCATGCCAAATTATTTGCTGCCCTCCAGTCCGACATACACTCATCGTCTGGCCGAATCTGGGCTGCTTTTGTTTTAGAGACATGCTGACAAATCTGCAGACAGTGGGGGAAGCTATATAGCTCGTTGTGAAAGTCTAGAACTGTTTTATGCAAACCTTTATGGTAAAAAAAAATGAATAGACAAAAGTTAAAAGTAAAAGGAAGTAGAAATAGTTAAGATTCTGCAAAATTTATAGAAAAAGGTCATTTGTTTTAATCTTATCCATTCCTTTGAAGTGCATGTTCTGATGAATTCCAGGAGTATTTGACCTACTCCTCACAAGCTTTTGCACGTATTTCCAAGCTGTCATTAAAGCGAAAGGGGGAAAGACAAATACTGAATTAAACCAAAATGTATATATATATTTAAGTTCTCCTTGTGTTTGTGTGGGTTTCCACTGGCACTCCAGTTTCCTCTTACAGTCCAAAGACAGGCATGTCAGGTAAAGCAGAAATGCTAAATTGCCCCCAGGTGTGAGGTATGTGTGTGAGTGTTTGTTGGGGTGTCTGCCTTGTGATGGACTGAGGACCTGTCCAGGATGTTTCTCTGCATTTCACACAATGACTGCTGGGATTGACTTCAATTAGCACCTCTCATTTTTTAAGAACTAGCCATTACAGATTTCTTTAGAAGACCTAAATGGTTCTTCTTAGGTGGGGGTGTCCAATCTTATCTGGAAAGGAACCCATTCCTTTCCTGCAGTTATTTTTTCCAGCAATGCAGGAGCTCACATGCTTAATTGTTGAAAACTAAGACCAGCTCAAGAAGAATTGGGTGTGCTCCTACATGTCTGGAATTCAAACCTGTAGCCACAGTAGTTCTTTGTGAATAAGACTGCACATCCCTGTCCTATGGCATTTTCTTCTGGGCCACAAACTGTAAGAGAGCGACAGAGTCAAGTGAGGCAGAGAGTGAGGTTCTTCCTGCCTGATTATGGTTGCTTGTTGTTTATGCTTGGCTGACATATAAACAAACAAAAATCATCTCATCCAACTGGGGCAATAAACAAATTCATTATAATGCTTCTCCTCATGACGCTACAAATGAGAACACACATTACCATCAAACATAGACTCAAACAAACAAGCCTAATCTGAAATCCTAGGATTCCACAAACATTGATTATTAGCCTCTTATGCTAGCTGAACAACAATCCTCAACATCTCTCAGAACATTAAGCTCTTACTTTAAGAACAGTTAAACTGTTTCAGGTCTTCACATTCTATTAAATGCACACATACAAACAAACACAAACCCCCCTTACAGCCAATTATCGACTCTGTTAGTAGTTTGTAAATCAAACCTGTCTAAATGTGACACATGTGTTTTTTTCAAGTAGTGTCTGTGTCAGTTTCTAAGAAAGGGGGGGTGGTTATGGTGCCAAAGATTGCAGTGCAGTCATATGAAAAAAAATTAATGTAACAATTTAATGGACTCCTATCCTGAAGAGGCTTACTTAGAGCTGAATTAAAGTGTATGAGTGTGTGTGCATGCGTGTGCGCACAGTGGATTGCTGTTGCTTTAATGGTATATAGTAGTTCTTTTGCCAGTTTGGAAGAGAGGTAGAGCTGTCAAAACACTGTTTAAAGGAACAAGACTGAACACACTGGCTCCTTTTCTCTCTCTCTCCCTTTCTGTCCCTCTCATCATTTCCATCAAGCTCCACCGAGAGCGAGGTGTGTGACTGTATAGTTAAAAGACACAGAAGGAGGGAACATCAGCTTTAATGGTCAAACACCTTTTATCTGACTTCCAGTGAATGACATTTTAACAACAGCTGGTATATGGCTGACAGTAATAACAAATTAATGAACATTACTGTGGCTAATACTTATACCAATAAACAATTAAAAATAACTGCAAAAGTGTTGAGCCACCCCTCATTTCTTCATGTTTTGCTTCCAAAGAGCCAGACTTTCTTGTATAAATCTTTCAAGCACAACAAAGCCATCTTACTTGAACCAGTGAATGAAACAGATGCAGGTGATTACACATGATTAGGCGGTGATTAGTACACTGGTGGTGCTGAATGCTGAGTGGTTGGAACTCCTTTATATCCTTTACCTAGGCAGCTTGTATCTTTAGGCACTTTGCAGCCTGTCGTAGTAAAACATTTGCTACCATTTATTTAACTGAATCCACTCAATGTGCCAAAGATAAACAAGTTTGACAGGCACAGAATAGTATTTTTGCGCCTTCAAGATGATACTCCTTCCTGACCTCATTCGGCTTTCTCCATGTGGGGCAGTGGTGTTATTCACTATGCTACCCATTTCAGTCTAGAAAAATGAGAAAGCCCAGCTCTAGTGGCAGTGAGTATGCAAACTAACTAAATTATTAAAAACAAAATTATTAGTTCTTATTAAGGGCTGTAATTCCAATAGGATAAATTCAATGGCTGATATGTCAATGTGTTTAGCAGTGAAGTGGGTTATATTCTCTGGTTCCAGCCATACCATGGAAACAGGATGTTCTAAATGGTGCCCAGAAAGTCTGTTTCCTCCTTTTTCCCAACCAGTAAATGGAAAATCCTGAGTACACACTGTCACCATTACTTTTAATGCAATTAAATGATGAATGATGATGAACAAGGCTTGACCCCTCTGTTTGAGCAGACGCGTAAGATTTCTGTTTCAGACAAGTGGAAAAGACAAGCAAGAATGAACTTGAGTAAGTGTGCAAAAAGAGAGTGAATGCTGTGTGTGGGAAGGGTTGGAGGGATACAGTGACGCAGATCTGTCTTCCCACTCAGTTCATTCTTTTTTCACACTTTTAAACCTCTCCCTTTTTCTCCTCCCCTTCCCCGCTCTCCTTCCCTTCCTCATACACACAGAGATATCTATAATGCATTCACTCTAATGCAATTATCTTTAATTCATAATCCTGAGGACAGCAGAGTCAGTGTTCTTTAATCTTCACACACATTCACACACTCACCCCTCCCTCTTACACACACACACACACACACACACACACACACACACACACACATCACAAAGTTTGTCTTGCTTGTCCTCAGATGCATCATAAATTCGTAGTTTGCCAAATATTCTCCCCATACTTCTTATACACTCTTACAACAATTAAACACATAATTAAATTATTTTACATGCCTTGTTTGGCACTGGATCTAAACGTTTTCTACATAATGACCAGATATTGTTAGAAGTACTAAAGAGTTCACTGAAGGCTGAAGGTAATAGGTATTCATTTACTCAAATTTAATTTTAGTGACATCATCAACAATACTTCTCTCAGAAGAAATATGACCTGTGTTTCTGCCACATTTTTGTTTTCACACCATGTGAAAATAAGTCATAAATGTTGCTAGAGTGTATTTTGTATATGATGCAAGCAGTGAAAGAGCTTGTAGTTATGTTTTGTGCGCACTCTGTCTGTTAGATCTGCTCCTCAGCAGCTCACTCTTCAGTAGCTCGCTGTTCTGATACCAGCCCCAGTATGAAACTCCCTGCCTTCAGTCTGACAGGTAAGTGGTCTTGGATCTCTTGTTGTTTCCTTGGTCATGTTTGTTGGTGTTTTCCTGAACTCTGAAAACCTTAAAGATTGACATATTATGCAAAACTCACTTTAGTTATATTCGGTCCATGGGGGGGGTTCTATGCAAATTTCCCTATTCTAACGTCAGGATAAGGGAGCCGTCCAAACAGCTCGTGGAAGCATATGATTCCTGACACCAAAATCTTTCAATAGGTTCACAGAAAACAGATGGATGTTATGTTTTTTCATGCTTGAAGTGTATATAGGAGCAGTAGAGACCCAAATGGAAATACAAAAGGATGCAAAAAGTGAGTTTATCATAATATGTCCCCTTTAAGTCTCTAAATAAATCTCTTGAGCATTTAAAAATTGTCACTTTAATCAAGGAGTTGTGCAGTTACCTGTGTTTTTGATGTTTGGGTGACCATTTTTTAAATAAAGAAATAAACACAACCCTCTTTGTATTGTATGACTTTCTGTAGTAGTAGTTGTGCATGCGCACCATTTAACATTTTAGAATTTAGTTTTTAGGTCTTTTAAGTTGTGGCACTGGTGAGGCACTCTTTGATATGCACATCATTAAAGTACAACAATACACAAATAAATAGTCAAAATACATTAAGGAAACGATTATTCAGAGTTTTTGATTGCTAAATGAAGACACCTGAAGTCACGTTTCTGTTTCTTTTTCACACTTCTCTCTCAGTGCATTATTCTCAACAATGACAAGGTGTGTACCTTATATTGCACAATAAAAAAAATTATGCAAACAGAACAATTGCACAATAAAGGAAGAGCTATGCAAACAGAACAAAGAACCTGACCCTTATGCTTTCTTCAGATTCAGTAACATCTTATCCTTATTTTGTATGAAGTGTATATTTAAGTATTTTTATGTACAGGGTCAACTTGACCCCAGGAAAAATATACACAATTTCAAACATTCAGCAAAAAGATTTTTGTGAATATAAAATGCATGTTTTAGTGACCTCAATATCATCCAAAACAACCAAAACAAATGTGTGGAAATTATGTTTTATACAACTTAATTGACCTGGGGTCAAGCGGACACTGAAAATACATAATGTAAATGTTGTGTTTACCCGGTTGTCCCTATTACATTTGGAAAAATTGTTAAATATGAAGCAAAAACGATTCTAACCATTTATTTATAAACAAAAACTATGAATGGGGTCAAATGGATGAAAGATAATGGGAGGATTAATGAAATTGAACTTAGTATTGGTGCAAGTCATTTCTCCTACTCTAACATGCCTATAAATAAAAAGGTCTTGATCTTCAGCTGACAATGTGATTCAGGACAAGGGAGCACCCAGAGTAGATGGTTTGATTTGGGAAACCTTGGTCTGTAAGCGTGAGAATGGGGGTTGTACCTGGAGGAGGTGCTGCCCCCTTTTGGCTTTGAGTTGCTACTGCAGTCTCCTGCCCAAGCTTTCTCTTTGCCTCCAAAACAGGGTTCTCAAACTGGGTTCTTTGGTTTATGTGGCTGCATGGGGGAAAAAATGTAGCAGGGCATTAGTAACAGTGTTACAAATAGCACAGTAAGCATTTATCTGCATATCACATTCATCATCACTTGCTATTATAGCAGTATCTTCTAAATTTGTGTGGGAGCGAGAGAGAGAGAGAGAGAGAGAGGGGAAAAGATGGGGGGTGCAGTACTTACTCTACATAGTATGTGCCATACTGTGGGTCTTCAATCTCCTCCCAGCCATATGGAAGCTCTGTAGAACAGATGCATTGTGTTCAAGCACACATCCATACAAACACACACACACAGGCAGAGTACCTTGAGAATACACCTCTGGGCACACACAACTTCACTTTAATGATTTAGGCTAAATAAATAATTTTAATGATTTAGGATAAATAAAAATCAAAATGTTAACCTTAAATATCAAAATTCTAACCTTAAAAAAATGTGTGTATGTGTGTGTGTGTGTGTTTTATGTTTTGTGTGTGTGTGCTTGGGTGAATGTATTTGTGTGGCTGTGTGCGTGTGTGCACTGCTGTACACATGTTATGCCCTGATGAACTAATGAGGAAAAAAAGGATCTATTCATGCTAGACAGCACTTTAACCTCTCTCTCTCTCTCTCTCTCTCTCTCTCTCTCTCTCCCTCTCTCTCTCTACCTCTCTCTCTCTACCTCTCTCTCTCTACCTCTCTCTCTCTCTCTCTCTCTCTCTCTCTCTCTCCCTCTCTACAGAGTTTAATAAGGAATGTACAACAGTGAG
>JBBPCX010000114.1:22039000-22058119 GCA_037974365.1 Hydrocynus forskahlii | reverse complement strand
CTCTCTCTCTCTCTCTCTCTCTCTCTCTCTCTCTCTCTCTCTCTCTCTCTCTCTCTCTCTCTCTCTCTCCCTCTCTACAGAGTTTAATAAGGAATGTACAACAGTGAGAATTCCATATGACTCTGAACTTCCATTAAAAGAGACACACATACAAAAATTATGCCAAGACATACATTTACACAGACATCTGAACGAATGTGTTTGTGTGTTTGTTCTTGCTGGTTAAAAAAAACGAAAAACTCGAACAACAGGAAGATTCCTATTATTTCACAAACTATGCTTTGTTAGATAAAAATGACATGTTCAACATAATTCCTGTAAAAATAAATTTTAATTTATTTGGCAGTGAAACATGTCATTTGCGGGCTTTAAATTTATGTAATAATTATTTTATTAATGTTTGCTGTCTATATCCTGTCTGTATGTGTGCCTGTGTGAGTGAGAGAAAAATTCTAATCAAAAGAGTGAGAGCGAGAGAAAGAGAGAGAGTTACCTCCATCCTCACACTTTTCAGGGGGTTTGGCTTTCTTGGCTAAACGAGGGTCCAGCCACGTAGTAGATTTGGTGTTATGGCTGTTGATCAGAGGCAAACAGACACACTATTCAATCACACAACCCCCTCCAAAAAAGCAATATATCAAAAATACACAATGTAAATGTAGATCCCTTGTCTTCAAGGTGCACCCATTGCTAAAAAAGCCCTTAAATTCAACACTATAATGTGGGCCCAGTTTATGGAGGGCTATAAAGCAACCCTGCATTGGGCCATGGATATACTGAGGCCTTCTATATATTGCTATAGAAGCTATGATTGTGGCCTCGTGTTCAAATATAGCATTTGTATTTGAGTCACACAGTTAGTTGAGGTGTTTTATTTTTATTTTCTTTTATTTTTATTAAAATACACTTAACCCTCAGTTGCTCCAGGGGGACTGTCCCTGTAGCTAATGACTGTAATTTGCTCTGGATAAGGGCATCTGCCAAGTTCCACTTTATTTTACTTTTAACATTTCTTTGCTAACTACATGTATTTCAGTTTAGAGGACAAATTGACTTGAGAAAAAATGCTAAATATAGAATCAAATACTAAGATAACAAATCCGAATACTCAGTTTATTTCCCCACTGACAGGTGAAGTGAATAACACTCATTATCTAGTTACAGTGACACCTGTCAAGGGGTGAGATATATTAGGCAGCTAGTGAAGAGTCAGTTCTTGAAGTTGATGTGTTGGTAGCCGGAAAAAAGGGGCAAGTGTATAGATCTGAGCAACTTTGACAAGGGCTGAATTATGATGGCTCGAATACTGGGCTAGAACATCTCCAGAACAAAATTTACTGAGGTTAGTATCAAGCAAAGGGCTTTTTATCATACACACACAAATATAAATATGACATATTTATAGTCTGACATATGAGTTTTGACACAAACACACTGGATGATATTCATCAGAAAACAACCGGCTTTGAGGAATCAATAAAATTAAACATTAGAGCAACAACCCCTTCTGCTATGCCATGAAAAAGCTAATATCATAGAATGATGTCCTTCTAATGCTAATCAGACAAAGCAATCATGCAATATAACTTGTGCTTGTATCACCTTCAGTGTGTTTTTCTTTTATTTAAAGTACTGTAAAACGTAGCAGTTTTTGAACACTCAAGAAGTCCATCTTGAGGTAAAATATAGCTAATGCAGCCGTCTGGTATTAATGTGGCTGATAATTTGGGAATATGTTGGAAATGCTGAAATATTTACAACTGTGCATGTGCACACACACAGACACACACAGCTTGACTCACAGTTCTTTAAAGAGCATCTAGGCCACAGTGTGAGCTATATTTACTCTTGCTCTCTGACTGCTACTCCACTGCTGTCTACTGTTCTCAGCCAAGACAAGATCCCAAAAAAGAAAGCAAAAGCACTAACTAAATAATGGAACTTCCGCGGTCTCTGAAACTGCAGAAGCTGGCTAGAACAGGATGTTACCTACTACTGTCTCCTTTGCTATTGGGGAGAACAAGCAATTGTTGGTTACTAAAGCAAACACATATTGCCAATTACCCTTTTAAGTGCCTATAAAAATGGGCCACTGTATTTAGAATAGTTTTTTTTTGCTTCACATATAATTCTGAGCAACTTAAATCCTCTAGTACACAATGTGTATAAGTATCTGTGTCTCTGTCTGTCAGGCAATTAACTGATTACTATTTCAGTAATCATGGTATAAACACTGTGTGCATGTCTGGCCATGTCTTTGAGAAGTAGCCATATCACATACATAAGACTCTTATGAAGAGAACTCATGAGGTTAAGGGTGGGTGGAAGGGGTGGGTTGCATAACTGTGGTGTTATTATGCATGTACATATTTCAGAAGAACTACTACCATGAATTGACTTTTGTTTTTTCATGTAGTATTACCATGACCCATTTCAATTAGTGAGCCACAGACACCCATGACCCTGTTGTTGGATGTCCTTCTTTGGACAATTTTTGGCAGATACTAACCATTGCATACCAGGAATACCTCAACAGATCTGCCATTTTGGAGATGCTCTGACCCACTCGTCTAGCTATCACATTTTGGCCCTAGCCATATTTTGGCCCATCTTTGAATTCACCCATTTTTCCTGCTTTCAGCACATCAACTTCAAGATCTGATTGTTCACTTGCTGCCTAATATATCCCACTGTATCAAGACAGTGTTATTCACTTCACCTGTCAGTGGGCAAATTCGAGTTCAAGTATTGCAGTTTGTTATCTTAGTATTTGATGTTTAGCAATTTTTCTCAAGTCAGTTTTCACTTGCTGCCTAATATACCCCATTCATTGACAATCTAATGACAATCAAATGTTATTCATTTGACCCATTAGTAGTTTTAATGCTATGTCCATTTCATGTCATTTCTACACTGGAACACCCCTAAAAATAGCTAAATCTTCAGTAAGTTTACTGTGTGATACCACTTGGGTCACCATTTAGACCTTTTAAGTCTTAAAAACACTTTTTTCAACAATCACTCAGACGTTTTTCACTGTTTTCAAGACAAGTAATGAAAATGTGATTTCTTTTTTCACTTTTTTAATTACCAATAACTGCTAAACAGACTCACACATTAAAGCAAAAAGTATAGAAAGTGCATTTATAGAGGGCTGGGGCAGCTACAAATGCTAATCTGTAGAATGCCATTTTTTTAGTGTTTAAAGTTACTTACCTGAAACCTACAAATGTTTTTGTGAACGACACTTTACCTATTTTTGATTTTATATTAACTTTAAATACATATTTACAAATGAAACAATACTGGGAGACTGCAGTTGTGGAATCACCCTTACACATATCAATGAGCCAAATGGAGAGTCACACTCTCTCTATACTCATAAGTTCTCTTAAGTACCTCAGGGAAATCCTTTGCATAGAATAATAGTAACCTGCAGATGAGGAATAAAACAGAGTGTGTCCGTGTTGTAATGAGAAAGCAGCACAAAAAACAAAAGCCTTATTGCTCTGCAATGTTGGAAATGCTGCATGAGAATAGCCGTTTATTCTATAAAGTAATTATGTACAGTATATGCAAAGATGACTTCAGATATAATAGGCACATAAGAAACATAACTAATGACCTTGAACCGCTCTATCTTCAAGACTCATCTATTCAGTGACTCATCTATTCATCTATTCACACTTCAAGACTCATCTATTCATCTGTTCACACTTGCTCCTCTGATTAAGCTTACATCTTCAATCGCAAAAAACGCTGACTTAAATACATATTTACAAATGAAACAAAACCCGGTAGTTGACGGTAGTTGTGGAATCACCCTTACACATATCAATGAGCCAAAATGGGTTTAGGCAGTTCATAATGCTAAGGATGAGAAATAGGCAAATAATATGCATACTAGGAGAGAAATATATTTTACTGAAATGAGAAGAGCCTAGATAGATAGATATTTAGAGGTGCATAGAGGCCATATCCACACGTACACGGGTATTTCTGAAAACTGAGGTTTTTCTATGCGTTTTGGCCTTTCGTCCACACGTAAACGGTGTTTTGGGTAAGTGAAAACGGAGGTTTTTGAAAACTCCGGCCAAAGTGGAGATTTTTTAAAACTCCGTTTCTGCGTTTAAGTGTGGACAAGAAAAACGAAGATTTAAAAAAAACGGACCGTTTCGCGTCATGCTGTGCGCTGCTCATATGTTGTAACAGTATGCGCCATGTTTACATTAGGTTTCCATCTACAATGCCCGACATTTAAAAAGTACTACTGCTCTCAACCTTGTTAGATGTTTTGGCATGTTTATACTAGGGATGTCGAATTAACGCATCAATTCCGATCAATTAATCACAGAAAAAAATGCGTTAAAATTAACGCTGATTAATCGCACCACGCGACTTTAACCCGGTCCGGTGTTCTGTCGAAACATACTACCGTGCCCTTCTGCACAGTTGGGATTCAGAGCTCCCTAGTGGGAAGCTGGTTTATCTGTGGTATCTTGCGTTCGGGTCACTGGTTTACGGTGATTAAAATCTTAAAAGCTCTTTTAATGTGTATGTCGCTACTCTGGGGTCTGTGTCTTAGCCAACATTACATAAGCATTTTCCTCTAGGGTCAATAAACTTTTCTGACTCTAAAATGCCCTTTTCTGCAGTTTGCAGAATGTTATCTGAAGCTAGGAAACATCCGCACTGTCCAGAAATCACAAGCTGTGATCACGGCACGATTTGAAGTAGCCTGTGCCGTTTCACAGTAGCATTTCTGTGTTAGAACTGGACAGTATAAACTAGCTCTATGCACCTCTAAACCTATCTATCTAGGCTCTTCTCATTTTAATAAAATATATTTTTCTCTGAATATGAATATTATTTGCCTATTTCTCATCATTGGTGTTATGAACTGTTTAATCTTACTACAGGTAGCATTTTCGACAAGGTAACACTGCCCGGGGTCTCTGGTAATGACGTCCCGCATCCAAGGCTTCTGCTTGGTCACCAATGCTACATGTTTTTGGTTATACCGCCACCTGCTGCCTTGGTGTGCTTTTGTCAGCGTTTTTTTGCGATTACATGTGGACGGAGATATTTTTGAAAACGTGCTCGTGTGGACGCGATTTAAAAAAAAAAACGAAAACGGAAAATATTCGTTTTCAGAAATACCCGTGTACGTGTGGACATGGCCTGAGTCTCTTTGGATAAAAGCATCTGCCAAATGAATATAATGTGATGTAATGTTGTGTAGTGTAATGACAGTGAAAATAGTCAATTTGAGGACAATTTATATTGTTATGACATCATAAGAATACAGTAGTGACATAATAAAAAACACTTTGGTGATGTCATACAGAATACCATAGGGAGACATCACAAAGAAAAACTTACTCAATGAAGTACACCATGCCCGTTTCAGTGTAGGCCATCTCCCAGTTATACGGCAGTGGTTCGAGGCTGTCGTCTCTGGGCAGAGAACTCCAGGTGCGAAGCTCCCCACTGCTGCTCCCACCTCCACGAACACCAGTGCTGGTGCTGCTGTTGGACTGAGTGTAGCTGGGCACCGGCCTCCTCCACTCTTCACTTCCCTCTAAGAGACAGGGAGAGACAAATGAGAATTATGACACGATGCAAAACACTACATAGAGATGGGGGGAGTTATTTGCATGTGAAGGTAGTCTGGAAGACAGACAACATCTTTTCCGGTTTTGGCAGTGACAAAACATGTCGTTGTTAAAATGAAATTCTGACATTGCAAGCACACACGGACTTCCCCCCCACAGGTAAAAAAAAAAAAAACAAACAAACAAAAGAATCCCTCTTTTTATGCTATGGTCCCAAATAATGGGAATTCACTTGCATGTGCAGTGCAGTAGCTTAGGTGAGCAATTAGTGAGTGTTTTGTGATTTATTTATCTTATTTATCTTGAGAAAAGATTTTTTCTCAAAATAACAATACTAGAATAACTAAGGAAATTATAAAAATAGCACTTATACAGTAAATAGTGATTTTATGTATGTTTAGTTAACCATCCCCAGACCTCTTCTCACGGAAGCCCAGTATTACTTGCAGGTACCATTAAATCCCTCATTTGCAATGCAATAGCTGGAGGCATAAAGGAGAAATGTGTTGCTTTTTCGAACCAGCTCACATCATTACTACTTTTTAGAAACAAAAGAAAAATCTAGACACTTATTAATGCTTTCTTGTTTGACTGCATACTAATTTGTGTTTTTGCTCGTAGACAGACACTTACTGCAGAGATGAATGGCTGTAAACAATTTGCAGAGGAACCTAATACTTTGGCACAGTACTGTAGATCAATGTAGACCCTCCTTAATTCAATAAAACTGTGTGGAAGTGGGGGGATGAGGTCTCTCTGTGCAAACACACCCTGTGTTACCCTTAGTAACACAGGCAGAGCTTCTATTTTTTATGCCCAAAGTGGCATGAGCCATCAAAGCAAATATTAAGATACTCTAAGGCAAAGACATCTTCATTCAGCTTCTATGCAAGTGAAGGGATTATTTGCTCCAGCGAATATTCAACAGCTATTTCCTCTCCATTGGTTTTAGCCAAGGCTGTGACAAGAACATTAACCAATCCCAACAGCAATCCATAACTATGCAAATGCAGTGCCACTCTGAGATTCAGAAATTAATCAATAGTAATATACTCGAGGGCCCTGTCTACCACAGGCAAGACATGCATATTCTACTTGGTACCATGGCAACAACGCCTACTTTACAGATACTCGAGTTTTTTTCCTCCCACTGTTTCAATAGATTTCCATTAGGATGACTTCAATTATGACGTGCATTAAGAAGGACTGTGTGAAGTAGATCAAAGCAGATCAGGATGGACATGAACACAGTACATCCTGGCCAGATTTTGCTCTCTTTTCTCTATGTTCCTGACCCAGTCTCTTTTTATTTCTCATTATATTTTCCCCTTTCTGAAGCTGTCAAAGGTCAGAGGGTCAATATTCAAACAGTAATGTACCTAATTGAGTCATTAAATAGTAGCAGGGTTAAGCGGGGTCATAACCGGGTTTTATACACCTCGTGGCAATACATATGAAATGACAGCTTATACAGAAGCAATGTTGCTTGATGTGAAAAGGTTGACTAAATAATGTCATTTCTACATATGCAAACAGTACATGGCAGATCAAAGGCATTCGGTCTGCAATTCAGGATTTCTTAACTACTGTCTCTCAGATTGTAACCATAAAGAATATTACCTGAAATGCATCCAAATCCGAAAGAAACAGCATCTGAATCTCGTGTGACTAATTAGACCTGCTTGCAGAAGGATTGCTTGCTTGATTGGCAGCTACCCTTTCCTCTCATGTAATTGATAAACAGTGCCAGCAAGTCTTACATCATTTCTCTGCACAGCATTCCATCTCACAGCCAGCTGAACACTACTATGGCAATCTAGCTTGCTGAATGAATGCTGTAGATATGGCTGGGCAAAAATAGCTCCTGCTCAAATCACTACCTCGGCTCACTAGAATGTATTCATCTACACAGTGTGGACAGTCCTGTCGCAGTGAATCTCGTAGCTTGCTTTTGAGGAAGGGCGAAAGTCTGCTGAAGGAGGTTGATAACTGAGTGCACATGATCAGTGCTGTCTTTCGCCATCGCATCATTCCATCCCAGTGCAGAACTCTGGTTCTTCGGGGACAGCACATGACCGGGGGAGTTTATCACTGTCTCAGTGGTACAGCATGTTAGTCGCAGCAGGCTAAAGACAAACACGAATCTCACTCTCAGTGTCAGATTCTCCTTGAGTATAGCAGGCACAGTTTTCTCCTCTGAGACAGAGCACATGATGTTGGGCTGATCACTAATGCATGGTCCTATTCTGTGATGTGAAGGAGTCCTCAGTTTAAGAGTTTTATTCACACTTTAAGAGAAACCTGAAGCCTGTGGACTTCTCTGTTGAATTTGTAAATATTCACAAGAATGGATTTGTAATTTCAAAGCATGGAAGCATTTTACTTCAGGCACAAAAACAGGCAAGCGGTTTACAGTAGTATGACAATAGCTTAAATGCCACCAATATCTCTGGTGTTACGGCTGCTTCTAAGCATAGTTCAATAATGGAAAAGATTGTTTTATTGATATTTTATGACTCATGAGCTCTCATACTCTCTCAGTGCTTGCACTGGGGCTGAATGCCAGGCATCAGATAATGTATCAGTTATATTTGTGGAATGCACACACACAAACACACAAAGCAGCATCTTCACCTGGAAGGCCGTTTGGCAGTGCTGGCCGCTCCTCTTCATCTTCTTCTTCAGGGACAACACTGTCCTTACGGTCCATCTTGCTGACAGAAGTGGTGCGCTTGCGTTGCACTTCTGTGCCAAACTCTTCTTCAAATAAGACCTGGTCAACCAGATCAGGCTGAACCACGTTGGGCTCGGCAGGGGGTTTGGGTGTACCATAGTAGTTACCTTTTAAAAAAACAAAACAGTCAAGACAGTCTCTCATTTCCTTATCATATTGATACATGTGGACAGAATTTCGTATGTGCACCAAGAATTCTATAGTCATGCTCGTTTTTTAATTCTTAAAAACAACTGATGTGTTCATGAATAATTTCTGATCTGGTTGCCTAGTGATTAGGGAGTTGCACCTGCAACCAGAAGGTTATGGGTTCGAATCCCAGGATTGCTAGTGGAACATCTGAGGTACCCTTGAGTAACGTACCGTCCTCACACACTGCTGCTCGGGCTCTGTGTTTCTGGCTGCTTGCTGCTTCACTTGGTGAATGGATTTAATGCAGAGAAAGAATTTCGTGCTGTTCACACTGTGTGCTGTGGTGCGTTCACGCATGACAATTGGTTACCTTACAAATAAATACCAATATATTTACTGGCAACCACACCCTACTGTTAATGAATGTGTATTGGTGGAATAACTGTTTCCTATGATTATTAAAATAAATGTAATTATGTATTGAAAAATTTTATCTAGTCACATAACAGGCCTAACAACACTCCTTGACTGTGGTAAAATCAACACAGTCTCTTGTGGTTTTCTGCCTTATTTTAGCCGCAGTGGTCCTAAACTTTACGAATACAAATCATATGAACAAATCTGATTTTGTAGCTTAGCTCTACAACCTGGCTCCACACAAGGTTGAATATGTGCTAGGAATGATGCAACTTGCTTTCTAAAGCAGCTACTCAAAGCACCCCGCTCCATTAACACAGGGGACACTGATTCAGCGCCCTTCCTCTTCTAAACGGCTTTGAAGGAAGACCCTCTCTTTTAGCTGTGGAGTTAAACTCTGACAGCGGAAACTCATAAGAACTTTTTTAAGGCTATAGGTGATGCCAACTGTATCTGCAGCACTGGATTTCATGTACTTGGCTCACTGCCAAAGTAAGCTCTGGACTGTGATACCTCACCTCCACACCACAAAATGTAAATCACTCACAAACACAGCTAAAGACATCTAAAATGTATGCAGTTTATTATCTCAATCTCACTGAAAATAGAAAATTGAATTACATTTACACAGTAATTTTATCAATAAAACATGTAGGCCTACCATAAGGATAAACAGCTACTTCATGGACAGGTGACACTACTGTTCATAGAAGTCAGCACAAGACTCAATTGCTTAAAGAAAAAGCTAGAGAGACAAAAATACTAGTTCAGCTAATCCCTTGCACTCAAATAGGACAGTGTTCATTCACAACATCAAGCCGCCCCATTTCAAAACTACAATGAAAGGGGAAGAATAGAGGGGCTTAAAGACAGGTTTTTGTCTCTACTCAGTTGCAGCTCTTTCAAGTCTCCAAACAGAGGTTAGGGAAGTGACAAAACAGTGTGTAGAATGAAACATCAAACCCGCTAGTTCTGGCGCTGCTGTGATAGCAATTACACTCTCCAATGGATTCAGTAATGAATCCCATCCTCCATGTTCCTTTCTAATGCAAAAAATAGTTCATTAATATTCAGCACCAAGAATGGAGTAGCCAATTGGAGCTCTGTATAATGTGCTTAAATGATTTTCCAAATCAGTGGTGTGTGTTTATCTGTGTGTGTGCATGCATGTGGTTCCATTAGTCTCTCTTGATGTGGCAAGAAAATCACCCTCAGTATGATTGGATTTATTCCGAAAGTATAAAAAATCTGTCTTTAAATCAACTGCTCAACCTTCATAAATTATCCACAGATGAATTCAAATTACCCAGATTTGGAGTGGCTTATATTTGTTTGCAGTCTTCATTTAAAAAAAAAAAAAAACAGTCAACATGTTCCCTCTTTATGTAATTAGTGAATTCATGGAAATGTAGTTTAAGTCAAGGTTAAATATTGAATTCCTACACAACAATCCTTGTAATCAACACTTAGATTAAACCTCCTCGTTTCTTTGAATCATATATTATAAGCAGCTTAATTAGAGAATAGAAATGAAAGTCGCAAGAGAATACACTTTTTTTTTACATCAATTAAACATCATCCAACTCCCTTCACCTCTCTCTGAATATTTACTGGGATTATGAATGCTCTGTCAGAACAAATCCTTTACAACGCACTTACTGAGGGAGAGGTGGAATACTGAACAGTCAAAGCTAGGCGCAGCACAAACCGCATCACACCTACCTGTTGACTGTGATTAATCACCAAGTAAACATATCTCAGCATGTGAGAGACAAAGGTATGACCACTGCTTATTGTCAAAGTAGATTTATGATATAATTTGTCGCCGCCAGTCAGTTGGGAGATGTATAATCTGACTATGAAGCCAATGGCGCCTCAGCATTTTCTTAATGTTGTTGACATTTTGGTTGATGGAGAAGGTTATTTCCATGCCCACCAAGCATAAAAAGACGGTGAACCAAATAAGGGAATATAATGAATTTGCACCGTAGAATGAAGAAAGGGGCCTCCACGGCACCTATACACTTCATATACTGCAGCACAAGATGTTAACATGCATTAGATCTTATCAAACAGATCATAACGCTAGCCAATAATTCATCAAAGTAATTTACTTCAGTAATTAATTATCTAGGTCTGTGCCAATACCAGAATCCTCTTAATCAAGAAACCATATGGGAAGAAACGTTTTCTTCAGGTAATTTTGAGACTGCTGCTGAAGCAAAATAAAATAATGTAATAATAATGCAGCTCACTAAATGTGTAGCTATAGGATCCTGTCATAATTCATTTAATCACAAAGTTATGCTTGAGCACACAAACTTTATTGTCGAAGGCCATGGTGTCTGTGGCTGCTTACCCTGATGTCTTTTGTCCAAGACCATTTTGTCCAGTTGTGAGGACTGAGACATGAGACTGTTTTTCCCAAGACCTAAACCATTTTGTCTGATATCTAAAGCCTAATGCTATGTTCTAAAGATGTCCTAAAGCATACACTCAGACATGGCTTTCCGTACAGGAATGTCATCCGCCTGCTGCTCCTCACCCTCCAGCCTCCCCTGAGCCTTTTCAGCCAACACAGCTCAAGAACCACATTTCTAGATCAATGTAAGCTTAATCTAAGCTAAATCCTAGGTATGATAAATGTAGAATTAATGTAGAATATCACATCATCAGGCAAATTTAAAAGTCCACTGATATTTACACATGATAATGCCAATGTCTTGCTGTGGTTCGCATGAAATACATTTATGTTTTTTAATCAGGAAGTAAAAGTTTTTCTGTCACTTGACACTGTTATGATTGAAACTCAGCTAATAGTCAGCAATAGTCACAGGCCTAGCAGGCCCTGGAATGTAATACATTCTGAGACCTCCTAATTAAATGACATATTACACAAAGGCTTCCTTATTTTAATATAAAGAGCAACTACATTTGAAACACTTGTACCACCAATTGTTACATTTCAGCCGACTGTGACCAATTAACAGGTGTCCCCTCTAGACACTATATCTCCATCTATTTTCAGAGTCTCAAGCCTTTATTGCACAGAATCCACTCATAATTGGGAATAGTTCACTCATAATAAATGTGGGGCTGCCAAAGTAAGAGGCAAAAATCAATTCAAACAACTGAATAAAGAGTTTAAGCACAGTGAAAGAGTTTCTGGGCAAGTCTTGCACCTAAACTTAGCGTTAACAGGGAACATTTGAAAATTATTTAGTTCATAATCAATTCCTGCCATATTGTGTTACATTTGAAAACATTTACATTTTTGTCGCCTGATCCAGGTTTCTAAAGGGACAAGCCTGATTCCAGTTCTCTGCTGGCCTTGTCATATTATCTCCTGGAAATCAAGGCTAAAGGCGAGGCTTCTTTTGTGCCCTAAAAAGCAGGCCATCTATCCATACAAAGTGAAGGAAAACAGTGAAATAGTGCATACATTGCTTGTTGTGCAAAATCCTTTGAGTACTGAACGCGCCATTTGTGCTCCGAATATGGTGTATGTAACGTTAAATGTACGTGTATGTGTGTGTGAATTTGTGAAGACTAGAGGCACAGTGCTGGTCTCGTTCTCTGAGGATGGGCACATATGGACATGTCTGCCTGACATGTTTGGGCATCCCAGCAGGCTTTCCCTGGCACAGGCTCGACTGCAGAGGCAACATGGGGCCACATTAACTCCACTAGCCTAGCACAGCCAGACTCTGATGCTCTCTCTATCTCTCTCTCTCTCTGTCCTCTAGGTAGAGATTCACACACATCTAAAGCCACTCCAGAGAAAGCAGCACATTGTGCCTTTGTATTTTCTATTTTTTTTAAACCACAGAGACAGAAAATGCACTGAATCTGACCCAGGACCAAAAAAAAAAAAAAACCTCCTCTGCGGACAAGCGGCACACTAAATAGGAAGGACTTAATTTAGACCCATTGTTTTATTTTATACAACAAGATCAAAGGGAAGCACTCCAAGTTGGTCAGAACGAGAGTGATCTAATGTGTGTATATTCTCCACGCAAGGCCTATTTACTGTGATTATGCTCTCCCTTAGGCCCTGAGGCACATGTGAATCTGCTCCAGTGAGGTTTGATATCATTACAGTGGCCAGATTACTCCTATCCCTGTCTTTGTGTGAGCTATATAGCAGTTCAGCTGAAAGCGCTGAAAAGCACGTTTGCACCATGTAATCCTCATACTAGCAGAGTCACCATCTTCTACTGAATGACTTAAGCTAAATCTATCCCTCAGCTTAGCCAGGACCTGAACTTGCTCTAGGTTATGAGATGACTTCCTCAGAAGTGTATATACAGACAAAGATCATGCTGTGCTTATTAAATAGTAACAGATTTGAATTTTAGCAATTAGAATTTTAGCAATGAGCCAGATATCATCATTGCACAACACAAATCACACCCCTTATAACAGTCCCCAGGTCCATGGTACTTACCATCGTATGTCCCACTCTCCAGAAGCAACCCACTTTCCTCTAAGATCCGGAAATCGTTTACACTGATGAAGTTATAGTCCACTCCTGGAACTTCTCCTTCTCTGGGCAGCCGAGTTGTGCCTGCCAAAAAGCACCCACAGTTAGCCTGTTCTGCTTTTGATTTATCTTATATTTTCCACATCAGTCCTACAACAGACAGTTCAAAAACGTCTATTTGATTTATAAACTGAGGTTACTTTCTCAGGTTACTTTACTTGTAATTAAACTGATTTGTTAAATGAAATATGGTGTTCCCCCACCATTAAGTAGGACAGGTGGCTTATTTGGTTTATTTTCAAATGTAAATATTCACTGAATTCAATTCCTCTATCCAGTGTGGATCTGGTCATGGATCTGACAGTGTGATATACCAATGACAGGAGAGTGAGCAGGGTATAGTTGTAACTAATCAGTTCTATAAACTGAACTATGGTGATATTGCCCCTTATATGGGCTTTAGAATCAGAATCAGAATTAGAATTATTTTTATTGATCCCGGAGGAAATTGCTTTTACAGATTTGGAAATTATGTATTCAATCACTGGATTTTTCTGATATAAATGAACTGAATATAAATAGTCAATCATAACTGCACGTATTGAAAATAAACGAATAGAGAATCCACAAGTACAGTATAGTGTGTTCACTGTATTTTTTTCAATAATTCTGCTTGATGATCTTACTCTGGCCTCACAAATGTTTGTTAAGAGTCTACCACCAGGGCTGAAAAAGATCAAAGGGAAACAGTAGAAGTGGAATCAGTTGCTCCAAATATGTGATAAATGGATAAAGTCATTGGATTATGAATATAAGTTGTTTGTTCGGCTTTATAAAACAGAATGCAAGCTGAGTGTGTCAGAGAAATAAAACAAACACTCAGAGGAATTTTGCTGAAAGGCTTAAAAAAGGCATCCATTTAATCATTCTAAGGTTTCTGCTGATGGCTGAGAGAGAGAGAGAAGAGAGAAGAGAGAAGAGAGAAGAGAGAAGAGAGAAGAGAGAGAGAGAGAGAGAGAGAGAGAGAGAAAGAAAGAAAGTAAGAGAAGGCTTTGGAAATGTGCTTAATTAGCTAAACTCTGAGGAACAAGGACGTATTACACAATTGTCAGGAAACATCTTGTGTGGTTGAAGTGCTAGTCAAGCATAGTCACATCTCCCAACACTCAGGAGCAGAGGACTGGGAAGAATATAAATGAGATGCACATTAGATGTGCCTTTTAAGCTTTTGCAAAACATTCATCATTTTTTAAATCATATAACACCTCACAGTAAGTAATTGCAACTCATCTAATAAAACATGCACTACATGTCCAAAAATATCCAAACACCTCTTCTTATTAGCCTTATGAGATTCTCTAAAGTGCACCCATTGCTGACAGGTATTCCTTTGCGCACCTACAGCTTGTATGATCTCCACAGAGAGGACCTGCCAAAAGAATGGGACGCCCTGGATCGGGCACACGTGAGCCTAATGTCACTGTGCCCAATGCCAAGTTTTGCCATGAGGGGGCCCTTTCCCCCAACACTGGCCTAAAAAGTAGTGAAACTACATTCTAGATAGATCTTTAATTGTCACTGTCACAAGTACAACGAAATTTAAAAGTGCTTCCTAGTCAGTGCATCATTCATAGACTCTATAAAAATATAAATTCTGTTCTAGAATTGTTCAAATAAATAAGAATAGAAATACCATACATACACGCTGTCAGTTAAACACAATCATTACCTAAAAACAGTATGAACAACCATTGCAATATTATATACATTGTTTTCATTTTTTAGCAGCATTGAGAGTTGTTATTGCCGTTGGATAAAAACTGTGTTTGAGTCTGTTTGTCCTTGCATTAATTAATCTGTACCGTCTGCCTGAAGGCAACAGTTCAAAGAGGGAGTGGCCGGGGTGAGAAATGTCTTTTAAAATGTTCTGGGCTTTTTTGAGGCATCGGGAGCGGTGTAGGTCTTTCAGTGTGGGGAGAGGGCAGCCGTCAATCTTTTGTGCGGTGTTGATGACCTTTTGGAGCGCTCTGGAGTGATAGTGCACCATTCAATACCAATGGAATGAGTTTGAGTAATCATCTAACATCACCTGACCTCACTAACGCTCTTGTGGCTGAAAGCAGTCAAATTCTCACAGCAAATGTTCCAACATCTAGTATCAAGCAGGTATCTAAACCTTTGGACATACAGTATACCTGCCACACATTTCATTGCAGGTCAACTGCAGATGAAGGAAAAGAAAATGTATCTGTGTGAGGGTACATTTGGGAGATGATACACTGAAGAGAATTTGTTTGCACATGTGTGTATCTGCTGTGTCCTCTGGGACCTACTTTGGAGCAGAGGCAGTTGTTTTGCAGCACACGACAGGGATCCTTTTTGCAGCACACGAGGGTGGCATTTCTTTCGAATAAAAGGCCAAAAATAAGAGCTGACATTTCTCAGCTCTGCTCGTGTGGGTGCTAGAAAATGCCACCAGGCTTTGCTGTCATTTGAGGTACATTTACATTAGATTCTCAACATTGAAATGCCAGAGTCGAGTGCCTGCAGAAATTGGACTTCAACTTAAAAGTAAATGATAGGGAAAAAAAGCAAAAATTACACCTTAGAGCACTATTGTGATACAGTGGCATAAAATGGATACAGTCAATGAATGCCCATGTCTAGTGCCATGAATGAATTTAGAGGAAGATCAGACGGTTAAAACAACGGGCGTGTTATTGCCGCAGTGGGATGGCACACTTTGCCTCATTACCGCCCCCTACTCCAAACGGGGGTTTATTACAAGGAAAGAAGAGAAGAGGAGAAGAAAGCAAAAAAAGGAGGAGTGGGGAGGCTAAGTACCACCTGAGGGTGTTCTTTCTCTCCTTCCATCATAGGAGCTTTTAAAAGCTTCAATCAAGTGATCCACCAGAGGTGCTGTCTTCATTCCCTTTAAGCCTTTTCTTATTCTACTTTCCAGCTGCTTCTCCTTCTCTATACATTTCTGTGTATCTCCCTCTCTCATGTTTTTCCTTCCTCAGCTCAACTGGAATCAGGCCACATGGCATGACTCGGTACAGAAACACATAACAGAACAACAAAGGGAGAGTGAGTGAAAGAGAGTGAATGAAGGAGTATGTGAGAAAGAGAGAGGGTGAGGAAAAGAAAGATGTCAAACTGTAACTAGGCCATGTATGGAGTGACCTAAGGACAGCAATGGAGTAGACTATGCTTAAATTGCTGGCATGCACTAAAGTTTTATTTGATTCGATTTGGGTTGTCTCAGTACGGCTCATTTTGCACACACATCAAAGAGAAACACTGTGCTTCATCCTCATCGGGCAAGCAGTCATTAATTCACTCTTCAGAATCACTCGCACCACGACTTTCAGAAATAACACTGCCGCAATCAAATATTCTGCTACCAGAATACTTAATACATGGGGTAGTTCAAATTTTATTTCTTTGGACGAGCCTCTACTTGATGATAAAAGACACAGATGATCTGTAAGTTGTAAGATGCGAGGAACCAGTGGCAAATGCACTGCTGATGGTCTTTGAAAACAAGGGAAGACTCTTCAAAAATATTTCATGTATATTACATCATGCAGTACTACATTATCCTTGTCTCACATAAATGGCGCGGAAATGGCCCTTACAAAGTTTCGATCAACGATTTTATATTATATAGAACATAATATATAGCTGTCAATGAAAAATAATTGTTAGTTCTCAGAATGGGAAACAAAGAGAGGGGGAGAGAATGACAAAAAGAGTCTGGGTCTATCTCCTAATCGGCAAAAGTCCAAAACTCAAATAAATGTTAGAAACTCAGAGTCTTTAATAACTGTGGTTGTAGTACTGAGGACAGAGCTATTCTGAAATATTTCTCTCATTTTCCATCAGTTATCTTCAAAGTAGGGTTTTGTGTTATATCACTGTTGTCAGAAAATGTCTTTTTTTACTTTCAAATAATTAAACAAATGTCAGCTTCCATTTACAATTTGTCAAAATGTAATGATGAACAGACCAACAGATGGGACTGTTGCATTACTGAAATCCCTCTGCTGTAAAGATGTTTTTGTTACAGCAATGATGATATATTGTCCTAATCATAAGGGTCAGGTCTGGATGAATTTAATGGTTTTAGCCGATGTTGTTTGGATTCCATCGTATTGGTTCAACATGCAGTGGTATTATGAAAGATTCCCATTCTTGCAGGGTGGCATGGTGGCCAAGTTGTTAGTGCTATGGCTTCATAGTGATAAATGGCCTGGGTAGGACTCCAAACTGAGGCAGTCGGTGGAGCTTTCTCCCACCACAAATTCCTGCTAGAATTAGTGCTCCTTGACCAAGGCACACTAGAGCTGGTCCCTGGGTGCAGGAACAGCAGCTGCCTAGCACTAGCTCATGCTGTGTCCTCACTGGTGACAGGGAGGGTTAAAGGCAAAGTCTGTATTTCACTGCTCTATGTGTGCATGACAAAGTACATCTGCTTCTGTATTGCTGCAACAGAACTGAGAAGAAAAATACTGTCTCTATATACCAGTCTCTATAAACACTGGCATAAGAGACAAAAAACACTCTGAAAAGCGTATTCACATCAAAGATATGTCATTAATTAAAGGAAAACACACACTGTTGGTTTTCTGAATGGAAATATGGGCAATACCAGTAATTAAATGTTGTTATTATCATCCAACCGATATGTCAAGGCACCAAATATAAATACAGCAAGTACAAAAGTATAAAAAAATGCAGCACAGACAACATCTCAAAGCTTCTCTGAATACCACACTTCTCACAACCCCTCCTTCTAGCCTTCTTAAGCCTGGACAGACTGCAGCCTTCTTATTCAGCTATTCACAGTAGAAGGAAGAGCTAGTTGAATAATACAACAGGTCAGCGGAACGACAGTGTTTTAGCCTGAGGAGACTAGAGCACTAGCACTCTCTCCACTGCCAGACATCCAACAACGGCAAACTCAGCTGTGGCAGCCGGTTCCACTTTGACAGCCAAATGAGAATAGACTTTGGAGATAAAGAAATGACTGGCAGATAGACAGGAGGATAAGTGTGTGAAACTGTGTGTGTGTGTGTGTGTGAGTGTGTGTGTGTGTGTGTGTGTGTATGTCTGTCTTTGTGTGACAGTTTTACATGGTATAGTGCGCAAGTAGAGGTTGTCTCGGATGACTTGCTGCAGTTTGTGGTCCAGTGATCCTTTCTGGAACTGCAGGCTGAGGTAATGCCTCAAATCTGTGTTCAGCACTTTGCCTGCAGAAAGAAAGAGAGAGAGAGAGAGAGAGAAGGAGAAAAGATGATCAGAAGAATGGATTTGGCTCCGATTTCTTTCTGTTAGAAAGTGCATATATGATGTGAGAAGCCGGGAGGGCAAACATTGGGATGGTACGGCCTATCATAAAAAAATTTAGGCATAAAATGAAGTGAAGAAATTTACCATGTCACCATTATATGTAATGTTTTATGTATAAATATGCAGTCATATGCAAAAGTTTGAACATCAATGTTCATGGTTTTGTTGATTTTTTTTTAGATGAAGAAAAGTGCACATTTACATTCTTATCTGCTCATGTTGATACATAAACATTACCCAAATATAAAGACTGGAGACAAATCTACTTGTGGATCATTGTGGGGAAATAGAACACTGACTTGTAGAGTCAAAAATATGTCCTGCACCTCGGTCCACATTTTGCACTAGTGATACTGCATACAGTAGTTGAATATTATATTGTA
>JBBPCX010000114.1:22008703-22034602 GCA_037974365.1 Hydrocynus forskahlii | reverse complement strand
CCAAACACACTCAGAATCTCTTCTCAGCCTCCTTCTCCAAACACACTCAGAATCTCTTCTCAGCCTCCTTCTCCAAACACACTCAGAATCTCTTCTCAGCCTCCTTCTCCAAAAACACTCAGAATCCCTCCTCAGCCTCCTTCTCCAAACACACTCAGCGTCTCTCCTCAGCCTCCTTCTCCAAACACACTCAGAGTCTCTCCTCAGCCTCCTTCTCCCTGGCACATGTCCAAACCAACACAGTCTTTTCATCCAAAAGGTCCAACTTAAGCTGTCCCTCTGACAAACTCATTCCTGATCCTGTCCATCCTCCTCACTCCCAATACATATTCATTATACAAATACTGATTACTATATTCAGCGTCTGTCATATTAGACTGTGAAGCCGATTCTTTTTGGTCTGTGCAGAGTACAATAAAACTGAACTTGGGTAGAGGCATAATCTTTTTCCTGAATATTAAATATTTCACAACTTAATTAAAATACATATTTAATTAACCTGTGGGACACAATGTAATACTTCTATAAATTCTGTATCATATATTTAACCAATTCTATATCATATCTAACATCTATCCACTTCCTGCATGTAATTTTCACTGTCCAAAATGTCATTCAGAAATAGAAGTAGAGAGAAACTGTGCATATCACAACAGTATCTGTAAGATAATGAAACATCTCCAAAGAAACTGTTCATAGATTGGTTGAGTATGCAAAGCAAAACCCACACATCCATGCAAAGAGCCTACAGTAGGATTCAGCTGACCAAGGAGTAGTACAAAGGCCCACAGTGAAGTGATGCTGCACAAACATCATCTACAGGGGTCTACAAATAACTATTTAGCTATGATCAGCAATGGTATGTTTAGAGAAGACATTTCAACAAAAGAGCAACTTTTAAGCTGGAGGGTGAATGTATTATGCTTGTGTGGCACAGAAAGTACTGTGGAGATAGAGGGAAGAGAGGAATAAGATAATTCCTTGATGTTACTGTCCCACAGAAGAATAGAGGTTGGATATTACAAGACTATGATCCAAAACATATTTACATGTATGCCATTTGACAGACACCTTTTAAAGTGCCCCCAAGGACCACATGAGTAGCCCGCGGACCTGTTCTACAAATAACAAAACTCACCAGTGAGAAGCGTCTAACACTTAATTTTATCCTGTTGCTATTCCTCTTTAATCACCTTTGCATTTATATAGATTTGAAAATGACAATATCTAAAAAAAAAAAAGCATTTAAAACATGTTCATTATAAGTTTAGGTAAACTCTGTTCTAGTGTATTAAACTGGTCAGGGTTAGGGTTAGGGTTAAGGTTAGGGTTAGAGTTAGTTTCAAAAAGGATGGTGACCCCTGCTTTAAAGTGATATAAAATGATACAAAATTTCATCTGGTAATATGTAAGAAGTATGCAAATGCATTAGGAGTCCTGCCCAAGAACTCTTGTGTAGTGAGGAGTGATGAACTAAACCCTAGTCTGATAAACCCTAGTCTGATAAACCCTAGTCGGGAAAATGTATTACTCACTATAGCTCACCAAGTACTACTAAGTACTTATTACAAAAAAAAAAATTCAAAAAAAGAAAGATTTAGGGTTTGAAATATTGTTTCTGAGCACAGCATCATCAACCAGAATTCAAGAAGTCTAATACTGCAAACTTCTTGTATTAACACCACATTTACATTATGTACATTGTTCTAAGGGAGTGCTACTATTGGCTTTATAACTATCATGGGCCAGTTGGTACAGAGGAGAATCTATACTGCGCTCCATTTAGACTTCTGCTACATAAATCCATCTATTCTCTGAGGACCCTGACCATTAGTGTGTGTGTGTGTGTGTATATATATATGTGTGTGTAGGTGTGCAAGAGTGTAGTAATCCTCTGCACAGAACTACTGATGGGATTGCCCAGGGAATGAAAGCATCTCCTCAAAAATGACTCCACTTTTCCAACATGTGGCTCACTGCTCCTACTGTATATATTTGGAATGATGCATTTAAAAATAAGATTGTGTGATATTAAAAAATCTTCTCTACTGTAAATATTAGCATACAAATTTACGTTACTGTACACTATTTATTTAATTCAGAATTAAAAATCATAGGGGTCTATGTCCCAGATGTATTGTACTGAAATGGGTGAGAAACACCACAACAACTTCTGTAAGCCTTGCCATATTTTTAGCAAATCTCTGGAATTATACTGGAGGGAAAGAACACCATTCTTCAATATCTGCCAGTTGGTGTTTTGATAATGGCAGTGGAGAGCACCATCTAACATTGCCAACTCAAAATCTCCTATTAGTGTTGAGATTTGATGAGCTCTGACTGTGTTGAGATTTAAGATCTGCAAAAACCACAGCGTATAACTGGCACAATTTTCAAACCCACCAAACCATTCAAAAACCCCTTGTGCCCTGTGGATGGGAGTGGTGCCATTCTGGAAGATACCCTTCACATAAGGACAGAGGTGTTTAATAATAAGATGAAGGTGATCAGTCAGAATAACATTACTGCTTTGCAGTGACTCTTCCCTCTGAGGGGACGAGTGGACTCAAACCTTGTCACCAAAATGTTACTGTTCCTGTTGAAACACTAACATGCTGAGTAGTCTTTGTGACTAAAGCTCCTGCCCCTTGTTCCCCAATAAAGAACTTGATTTCAAAGTCCCCTTTCCTCCTGCTTTCTTGATGTAAAATGAAGGTCAGCATGTTTATATATGGCGATGAACATGATAAGATGTTAACTGTTTAACTGTATCATGCGGTGCACCTTTCTTGAACCATCTGCTCAAACTGCATTTAGACAGTTATTAAAACATAGACTTGTGGACGTGGTTTGTAGACTTACTGTAAACTATAAAAAATACATTCAATTTCATTATTACTACAGGGTAGCCACTTCAGACAACACAGGGCTGGCATTTTCAAAGCAGCAGTAAATTACAAGGTTAAGTCCTAAATCTCATTAATGACAGCCACTTTAAAAATCTGGATATGGTTTGAGCATGTTGAGAGACATTTTGGTGAAGTATTAGTTTGGGCTATTCATAACTGCAGTTCTAAACTAAACAAGCCGAACTGTCTTGGCTGACCGACAGTAACAAGGTTAAGTGGAAAACTGAGTAAATTCGATTTTTCACCAAACCATTCTTTTAACCTCATTAATGAAAAAGAAATGGGTTTAGCCCTTCTGTCCTAAAAAATTAAGGACAAAATGAAGTCTGAATGACTGGCCCTGACATTGTATTGATACCTTTTCATCTGGTTCTTCTGCAAAGTCAGAACATCCTTTGTCAGAAAACGTACAAAAGCACACACACACACACAAACACACACACACACACACGACATGCATGCAGATACTGCCAATATATTTCAAGGGTCTTCAGTGTGTGGAATGATTGTATCATCAAACGCTTAACGTACACATTACACACACACTCTGAATCTCGGGAATGCAAATGACTGAAAAGAAATGCGAGCATCGAACCACTCTATTTACTGACCATGTGTGGGTAGGACATACCCACATACGTGCACATACTGCAGTGTGTAGGGGATGATGCTCTGTAAACAGGTGTTGCTATTCTTTAGCAGCAAAGGCTCCTCTGTGCCTCAGAGATAGAAGTTCAGTGTGAATCCATTAAAGCTGTGGATACCTGACCTACTTTAGACTGCACTCTATAGCACAGAGCAGTAAACAGCCTGAGAGCTCGCTCATTCACTCCCTCTCTCTCGTTTTCTCTATAAGTGTGTGAGGAAACTCCCTCTACAGGAATTAGTTACTGACATCTCATTTTAGACTGCATTAATAGCGATCCATTATGCACACACCCTGCACCCATTTTCTTTCACTCTACACCCTCCCCAAGCTGAGGTGCTGGTGTCTGTGGGTGCCACTCTGACATCAAAGTCCTTTTTGCCACCCACTCTTTTTACTGCTCCTCAGCGCAGCTGCCCTGTGAGCTACTCCAGTGTGCTGCTTCATAAACAGCCTCTCACTGAACACTGTACCTAAATAGTCTTCAGAAAAACCAGATGAACAACCTGCCTGCCTGTCTTTCTTCGCTCCCTTTCGATAACCTCTCTCCCATGAGATGCTATTAGCTGTACCAGACACTGGATGTAAGACGAATCGCTCCCACCTTGACATGCAGGCATATGCTGATACCCTAAAGAGTGTGCTATATGCCAAATGGGCAGTGACTGCAAATGTGGCATCCGGGAGCAGTTACAAGAGACAGATGAGAAAATGTGCCTACAAAGGGGAACAGATGTATCTCTCTCCTAAGAGATTTTCAGTTCTAAGAACTTATGGGAACTTATGGATCGCTTTGCATGCACAAGCTTGCCCAGCTGACTGCCGGCTGAAGCTTCACGAGGAGGCTTGCTGTTGTGGTAAATTACTCAATATACACCCAGTCATGGAAATGCATGTATGGACAAACAGACTTCAAACTAGGTGCCAAGTTGGCTCAAAAATCCCCTTTACTGCACATTGGATGAGTCTGGAACAGGCAAGTGAATCCCTGCATGCATTTAAACCTCCGTTTTACTGCTTTAGTGCTGCAGGAGCTTCCCAGCCTGAATCTTCTGTTAAACAATCTGACCTTCTCTGTGGTGCTTAGAAACTGATGGGACAGAATTGGGTTCTGTATGCTCTGCTCTAGACAGTGGCAGAAAAACAAAGTAGTGAACAGATAGAAGGAGAGATCATAGTTTTTTCTGCCAATTAATAAAAGCTAGAAGCACTTTATAAAATACTACATGTGATGAAAGCAATCATGTGGACCCGGAGGGTAGTACGACACTTAAATACACTCTTGCAAAAGCATACCTTGTTTACTCACTTCTTGGAAACAAAATAAGACTAACAATTTAAAAGACATTCAAAAACAGTGCAGCATAAAGTGTTTTCAGCTCTGTGTCTATATCTTGCTCCAGAAGGTTCACTGTTATCACTGTGCACAGTATAGTTGGTCCACATTGCTGGACTAGATTGTTGATTGGTGCTGAATGTTTGTCAACTTCGCTGTTCAAGCAATCCATTTGCATCAGATGGCGTAGTTAACAGACAGCCATTCACATGGCACATTTTTGCATATGTCAATGTCATACCTAATATGTCAATGTTACACCTCTGCTGTGCAGAGATGACAGTTGCTTGGTACAAGCTAGCATTTGGCTTGATAAAAAAAACATTTATTTCCCTTCGGGCTGATGAAAGCAAGTGCACAGAAGTGCGGATAAATGGGAGAGGAAAAATCATGATGTCTGTGCACATTTTAGAGCGCAGTATACATCAGATGGTCCAGCTACGTAAACCTAGACAACTCCCTTCTTACTCTAGTCTCAGATCAGCAGCTGAGAACTGTTTCAATTAACGCCCTGCTGGTGTGCCTTTGCCCCACCCCCTCCCTCCCCCACTCTGTACTTATTCATCCACTTAACTGATTAAGGCCTGTGCCATTCTACAATCCCATACTATCAGCGGCACATCTAATTAAAGTCAAAAATGCAGTTTAATTACAGCAGTGCTTAAATCACACACCCCATTACTCTCAATCCCAGCCAGCCACATACTTATGCTTGCGCTCACATGCTCGGAAATGCAGGCACGCATGTAATCACATATGCACGCTCGGACATAACAGATAGCATTCCACATTCACATTGCCTCATGCAGTGTGATGGACACAAAGACACACGTCCATGTACAAGCAACAGACTTGGATGTATTACACACCTACATTCCACCTAAATAACACACACAGGGCAGGATGACCTTCAGACATTATTCATAATGGAACCAGCGTCACTCTTCTCTTTTTAATGTGTTCTTTTTTTGTCTCTGTATCTGTTAGAACTGATTATACATAAATGCATGGCAGTGTGCTGTTTTATTAGATGCCAGCTGTGCCAATCATTGTTGGGACTACAGTGCAACAGTCATATCCTGCCCTGATCAGTGTCACACACACACACACACACACACACACACACTAACACACACACACACACACACACTAACACACACACACACACACACACTTTTGCCACAAAGGGATGGATGCCCACTAACTGATCAAGTGTCGCTTACCCACTAAGAGTGCCAATCAGCCTCGCTGGCAAACTGGCACGACTCCCAGTGCAGAGAAACTAACTCTTTCTCTCTCTCCCACACACACACACGCATACACACACTCTCACTCAGTGCCAGAGGAGATAGTTATCGCTCCTCCTATAGAGAGCTGCATGTGATTAAGACGGAAGCTTTGAATAAAGAATAAGCCCCAGCGGTGAAGAGAGAGAGAGATAACTGGAGGTTTCAAATCCTTCAAATGAAAAATAAAATCTGCACTTCATAACTCAGGGGAGATTGAAAGAGAGAGAGGGTGTGAGCGCGTGAGAGTGTACGATGGAAGGCATCTCAGAGGACGTGCTGCATGAGTGACAAGACCTTATTGAATTGATTTGTCTTGTTCGGCATCTCAGATGAATCTCATTTGCAGTAGTGAGGCATTGGGGGAAAAGTATATCAAAGGCTGACGCTCACGGATAAATGTCTTTTTTTAATAAAGGATGAGAAACAGGTACCCCTCACGAGAATCGAGCCTCGATAACACTGCACACACCTGCTACAGGCAAAACTGCTATGGGCTAAGCAACATTTCAGAAATGCCCAGGCTTATTTCATCAAAGAAAGCGCTGTCTTGGTGAATTCATCATCCATGGCAAAAATGCCTATGCCAAATTGTGGCATAATTCCAAAACCTGAAAGTCATATTTCTAATATGATTATGCATTTGGAATAACATCAGATCATTCCACAGTGTGGTCTACATTATTAAAAGGGCATTCAATCCTAATGTTTTGCACTATTTAGTAGCACAGTATTATGTATCTCAACCTCATCAGGGTTTTTTTGCATTTCTTGTATTTTTTTTCTTTTTAATCAGTGTTTTTTAACTACACCATATATCATACAATCATTAAGAATTCTTGTGGTGTCAGTAAATCTAGTCCTTGATCTATACAATAATATATGCAACCAGGTCAGCATTAGTATTACAGCAGATGAAGTTAGCATATTACTAGATAAGAGCAGTAGTAACTCTGACCTTAGTCATCAAACTAAAATGTGAACAAAATGATTCTACATTTATTCTTTTTTTTACCCTTTCAGTCAGAAAAAAGAAGCTAATCAGAGTTCAAATATCTAGTAAGCCAGACAGCTTTCAGCTTGTTGTGTTCCTCATAATGTATTCTCTCCATTGTAATGATGATTTAAAGACAGTTACTGCAATTATACAGCTGCAGTAAGATATTCGTCATTCCTAGTAGTAACTTTAGCCATTTGGCTTCCTTCTACCTTCACAAGAGAATTTAATAAAGCCCACTCCAAAGAATCCACCAAAAGCAATTGCCTCTCACCTCCAAAATCACCAGAAGGGAGAGTTCTTCTAGTCTTAAATGAGAAAATCTCACACTAGAGACTGCAGTATATAAGTAATCATGTTTACAGCAAATGATAAAATTTTTCATTTTGGCTGGAGTGTCCCTCCAGTGTCCTACGTTTCTGTCGTTTCATTAAGATAGACAAACGAAGACCTCTGCTTTCTGTGACTTATGAGGCCCTGTGGTAGCGCCACTGCTGTTAAATTATTGAATATCACAGCAATGTTGTAATTAGAGAGCAAATAAAATCCTCTCTCCTGTTGTGGTAGACTCTTCAAGAAAAATGAAAGTTATGTGAATAATTTACACATTTATATAATTTATCATTTATGTATAATATGCAAAATACACCCATCATTTACCATTTTACACTATTATACACTATTTACACTATTTTACACTATTTAATGCTTACTGCATTTTCTAGCACCTGTAAATGTAACAATATTTCTCTCAGGATATCTAGCCTAGATCTCACATGGTGAGAGTCATTTTATTCTTTTTAACTCTAGGGTTATTTGTTTTTAAATTAATTAATTTAATTTATTTATTAACCCTTATAGTCACATGTAAACACACCACAGCCCAGCGCACTGTGTGAAAAATTTGAAATTTTAAGTTATAGGCTTGTATTCAATAATAAATGATAAAAAAACTGCTGTAAGTCTGTATGTATGTGCGATTAAATGCGATTAATTAGATTAATTAATCGCCACACCATGTAATTAATTAGATCAAAAATTTTAATCGCTTGACAGCACTAATATATATGTATGTATACACTAGGGGTGTTGAATCAATGCGCGTGTGTTGTGGTGGCGGGGTGGGGGTGGCACCCATGTCGGAGTACATCAAGTCTAAAATATCACTTCAATGCACAGCATGTAGGAGCTAACCCGGTGGTCTGAGACAGCACAGCCCGATCCCAGCACAGGACCAGGCACTCAGACCCAACTTGAACACATAGTGTGACCCACTAAGCAACTCCCAGACAAAATGGTCTTTGTTGCTGAGTTTGTCACTTTCAGTACTGGAAAAATAGTGGGAAGGGGTGTTCTGTTCTTACTTCTAGGTTATAATTGTGGCTTGAGATGCCTTGTATGCATGGGCACTGGAACCATTATATTAAGGGAAGATGTGTCTCTCCACTTCAAAGTCATTTGTTTAGTCCCCCAACTTATCCACCCAGCAATCTGTATGAGTGAAACATGCGAGATGCCGAGTGCTGCGATTGTAATTAGAGAGCTTGTAATTAATTAGATTATTTTTGTTAATCATATTAGACCCCTACTATACATATATATACATGCATACATACATACACATATGTACATAGACACAGTACCATGCAAAAGAGAAGAGCTGAACAGTATGTGCTTTAAAAGCTAATATTATAATATATACAAATAATATTAATACAATAAATAGTGATTTCTATGTATGCCTATGTGTGCACTTAATCATTTTCAGACTTTTCCTTGTGGAGGTCCATTTTCACATTGTAGTTCTCATCAAATACCTCAAATACCTGGTTCAGCTCAATCGATACTTCATTAGATTAAATCAAGAGCCACTGATGGAGTTTCACAATTTCATGCAAAGACTGGAGGCACTGAAATGAAATGTGGGTCTGATCCTGTGTTCTTCTAACCAAACTACAGAAAGCATAACTCACCAAGGTGCCTAACTGACATTTCATGGCTCTGTGTGTGGGAGCTGACTCTTCTCACCTGTGTATGTGACATAAGGGTGTAATGTGTGATGTGATGAAGTCTTGCCATATCTCTTTCAGTCTAAAGCAGCAATGGAGACAGACAGTCCTTGAGGGGAGCAAATAAATCAGACTTGTGTCTGTAAAAAGGACTCTGCAGTTTTGTGCCAGCGAAAGCATAAACTTAATTAGCTTGGTACCTCTCAAGGTGTGTTCGGTGGGTGTGTATGTGTGGGTATACGTGTGTGTGTGAAGTCATAACAATAATGGAATGCAGCCAAAAATGCAGACAGACAAGCCAGTAAAATTGTGTGAATAATGAATGTGTGAATAATAATGCAAAAATAATGCAAAAACAGTGTAATATCACATTATTTCAGGCCATTTTCACAATTACAATACAGAATGCTCTGCTATGACAAGCCAGAAATATAGTAGAACAGAGTTCACGGCAAATGTTAAGATATAAAATCAAGTGCTCATGTTTATATCATAACATTCAATGCTTTGATTATAATGATATCCATTCATCCATCCATCCATCCATCATTAGAGCCATTTATCCTTACCAGGGTCATGCTGGAGCCTATCCCACCAGCCATAGGCAAAAGGTAGAAAAACACCCTGGACAAGTCACCAGTTCATCACAGGGCAGACACACGGACAAAAACATTCATTTGACAGAAACCCACGCAGACCCAGGGAGAGCCTGCAAACTCCACACACCCCTGACTGGGAATCGAATGTTCTTACTAAAGGGACAGTGCTGCCCACGGTGCCAGCATGCCGTAATAATAATAATAATCATCATCATAATAATAAGTTATTATTGTTATTATTAACAAACAGTTAGTGTACTAACTGCCACACAAACTTGCCTCTTTTTTTGTGTAAAATGTCATTTTGTTCATTTTATAAAAACAATCAAATCTGGTCAAGGTTTTGAGTTTCACTGTTTTTTAGATTATCAACGAGTGGAAGAATCCTAAATACATTTGTTTCATGGAAGGAACTGTACTGTGGCAGAACTGATATCTTGAGACAACCTTCAATTGGCATGGCTGGCTGGTATAAATGTGCTGGCAGGGCTATGCCCCCCTTTTCTTTCAAAGCAAAAAACACGTCAAAATAAGGTTTAATTCTTGGCATCCACAATGTTTTACTTGCAGTTAACAAATGACTAGAAGCTGATTACTTTGGACTCCTGAGGACCTAAAAATGACAGCATCGCTGACAAGCTGTGAGAACAGGTGAAGATGGGGTTGATTTACCTGTAGTCCAAGCTGTTTACACAGTTTATATGTGATTCTCTGTGAAATGTGATGCATTACATGCAGTGAAACCAACCCAAGATTTTTTATCCATTCAGGCTAATTTGTTTAAGCCTGTGACATCCAGCTCTGCCACTGGGACTGATTTCCTGCTAAAAACACTGCACTTGAATATGAACATTTTAATTGCATTTACTACTCCTAAATTGTCATTACATGGCAATGCTGTTTAAATAAGCCTAATAAATTTGCTTGTTAGCTGTATTAGTTAGCCCCAAGCTCACACTGGTGATATTGCAGCTGTACACGGTAAACTGCTTGTAACAAATATTCAGGTAAGACATTTTAAGCCATCACATTTTGTTTAAGATAATGCAGAGTAGCCTAAAGGGCCTTATTAAAATATTTTAAACCTGATAATTATGAAAGATAGTGCAAAAGCACATTCTGTTGTCATCCTCCAGGATATCTGTAATCAGACAGAAAGAAAATAAGCAAGAGCAGGAATGATGGAGCAAGAGCCCAGGAACAGCTGGACCATAGAGGACAAATATCAGAGGTTATGAAGTGCACATCTATAATGTATTACGGAATAGTAGTAATTTATGTGTTGCTTCTCTCCCCTCATTTACTCCCTTCATATACCACTAATAAAACATCCAGCGGCCCATGACAAAACACACACACAGAGTGTCCTCCTGGATTGGCCCTCCATCAGTAACAGCCTCACATTTTCACCAGCCCAGTGTGATATTCATGAGCGGTGTCCAACATTTCATTATCATCATGACAGCGGGTTTCATCAAGTCATCCCCGCATTCTGCCTCCACATTATGCAAAAGCCACCCGAGTTCCAAAGATTTCATTCCTCAAACTGAACAATAACCAGGTAATAGCTATGACAAAAAGAGCTAGATAACAGGCCAGAGACACAAGACATGAGGGAGACAAAGGAAAGAGAGGGAGACGGATGAGAGAGCTTGGCAATTTGGTCAAGGTCACAGAAGACCAGAGCAGTTCTGTGTGCCGCCGGAGAGATTCCCAAAGGACTGAGCGCAAAAAAGGAAGACATAAAGGAAGTCGACTTGCGCTTGCTAAGATGACATTTCCCATGTCTTTGTCTTCCTTCATTCACCGTGGCAACTGTCAGAAAGGAGACGTTCAACCTCACCCTCTGGAAAAGCGCACTGTGTTTTCAGATACAGAATTATCCTCTAATGACCACTGCATTCATCACTTTAAGAGAATGTGGAAAACTGGTATTAGAGCATCTGCCAAGAACAAACGCCATCATTACTGGCCATCCCTTTGGATTCATTACATTTTAGAATCAATATCCACCAAAATAGATCTGATTACACAGATTGCTATGAAAGCAAACATTCTGTTCTATAAATCAGCTCATGTTATATGGGCAATCTAACTTCCTGCAGAACCACAAACGCGTCAGCTCTTGGGCATTAAATATCGACCAAACTCCAATACTTAATCAACGTGC
This sequence comes from Hydrocynus forskahlii, assembly GCA_037974365.1. Lineage (NCBI taxonomy): Eukaryota > Metazoa > Chordata > Actinopteri > Characiformes > Alestidae > Hydrocynus > Hydrocynus forskahlii. The sequence goes on along the minus strand of JBBPCX010000114.1, from coordinate 22,022,650 downwards.
TGAGTAGCATGGGCACTTTACTGGTTAGAAACAGTCTGTGATTAACTCATTGCTTCTACAGTTACACCACTCTTTGTATTCCACCATTAGAGGTACCACAATACAAGAATGTTAATACTCAATACTAATAGCAGTGAAAAAGATTCTCAATGCTTGATCTGATACCACAACAAAAACAGAAATTCCATTTAGCAGTCCTTATGTGAACATGAACAATTACAACAAATAGCACAATGGCAGCCTGCTTCACAGCTGAAAACAGCCGCCTTCTTTATTCATAGTATTATTTAACTGAATTACCACAATTATTTCAGTGCAGTTTCTAATACGTCACCCTGAGTTAACATGGCAACAAAATGAGAGTGTACACACTGATTTTGTTAAAAGAAAATTTCTAAAACTATGGTTTGTAGAAAAATACACTACCCAAAAGTACAGCCTAAATAAGAAAGGTCATTTATAACTAAGTAGGGCTGTTGCTCTTGATTATCTTAGTAATCAAGAAACTGGCTGATTATTTTGTGTTTAATCAAATAATCAGGAGCTTTTGTTCATAAAACAGGCTTAAATTCATGATCACAATGGGTTAAGAACATACTATTGAAACAGAGTAAAAGGAAGCCTTGGAAACATTTTATATAAAACACCATGGCAAAAATGCAGTTAGTGATATATATGAAATATTTCAGTTAGTGATGGGCCGATCCACATTTTTCCAGTTCCGATCCGATTCCGATACACGACTGCCGATACCAGTACAGATTTCGATATAATACTAATAATAATAATCTTCTTTACTTTAATATTAGCATTATTTTTGTTGAAATTGTGCTGTTTGTTAGTAAGGTTACATCACAGAATATATAATCTACTAAGCACTTATTAGAAGAGCAAAAAATATACACAACTACATTGAATTTAAAGGCATTCCAAAGGAATTTATTTGCACAGAATAGCCCCTGAAAGAACCCCAAAGAGGTCTTGAGGGAGAGCTAAGAGTCTTCTCTGATAATCCTTTCGCTTTTGGGTTGTCTGCTGAAAATTTGTTGCGTTTTAGGAAAACGTCAGCGAGCGTCTGCTGCCTGGTGTCTTTTACCCTGTTTGCTGGCATAAACTCCTGGTGTTCTTTGTTGTGAAATCTCTGCAGGGGCTTGATTGAATTTGTTGTATTGTACGACACAACCGTACTTCCACCCCTCTGGACGCTGGCTTCACACACATTGCAAGTACCCGTCTTGCTTTTCGGCGTTTCCAAACTCTAGTATCTCCAAATCACATTTTGTACAAAACAAGACTCACTCAGATTGAAGTTGCTGCAGGTTCATGGTATGGGGGCGGTGACGCATCTCGTATTATACAGCGTCAAGTTTTTAGTTTCAGCGCAAGCTGCAAACTAGAATGTAGAGATCGGGGCTGTCCGACCGATATCCAATTTCGGATTTTCGGCTATATCGGACCCGATACGGACATAATTTCAGATCAGGCCCATCTCTAATTTCAGTATATTGTTTTGCTGGTGTTAGCATCATGGTTGTGCAGTCAGGTAGGAATCTGAAAGCTTAGTGCTCTATTGATACTGTCATTGAAAACATTACGTTTATTTGGCCTTGCCTAAGCACAGAAGTATCATTCTTGTGACATCTCTATTTGGGGTGTTGCAGTTTGGTATAAAAAAAGAAAATAAAAACAGTTTCATGCTATCCCATTTTATTTAAAATGTAAGAACTTCAGCACTCATCCATACATTTAATTTAACAAAATTACACTGACAGTACCCATCAATATGAATTTCTTTATCCTTCAAACATTTAATTTGTGTTGAGATATTCAAGTATAAATTGAAAGGTATTTTGCACTTGAATGTCTCAGCAAAACTTGTATATATCCCTGTCTGAAATGAACAACAAAAAGAAAAAAAAAATGGATCCACAGCCACAGTTAAATTACATTTAAGTTACTATAAATAATACCCTCAATTATTTAAAGGTTTTCTGACATATTTGCAGGCCACTGTTTTTCAAGGCTGCTCTCGTGGGGTTAACTCTGGGGAACTGCATCATTTTCTGAGGAAATCTATATTTAACATATTTTGAGAAACTGAAACAAACTGGCTGTGTGAGGAAAGGCACATAATGAGCAAAAAAAAAAAAAAAAAAAGCAAGGCTGGCCAGCAGCCAAGCTGCTGACCTCGCTAACTTTGGTCTGTCAACATTTTGCTAATTATCCTAAAGGTAGGATTCTTTTGGAATTGATAAGTGTCCTATCCATCTGTTTGTCCAAGGACCGCTTTACAATTCTGAGATTTTTTAGTCTCATATTTTGAACCCTGTTGTATGTATGTGTGTATATGAAGGTGTCTCTATATGTCTATCTGTTGTCTGTTATTCAGTAATTTATCTCCAACACAAGACTGATATTATTCTAGGATGTTAAGAAACAGAACCAGGTTGCCTTAATCGAGCAACCTCAAATCCTATCCAGGGTTGTGATATTGTTGAGACCTGAAACCATTCATAGTGATTCCACAGCCACAGTGTTTTACCTTAAGGATTAGGAACTGAACCTCCCATGCATGCATAAAATAAGCATTTTCTTAGATGGTCAAATATGATTGAGTCAAGTCAGTGCTTATAAATGTGTGGACACTGATGGGCAGAGGATGAGGACCTGGACGAGAGCCAAATGCTTCCCAAAAGCACTGCAGCAGTGACAGAATCATCTCACTGGTGCCATGACACATAAGTACACAACAGTTATATCTGGGCGGCAGGGAGACAACATTTTACCATTTTAAAGCTCTAGAGGTGGCCCAGAAACCACTGCCACATATCATGTGCTGGCTGCAACCAAACAATCTTCTGCTTAAGATTCCAGTGTGTCTTCAATTATGTCATGGACCATCCCTTGTATTTAACTCCTCTGGGCACAGCCAAAATAATCTCTTCTTCTAGTCCGTCAAGTTCTCATTTTCCTTCCTTTACAGCACACATCTGAAAACTAAACAGAGACAAACCTGTGCAAACGAAGCAGGTGGCCCCCCTAGCACAATGGAACAAGCGAGGAGTGCTTAGCATGCTAAATCAATGGCACAGGGCTCTAGCTAACGCTTCCAAGCACAGTAATTGGTATATGATTGCATGTGCTCAACCATGCTCATATTCGCAGTGACAGGTTCTTATTGGTGAGGAGAAGCAACAAGGGATGAGGGACAGATGAAATGGATGGTGAAGGAAGCGAGAAGAGCTGTCACATTAGCGAGTGATAGTACTCAGCAACTGTGCCATTGCGTTTTGGGTGAGGTGTCGCAGTGTGTTAGCATGCTGATCTGATTACAATGCCATAGCGATGTGCACGTCAAAGGTCTTAAAAGACCGAAATGGGATTCTAAGAGAGCAAGACCAATGGGGAGATATTTGTTTGTGGTCTCTGGATGTGCTAAAATAGGAACAGGGCATCTCAAGGGCAATTCAGACAGAGGATGGAGAGCAACAGTGCATGTGCCAATTAGTGCCTTGTCATTATTCTACACTCATTTACAGAAGGGAGTGCAGCAGAACAAAAGAAAGGAAGGAAATGAAGTAAATAAAAGAATAAGAAAGAAAGAAAGACTGTATAAGAAATCTGTACAGATATGAATACAGAAGTATGTGAAGATTTGGGCACCCTTGGTTAAGCTACACATTTTGCGGATTTTTCAGTGAAAATAAGTTAAGAGGTTAGACAAGCTTTAACATCAACAAAAATTCTGTTCATCCCCATGAGCAAATTTAAATTCACGACCTAACTCTGCTACCTAAGTTACCAGCATAAAATATAAGCCAGTCTGAAACAACAGTGAATTTCCCACCATGATCAGTTCACATTAGCTCAATTTGAAAGAAAGAAAGAACAGTTCTGGACGTGAGTCATTCAAACAATATTTGCTGCATCAAAAAACCAAAGGACTCCCTTTAAAATGAAGGTCTCACTGCATTCACTGTGGAAAATAACTGACCACTCACGGCAGTGGGAAACCAAGGAACCACACATCAGCCTACAGCAGCTAATTCTGAAGCTCAGGCTTTCATTCAATCTCCAGAAATAATTCAACCACTTCAAAATAGCTGGTTTGTTTAAGTGGTTCTGAGGTTCTGACTGTGCCCTTTATCAATAAATTCACTAAGAACTACCTCACACCCAATAACTCAACCAGTGCAAAACAAATGCCCAGCAAACTTTCTAATGATTAAAGTATTGCTGTGATACTTTATGGAACTAATTATACGGTAACAAGCTTCACTGATCTAATCAAAGCTTCATTAAGGCAAGCAATTAGGAGAGACCAGAATAACAGCATACATGACAATCAATGTTTCCAGCATATAAAGATAAAACATGGGCATAAAAAGACAAAAGCATCAGAGCACGGACAGACAGGCAAACGGTTTTCCTGTAAAACCTAGGGCAACAAATGTGTTTGTAAACCCAAATAAATAAAGAACTAAAAACAAAGCATTTAAAAAAGCCCACGGCACCTCTTTCAGAAATCACTATGACGTAAATACAGTGTACAGCCACATGCACAAGAAAACACTATCATTACAGACAACAGAGATGTTGCCTCATGCACAAGCAATCACTTCCTCAAAATGACTCCTATTGTCTTTGGAAGCACAGGATTCTATAACAAACGGGATGTCTCTTGGTCTCTTTATTGCGTCTCCATGAGGGTAATACGATTACGAGCAAGCTACTGGCAAATCTACCCCCTCAGGAGATGAGACCAATTACTCTGTTGTGTGCTTGTGAGACTAAGACCACTTCTGGGTGTCTTAAGTGATTATAGGAGAGAAAGTCGACCAACACAACAAAAACGGACAGTCCCGCCATAAGAAGCGTTCTCTGTTTGTTTACAAAGTGGGAGTTGAGAAAGCTTCTTAACTCGGTCAAGGTTACCATGGAAAAGCCAGATCCTGTTTGCATGGAAGTGAGACTGGGGGCAGAAAGAGAGATAGCCTGACAAGCCACAGTGACATGTAGAAACACATTAAGCCAAAAAGCACCATTACCGCATCACAACAAATATATCACACTCACTCAGAGAGGCATCCCACCAGCTATTCTAGAACCACACACTAATAAGCTGCTTTACATGAGATACAAGTTCAAACATTTTATTGTATTTTAAGATATTTATAGATGTATGTACCAAAAGTATTCATAATGCCTTTTTACATCTTTACAGCCTATTTTTGTCCCTCCAAAAAAAGGCTTGGTCTGTATCTTTAAGGCTGATAAATGGAAATACACACACACACACACACACACACACACACACACACACACACACACACACACACACACACACATATATATATACATATCCTGATTGGCTTTATTAGTGTACTAGTGTACTATTCAATAAGTAATATAAAGCAGACACCAAAATTTCATGCTAAGAAAACTTATTTCCTGATTCCTGATTTATGCACATTTGTCATTTGGTTTTAGATTCTCATACACAATGGACATACATGTCATAATTTGTTGCACAACCTTGAGCAGCTATGACTGTAAGCAAAAAATTCCTATAACTGGAGATTAGTCTTTCACATCACAGTGGAGGATTTTTGGCCCACTCTTCGCAGGATTGCTTTAATTCAGCTACATTAGAGGGCTTTCGTGTGTGAACTGCCCGTTAAAGACTTGGCGCAGTATCTTGATGGGGTTCAAGTCAGGACTTTGACTAGGCCACTCCAAAACTTTAATTTTGTTTTTTTTTGAGCCTTTTAGCACTAGACTTGCTCCTGCGCTTTGCCTCTTTTTCTTGCGGCATAACCCGGCAGCACTTCAGATCAAAGACTGGTGATTGGACATTCTCATGCAGGATTCTCTGGAGGAGAGCAAAATTCGTGGTTCTGTTAATTATGGCAAGTTGCCTTGAAGCTGTAAAGCCTTCCCATACCATCACACTGACTCCAAAATGTTGGTTAGAAGACATGAAAGGGCTCACAAGTGACCATGATTTCGATCCCTAGTAAACCCACAGCCAGTCAAGGCTGGGAGTCCAAGAGAATAGAGAATATGGTTGGCTTTGCTCTGTTGGGCTCTCTGTCAGTATAAATATATACTGTTTTCTCTGTTCTTTCTTTTTTTATATATATAAAAGGTCTGACATAATGAGATGTGACAAACACCCGGAAATAAAAGAAAGCAGGAAAATATGGCACAGTATTTATAAATGTTTAATCAGTTCTACAATTATGTTGGGAACAACTAGTAATTAACAGAAGAATAGTGGCTGTTAGTGCAAACACTGTTGATTTACCCATGACTTCAGATGAGAGGCAAAGCTGTCCAGACTTCTGGACAAACACTGTATTTGAACATGCACAATATTAGAAAAATTAACAAATTACAGAATGTATTGAATACAAACATTTTCACTGGTATTATAGCTACAGTATTTCACTTACACAGCATGTGGCTTTATGCTAGCGACATCATACAACACACCAAGTGTCAGCCAATGCTTTAGAGGGCATTTTCAGGGCCATACAGGGTGAAATAACATGCACCCACAGCATCCTCTCCGGTGTTTATCTGCAGGGAGATGGGCACTGCAGCAAGAGGCAAAACCCCTGAGACTGGCCAACCAAGTAGAGGGCATGAGCACACACACTCCGAAGAAGCAGCAGACACACCAACAAGAAGGCAAAGCTCAACTCAGGCCTGCGTGGACCCCCTGCTCATTCCCTGTCTTTCTCTCTCCACCTTCATTTATTCAGTCAATTCAGAAAGAATAACACACAACATCACTCAATAATTGCTTCCATGGAGATCCTGTGGCTATGGAGGAGGTTGTTTCCAGCTTTGAATACTGTGTTTCAAGAGCTGTGCAATATGACTGATCTCTTTACATTTACAGCATTTATCAGACGCTTTTATCCAAAGCGACTTCCATTCCCTAACTACAGGGGGCAGTCTCCCTGGAGCCACTTGGGGTTGAGGGTCTTGCTCAGGAACCCAGTGGTGGTATGCTGAAAGTAGGAATCGAACCCATGGCCTCTCTGTCCAGAGGCAAGTATCCTACCCACTAGACCACCACCACCCCCCTTTACAGAGAGAGAGAGAGAGGCCTGATCATAGGGTGAAAAAGGTACAATCTGACTAGTGTAAGCTGACCCCCGCTGTGTAACCTCATCATGGTGAGACCACAGTAAATTTCCACACTCTTTAATGTGAAGCCCAGCTGAGATTCAGAAAATCGCATTGCTACATTCAATCAATAAGTTACTTGAGCTCATCATTACTGCGGGAGGACTGCAGCTATGAGGGGTCCTCTGCTGTCTGTAGACAGGTTGTCTGTAAGGCTGCTATGCAGGGGTAAGAGTTAGAGTTTCTGATGAAAGCATAGCCTGAAGCACTCTGGTTTGGAGCAACTCAGTGCCTAAACATCTTGATCAAAGTATTTAAAAATGTTATAGGGCATTAGAACATGAGAGATGCTTTCAGAAAAGACAGATTCTGAGCATTACATATTCTTTTGGAAGACACAGAGACTTCGAGACGGAAGGAAATTAAAGAAGTAGTTTTTACATAATGATATTTGCCTGTTAGAAGTAAAGAAAAATGTGAGCTTTGAAAGAGATCCATCTGAGGTTAATCTCCTAGGTAAACAAAATCAAAGTGATTTAGAACTACATGTTCTTCCAACACTTCAATTAGTGCTATTAAAACACTCTGAGTCCATATGGCAGCTGTACAGACTGCAGTGTTGGACTGAATCACTAATAAATCACATGCTGCTGTTCAGACACAGTGCTGCTCTTGGTGTAATAAGCCAAAGTTTGGAGTATGATGGTCAACGTCAACCACAAATAAAAAATGTAGATATAAAATATATTTTAAAAATCCTGCTTCACAAGTAAAGGTATAGCAGGACCATATCCCTTAATGTACCAGTGTATCTCCAAATTTATTGACACCCTTAGTAACAAAAAAGAAAAAAGTTATGAAGAATGGCTTTGTTTATCAGCTTAATCTTAAACAAAATATGAAAAATCCTACCTTGAGGTGAGAAGAAATTATTCAAAGAAGAAATGATTGTCAAGAAAGTGAATTTTATTTCTGAAACAAAATTATTCCTTTTGTTATTATCACTACTTTCATACAATTATCACCCCCACCCCCGCCCATCCCAAAAATTCTTGAATTGATTTGGCATATTCATCCTCATTTTATCAATTGATATAAATCAAGCAGTGAACCAATTATTTAAATATGTATCAGACTCATTTTTATTAATGAGTTAAAACAATAATTATTTCCAAATGGATATCTTTTGACTTGCAACTTTTTTCTGTTTTTAAACTCCTGTCTACATATGGAGTATGGTATAAACTATACTGTAAACCAATAAAAATATAATAAAGAAAAAATGCTGAGGATGTTTGTCTTTCTGTAAAATAATATTGCAGACATGTCCACAACTTTCCAACCACATTAATGAAAAGAATCTGTGTTTTTAGAACCATTTTCAAGGAGCTATGAGCAATAATTAAAACTGCCCTACACTATTCTTGTAATCTTTGGTGATAACTGTGACATCTACGGGTTGAGCACACCTGAGTCAATACATCGGAAGGGCACTGTAAACTGAATAAAGCTTTCACCTTCAACTCACAGGCGAGTTTGTCCTTTCACCCAGCACTACCCTCCTCATTGTCTGTAATGGAAGTGGGGCTTTATGGAGTCTCTCTGTCATTCTATCTGTGTTGTATTCATCTGTCTTTTTTCTCTCATTCCTTCTTCTCTCCATCTCCAGCTCTCTCACTCACACAGCTAATTTTAACTACTTTCCTCGAGTGCTTACTGACCATCTGTGAGGAATGACTGAGCTCTACTTATGTTGTATCAGTGTGTGTGTGTGTGTGTGTGTATGTGTGTGTGTGTGTGTGTGTGTGTGTGTGTGTGTGTGTGTCTATATATGTGTGTGTATGTGTGTGTTTGAGTGAGGGGGAGAGTGAGAGAAAGACAGAGAGACAGCTGCAGTGAGAACGTATGAGAGAGACAAATACTGAGAAAAACAGAAAAAGATAGATGCGGTGAGGAGAGAGAGCGAGAGAAATACAGATAATGAGAAGTGAGACTGAGAAAGATACAGAGAGAGGGAAAAGAGATACAGACAGTGGCAAAAGATATGGACAGAGAGAGATAAGAGCGAGAGAAAGAAAGGAAAGACAGAATGATCGAAAGTAAGAGCAAGACGAAGAAACAGACACAGAAAGAGCGTGAGAGAAAGGGAGCGAGTGAGAAAAAGCAAGAGAGAGAGAGAGACAGGGCTACAGAGGCGATACAGCTGCAGAGAGATGACAGAGAGAAGAGTGAATGAGAGAGAGAGAAAAAGAGAGAGATACAGGCAGCGAGAAGAGAGATTGAGGGAGATACAGAGAGAGAGAAAAAAGACAGAAAAAAGAAAGAGAGGCAGACCGTCAGAAACAGAGAGAAAGTGGGAGAGATAGAGAGGGGGGATTGCTGCGTTTGATGGGAGGCGAGGTGCACCAACTGTGCGTCTGAAATCCGCAGCTTAGAAACGGATTTATGCAGACTTAGACACATTCATAGAGACAAGGCGTTAGAGCCCTGCAGACACCAACACACACAAAAACACACATACACATACATATATACACACACACACACACACACACACACTTTCAGTGAGAGTGAGAGAGAGAGAGAGAGAGAGAGAGGTGTTTGGGGGTATTTATGCATGTGTATTTAGGCTGTTATGACTCTTCTCTCTTCAGGTGATACACGGTGGTGAAGGTCAGAGTATCACTATCTGCCTCAAACAAACCAAACAAACAAACACTGACTTCATCCAATTTACACCATAGCAAAATACACACACACACACACACACACACACACACAGCAAGGCCTCAGGTCTGTTAACGTGAGATTCTAATAAAAGTGGGCCAGGAAAAGCATGGAGCATGGGAGATTGAATTGTAAAAAAAAAGACAGATGTGGGTTTACGTTTAAGGAGCCATTGATAAGTAGTTCAAATGTAAAGCAGAAAATTAGATTTTTTGTGTTTTGTTGTTTTGTTTTATTTATTTTTCCTTTACAACACCGCACACCCACACCAAACCTCTCATCCTCACACACACACTTGTATTGCTTTTGAATTTGCGTGAGTTTGTGTATGTGGGTGTGTGTGTGTGTATGTGAGTTTGTGTGTGTGTGTGTGTGTGTGTGTGTGTGGGTGTGTGTGGGTGTGTGCAGGCACGCAGGTGAGAGGAGTGGTATTCTGTTGAGAGTAGGACTGGCTTGCTGTCAGGCATTCATAATTCAAAATGTCTAAAAATACATCAGAGGCAAACAAACACACCCGCACACACACACACATGCACACACACACACCACATCTGGAGCTAAACAGCCAGCTGCAAGTGTTAACTTGCTCCATGCTCCACCGCAACTGTTGACTCAGAAATATTTATGGCAATTTGATGGCAATACTGCACAGAAGTAAGTCACTACAGTGCATAGACACTACTAAAGTCAAAAGCCTGAAGCAGCTCCAAATCTGTGCCGTTGTTAAGGGCTTAATCCCTGCAGCACATGCGTCAGTGACTAACTTTAAAACAAGCTTCACTGCACAGCAATCACACAGCCAGACCAGCCAGACGCAGATTGTGTGACATGCAAACATAATTGCCATGGCGAGGGAGAACGTGTCAGCTCGATTACTTTGGTCTGAGCTTGACATTACTTTCTGTTAATCCATCTGACACCCTTCCCACGCTCCTCAGTCCATGACACAAAAAAGCTACTCCCCTTCCAACATCCATCGTCTTCTGTTGGTGTCTGATGCTAGCTACTTCTTCACCTGAGTGTGTTAATTAGAACTAGCTAATCTAATCTGCGAAGAGGGTATTATAAATGTATTTCATAGTACTATTAAGTAGTACAAGAGAATTACTTCAGAATATTGCAAAAATGAAACTGTGTTATCTGACATGCTCACCATTTAAGGTGCCAGCCATTAGTGCCGTTGTTTCTTAATTTGAGTATAACTGTAATGTAATAGCATTCCATGACATCAAAATGAAATGGTAACTGAAATTATAATTAAATGAAAGTGAAATTAATAACAAACCTTTATGTATATCGGTCTCTTTGTAACTGCAAATACATGACACTGATTCAATCAGTGTATTGCAAATAAGTAGATTACTTTTCTAAACTTACTTAATGTTATGTCACATGATGAAGTGAAGAGTGACATCATTTAAGCCTTAAAATGTTTTACTCTCATTGTGTATTGACCATTTTATTATATAAACTGACCTCCTCTAACGAAAGCAAACACAGTCCATTTACAGAGGATACAGAATACAGTGGGTGTAGTACTGTCAAAATCTTCACTTGGTCACATTTAATGGGTATGGACTTCAAAGCTCACCACTATAGTCAAAACTGGTGAAGATAATCTTTTATCACTGGCTACTATTTAGTACATACAGTCAACAAGAACCATTCTGAAGCCTAAAAATGTTACTACATATGGTCATGAATATGATTTTACATTGACATAAGAATTGATCATGTTGATGTTTAGTTTACTGACCAAGTCATATCATTTGCCTTTTCATTTTTTCTCAGTTCTCACCAGTTTGGTGTGAGTTTGTGAAGGTTTCATCTAACACACACCACAGATAAGCACAGTGTTGCACATTGCAAAAGATATTTCATTTTGCAAACATCCCTCACTGGTTTACTGTATGGTTAACCGTCCAGTCCCCACTGAACTACATGTGACCCTAGGTGTGACTAGCTGGCTGTGTTGCCCCTGGGTGTGTGTACTTTGCACATTCTCAACTTCTTAATGCATCTGCTTTTGACTGTGTCAGCTTTTTGTTTGTCCATCACTGAGGAAGCGGAAGCCACATAAAATGGCAGGTCCTTGGGTCCAGACAAAATGTTTGGTCCTCCTGAAAGGTTGTGTTTCAGTGAAGCTGGGCTCTCAGCAGGGTGCCCTGCGAATGGACCAAATTAAGCTGCTGCGCCGCTGTCAATAAAGTTGTAAACAGATCAATTCTATTCTGAGGAACTTTGCGGGGGTGGAGGGTGCAGGGAGAGACATTCAGTGTTAAACTACAAATCAAGATTTGTCTCTCTCCCACTATATAAAGCCTAGCATTAGTATCAAAGTGTGGCGTCTGAGTTTGCATGTGAAAAGGATGAGAAAAGACTTGCACTGAGAGAAATGTACAAAATAAAAGACTCATCTGCACCAACCTACTACACAGGGGAGATTTCAGTAGTACCTGGGTGAGAGTGCATGCACGTGTGTGTATGTGAGAGAGCAAGAGAGAGAAAAGAGGGAATAAGAGACTGAAGACTCTCGTCTTGGGAAGGAAAAGGAACTGGGAAAAAGCCCACAGTGCTTCAAACAAGAGAATCTGAAGCCACTAGCCATGAAGCTTTGAACACAGCTGAAACTGCATGAGTTTTCACAGCATCTAATAAAATCCATACTTCAAGACTGTGGGGTGCTGTAGAAACTTTAATAAATGTATAACTTCATGGAAAACTGGGCTAAGGCAAGACTTCACTGCGCACCAGAATGTGTGTGTATTGATGATTTATTAAATGCTAAGAGTTAAATCTACCCTCTCTAGGCACTAGAAATTGCCTAAGTACGCAGAATTTTTTCCTTTTCTCTGACCTCTTTTTCTGCTGCCAGTTTCATAGGTTGTACATAAAGATGGTAAGGCCTTTAAAAGATAAGACAGTTAAAAATACAGCTGGGACAAGAAGCAAATTATTGGGCCCAATGGATCAATAAATATGAATTATTTCAATATTTTAAACCACAGGTATTGTTACTTTTCCAGTATATCTAGGACAGTTGTCAATTCCACCCAGAGGGGGCAACAAAGTCTAAGATGTTTTTTCAGTAGTTTTAGTGTGTGGAGTCCTGAGTTGAATTAAGGACATAACTGATACTACAGAGCACAGCTGTAGAGCTCACATGAAACATGTTTATCAGAATGTGCTCATACCTAGTGTCCCCATCAAAGAGCTGTACTGACTATTATTACTCAATAAATCCAATTCAAACATTTTAGAGGACTTTAATAACAAAAGTGCATCAAATTTGATGGGAAGGTTTCAGAGCGTTAAAAATTGTATCTGCTCTTCTTGGATTGCAGTGAGTGAGCCAGTAAAATATTTTTTTAACACTCCGGCTCACTGCTGTGTAAATTAAGTAAAACCAGTTTTGAGTATTAATAAACCCCACTAATCAATTGCATGGCTTTTTCATGGCAATTTCAGTCATTTTTGATACACTGATTATTGGTTGTAGACCTAATTAAAAATGATCCTTGAAGACACATACATCAGAAAACTTAATAGACAAGAGAATCTGAACAGAAATCCAACTCAAAGTGAAATTCAGAATGAAGACTTCAATATAATCCTCAGCAATAAGAAACCGACAACCACAGCTTGTGCAAAGACTCTGCATGAACTAACCGAAATTATGAGTTCTCTGTAGAAACTTGCAGGATGGAATGTGTCCCAGTGTGACAACAAGGTCTGTCAGCATCACACAGCTGGCACTAGAAACACCCATAAAATACACACATGAAGGAACAAGTCAGGCCAGTTTCAGTAAATACACTCTAACATGTTCGCATGGAATTAGTATGTGACGCAATACAGCAAACTCCTACTGAACTCCTCCCTGGTGACTCTGTTAACGCTGTTAAAAGGGACCTATTATGCAAAACTAACTTTACTTATAGTAGGTCCAGGGGCGCAGATGGGGAGGGGGATGGGGGGGGGATGCCCCCCCCTCAGACCTCGATCCGTCCCCCCCGAAGCACAGACGATGTAGTGATGTATTACTCATACTCCTGTTTTAGGGTCTAAAACGTTTATTAAATC
>JBBPCX010000114.1:21968914-21996032 GCA_037974365.1 Hydrocynus forskahlii | reverse complement strand
CAGTCCAGTTTTAATCTTTTTAATGCTCTTCAGGTAGTAGACCTAAAAGTGTAAATCACAGCGTGACAGAAATACTTTCATATTACACTTCAGGTTTTATCCCACACTTGTGTAGTAAATGGCCTACCAAACATATTTCATTTATTTACACAGGGGGCTCACTGATTGGTGATGTGTCTCTTCACTGATAGGTGGCACCAATAGAAAGAGAGCAAAAATAAGCATTTCTCCTAGTTAGCAGCAACGTTTAATATTTGGCACTTGTTATGCAGATGGATCTACAATTACTGAATGATAGCCTAAAAATTGTGCGCTGTGTTAATTTATATGTTGACCATGTAAGCAAAACTGACGTTTTGAAGTAATGCAGAATGGGAAAGCACAAAAGGCTTATAAGTAATTTTATACTTATTTACGATCACCTGTTCAATATTTGGAAGTGGTCTGAAAGTATGAAAAATAAATCAATAAATGGGTGGTTACCACCTATCCCTGTATCACATGTTCATCCGCCAATTACAGCATAGACAAGCATAATGCAATCAGAAGTGCTTTACATTGTGTAAGAAACTGTAGCTGATCCTCAATCTCTGTATTCATTTACTCAGACTAACTCAATGGCAGCTGGTACAAAATGCTCCAAAAAAGCACTAAAAAGTGACTCTTTGCTTCCGACTATGTGAGAGAATGTAGCGTCAGAGTGGGAAGTGCCAACTTCACCTTAAGGCAGATGACCTACTTGAACACATCCCTCGGTCCCGTCGAGGTGTTCAAGTATGCTCAACAGGGAAGTGCTGGCAGATCTGAGAGTTTTCCTCTAATATGAATATATGAGAAATGTCTAGGAGTAAGGCAAGGCTGTGGAACTGGCTGTTAAATCATTAAACTTGTGCAGAAGCGGTGTATGCCAAAGGCTGCAATTAAGAAGTGATTTTTTAATAGAGGCCTCCACCCCCATGACTGCCCACCCTGGAAACCTTCTTCATTCGATCACTGGAGAGATATCCTCCCCCCTTTGCACAGCTTGTATTGCTAATTTCTATATTTCCATCTTTTCCAAGATGCACTTTGCAGCTGTGTTCATTGGTGATATGTAGAACGGCAGAATACATATACACCTATCAGCTACCACATTAAAACCACAGAGATGTGAGGTAAATAACATGGAATATCTCATTACAATGGCAAGTCGGTTCTTGAAGTTGATGCGATGTAAGCAGGAACAATGGTTCTGAGTGTCTTTAACCAACTTGTGATATCAAGTCAACTAGGTTATGGAACTTCCAAAACAGCAGGTCTTTTGGAGTGTTCCTGGAATGTAGTGGTTAGTACCAACCAAAAACAGTGTTTAAAAGGACACCCAATGAATCAGCAACAAGGTCATGAGTGCTAAAGGTCACTAATGTTCATTAGGGTGAGGGCTCGCACATCTGGTTCGATCCCCATTGGCAATGTTCTGCTGGGAAAACTCAAGTTCTGGAATTCATGTGGATACACACTTTGACACATACCACCTACATAAACAATGCTGCAGATCAGACTCACTCCTTCACGGCAAGAGTCTTCCTTAATGACAGGATAATGCCAAGCCACTGCAAAAATTGTTTCAGAAAGGTCTGTGTAATGCGACAAATAATTTTAAGTTTTGACTTGGCCTCCAAATTCCCCAGATCTCAGCTGAATCAACCATCTGTGGGAAGAGCTGGACAAACTAGTCTGATCCATGAAGGCCCCAACTTACAGGACTTAAAGGATCTGCTAACAGTGTCTTGGTGCCAGATACCACCACACACCTTCAGAGTTCTTCTGAAGTCTATGCCTTGATGAGCTCAACAGCAGCCAGGTGCTTTTAATGTTATGGCTGATCAGTGTATATAATAAATATGGTCAATTTACTCAATTCCAGAGCGAGGGCCATCCAACCCACCCAGAGAGAATGAAGCCAAATGAGGTCTCTTGGACTCCTGGCCACAGATGGCTGCGGTGATCAAAATCGCCCAATGATAAGGCCAAAGCTTAGACAGCTGCACCACTCGGGAGCCCCATCACAGATTGCTTCAGTTTGTTGCATCTCACATCACTCCTGATGTAAGCGGATGTAACATCTAAAGCTGTTTTAGATGCCATGTGTGTAGAAATAAATAAATACAGGTGTAGAATAAAATTCAGCATGCGTCATCAGGCCACTCCATGTGGGAGGCAATAAATACTAGATAAGCACAAAGCGTTTAGTGGAAGGAATGCGAGTGTAGTGTTCATACTCATCATGTAGACTACTTCATCATTTCCTGTTAAAAGCTGATCCTCCTGACTCTGCCTTTCTGCCTGTGTGTAGGCATCCCACTCATCGCATCAATTATTTACTCACGCTGAATTACGCATGAGGCCGAGTCACGAGCAACATGCGCTCGCGAGGAGCCCCCTACCCAAATGAACGCATCCAGCAACTTTGGCTCCAGAATGGCATCCTGGTCTCTGAGGCGACAAACAAAAGTTCACAGGCAGTTTAAACGCATGCTCTTTGTGCAGCTGTGAGGTGAAAGGCATAAGGCAGGCAGGGTTTGGTAAACCTAGCATCAACAAGGGACTGTCATCAGAACCACACACACAGCCTGGGGGCATACGTCACAGCAACTTCTGATGGAAACTTTCACACTCATGGTTGCTCAGTCATTCAACACATAACCTGTGCTCTCTCACACCCCACTAGCTACCACCTTATGGAGGTGCAACTTTATGGAGGTACAAAGGATCAACATCTTATAGGATTTCACAGGATTTACACTATATGGACAAAAGCATTGGGACGTCTGATCATTACACCAACTGGGACTTTAATGACATTGCATTCAAATCCATAGACTTTAAAATGGAGTGGGAAGGAGGACCGAACAGATTCTGAAAAAGGTGAACTATTGGCCCCAGAACTATGTACCTATATTAATTAAACTAACCAAACAAAGGGCAAAGCTTTGGGGGCTGAGAGGGAAGATTTCCAAACTAAACAAATGTGACAGCCAAATATCTCAGCTGATCATCACTAATGCCCAGCGGACGCCATTACCATGGCAACATTTACATGGCTGTACATCACTATTTGTCACATAACATCATTGCTTTACACCAATTCTGCAATGTGACACCAGATGACACTTCTCTGCCCCAGCGGCAACATAAACTCAGCATTACTCTGCTTGACTGTTTCTGCAGATTGCGGGAACTTGTTGGGTTGTGTTCGTTCCCAGTCTAAGCTGTTCCTCACTCAGCTAGTGAGCTGGTTAATTAAACAAAGATCAATACTGCCAGCTGGTTAGGTGGTGGTTGTCATCCCCACTGTTGTCTCTGGGACTAAATGGTTCTCAGCTGCCTCTTCCCACCCAGCTGTAAACAGCCATCCAACACTGAACAACAAAAAATCAATTACCAGAAATAATAGCTAAATGTGCTGCCTATGTTTAGATGACTGTCATTACATAACTGATTTAAATTATGCAGGCTATAGGCTAAATACAAGCTGCAGCTGACTGTAGGTAAGAAACTGCTGAAGCTACCAGTAATTCTCACCTCCAAAGCACGCTGTCCCTGTTTCCTCAACCATGATCTTACCCATCTGCAGCGTCTTCCTTTTTTGCCAGTTTGTTGCACATAGCGCACACATTAGACATCCACAACAATAAACAACATGCAGCTGCTTGCACTCTGAATCTTCAGAACTTTCTGTTGCAACGTCCAGTTATTAACTTTCTTTCCATCAGTTCTGCACACTTAAGATGAGGTTCTGATGAAAAAGGTGACCTTTCCTCAAAAATAATTGTCTTTTGTTCCTAGTAATAGTTTTCGCTCTCCTTTGCAATTTATCATTTCCATGGTAATAAGACCCTCGTTTCAGCACTCCATGGCAACAGCCATATTACTTTTCCATTCCTAACATTTTTTTTATTTTGTCTCCATAGTAACAAGTCTCTTTTCCACTGTCAAAAAAATATACACCTCTTGTCAGGCCAGGGGCAAGCCCTATGGTTAACTGGAGCAGGTCCGACACGCTCCACAAGCACCAAACCGCACTGGCAAGAGCAGCAGGTCATCAAGAAACTGTAGCAATCCAAAGCAGACCTTAATTGTAAAGCTAAAGCAGTCACAAAAGGCTACTTAACATAAAAAGCACAAAGTTAAGCCATGACAGGTATTTTCATTTCATTGGTTTATTAGTATTGATACTCATTATACTTTACTATATAATTTGATACTCTGGACAATTAACCTATTCCCATCTTGTCTAAATAACCTTGTTCATTTACACTGCCATTGTTTCAGCGAATTAAACCATGACAGACTGCAACTCCCTCGGATTTAAGGATTTTGTGACTGCAGGGTAAGTAGATGGGTAAAAATCAGTGGTTTGATGTGTCAGTAATATGTGAATATTATTGCCTTTCACTGCATCATAGCATGTTATGTCCCATTTATTTTGATGGAAATTATCCTAAAAGAAAAACAAAAGAAAACTGGCACATCATTTATATGCTGCTTAAAATTTCAGCACCTCCAAACGACAACACCTTCCTGGGTCTCTGGCGGACGGCATAGATTATTGCATATGCATAATAAAAAACCCTCCGACTTTTAATTAACCCCTACAGTAATGAATTAACACCTACAGTATTTATCTTATGAATGCTATAGGAGTTTTTTAATTAAACAGCGAGGGTTCTGCATGTCTGTATCTGTGCGAGTGTGGAGTAAGATTTGGCTCAGTTGAGCTCCCTTGGAGCAGAGCGGGACTTTGTGGGCCCAGTCTGTAGGGACTCCAGGCACATGTACCTCACCTGCTCCGACACACCTGATTCAAGTCATCAGGCGAACCTCTTCACGCACTGACTCAGCTGCGTCAGAGTAAGAGATAATATAGAGGTGTGCAACCACTGGGGTCCCCAGGGCTGGAAACGGCAACTGAGAGTGGACGTTTCACTGATATAGCATCCAGTTACTGAATCACTGCAGGGTGGGGTGGGAAATAAGAGGAGGGTCCTCCTTTTATATTGCGTTGCCAGTTCTGTCATTAGACTGTCATTAGAACACAGAGGTGGGTGACAAGAGAATATTTTATGACGATAAATTGCATCACAATACGCTTCTCTGACCATACTGTGGACACTGCCAGACTTGCTAAGTGCATGTTTAATTACAAAGAGAGCACTTGTTCATTTGATTCTGCCATGCAGTGAGTAAAAACTCAAAATAAAAATCAGCAACGTTTGTCTTTTCTTAATATTTGTGGCACTACTGCAGCATTTAATCTGTTACAAGTTATCAAAAATGGTGTATGCGTATATATGTACACACCACACATCTATATTCTGGTGCTCCACATTTTCACTATATGTACACACACACGCACACATCTATCTATTTATATCTATCTGTTTATACTTATACATATATATGTACACACGCGCGCGCACGCACAGTGAAAATGTGAAGTATCAGGATTTTGCCACGTTGCCCACTCCTCCTCCAAGCACCCACTCTGCACGTTTCTCAGACAGGGTGAACAGCACGGAAACCCCAGAGAAAGCCCCCCGCCACCCCTCACCTGGCTTGACCGTCTTGATGCGAATGGGCTCTCTGAAGTGGCGGATGACCGCGTGCGTGTCTCGATTGGTGAGTCCGCTCACAGGCGTGCCGTTCACCTCCAGCAGGACGTCTCCGTAGTACGGAAGCCTCCCGGCGTGGCACGCGAGAACATCCAGGTTCATCTGGCCGAGGAAGGGGAACTCTCCGAGCTCGGCGCCTCCCAGGATCTCCACCACAGCGCCGAACTCCCCCACGCCTCCCCACGACACCGCGCACTCCTGCACTTTACTGGACCAGTGCTTCTTCCTCTTCAGCGTCTTGGACATGGTTGGGTTTGGTTTGGGGCTTGTGTTTACTGTCAGAACACGGTCTTTCAGAACTGAGCCGAGTCCCAGGGCTGGCTAGCCTAACGGCTGTGGACGAGAGATTTTAGTTTGGAGGACATGAACGCCATCGAACAGCAGCCGTCGAGCTTCATCTCCTCTCTCTGCTCTCCACACACGGAGTCTCCTCCGTTCAGGACCAGCCACAAATCCCAAACGAGACCAAAGAGACTCAAATCAGAAAAATATGGAGCTTCTCTTTCCGTTTGAATGGTCCAGAATCACAACGGTGGCATGTGTTGAATCAGAAACGCGTTACAGCTGAATGCGGCCACTGCTTACTTGCAATTTCCAAGTTCACAACAGAAGTGACAAACAACAGCAAGAGCAGCGACAACAACAAAGCGCGAGAGAGAAAAAACAGGTTTTTCTTCAGACTGGGAGCTGATACGCATCAGGTTAAGAAGCTGGTGGGTTAAAACACCGCGTGTGTGTGTGAACGTGAGACCCTGTCAGAGTGTCATTCAGATGTTCAGATCGATGCCGTTCCAGTTAAACAGCGAGGTACAGCTGTATTAAATCTGCGCCCGTGTTTTTATCCAGGCGTGAGCGCACGCGCTCCTCTCCGCGCGCCCTCCGTCTCTCTCCAACCAGAATCTCCAGGAGAGGAGTACAGACTCCACTTTACCCTCGAGCTCAGCCCCCGTATGTCCTCCCCACGTCCCGAGCCGCCGGACCGCCGTGTTCCTCTCGCGCAGGAGACTCGGCTTCGTGTTCGCGCACGTCCTCGCAGGCGCAGCTGTCTCGCGCACTGTGCTGCGAGACTGTCCAGTGAGGAGAGGCGAGGCGCGCGCGCGTGGGAAGCAGCCAATGAGCGCCGAGGATGCCTGAGCAATTAACTAATTATGTAAAACAGAGTCGCTTCTGCAGGAATTTCTGCTTTAAAAAAAAAAAAAACTATGTTAAACAGTGAGGTCTCAAAGCAGAGCAATTAGTTTAGTTATTTAGGGAAAAAACAGTGGAGTAAAGTGTATGTGAAGTACAGTAACATCTCAACACCCCACTGCTAACCTAAAACATTACAGCTGGCCATATTTCAGTATATAACTATTTACGTATACTTGTCAGTAGACATATATATATACACACACACACACACACACATTTATATAACAACCACTGATAGGTGAAGTAAACAACACCACTGCTTGTCTTGTTGCAGTGGACAGTGACATGATGCACCCAAGGATGCACATTTGGAGACAAATAACAATCATAATGGTGGCTTAGACATGTCAAAACATGCTGTGCACCACAGCTTGCCATGTACGGGGTTGTAAAGATACCTACCAGACGTGTGCCCATGTTACCTACTATGGACTCATCTGATCCATGAAGGCCAGGCCTCACAACTTACACAACACTTTCAGAGGTCTTGTGGAGTTCAGGCCTCAACAGTTTAGAGCTGTTTTGGCAGCACGAGAGGAACTTAGGCTGTGTGTATGTAATTATACACACACACACACACACACACACACACTTTCATACATATAGATTATAAATAGTTGCTGGAGAAAAAAATAATTACACAAAAAGAAATGGCCAATTCTAAAACTAACAAATAGAACCAAAATGCCAGTTCAAGTTAAAGCAGTCTGTGTGAAGAGAAGCCAAAATTAAAATAAACAAAAGTATTTTTTGGGAGGTGGGCCCATAACATTGCTTGTCTTTCTTTACTATTATTTTGCTTTTCCTGTCAGAAAAATCAGAACACCATTGAGCCTGGATAACCCTCTCAACAGTGCCATCCTACGGCCTTGTGCTGTAAAGACAATGCTGACAGTGAACTGAACACTGTAATTCACAGTGATTTAATGAGGCACTCGATCGGCACTCAAACCTCTGCTGATTTTCATATGGTACTTTGTAAATTAGTTTAATCTTCTGCTTAATTAAAGACATGTAAGGACAAGCTGAATCTAAAGCTTCCCCAGCGCACCCCCTTTCAGACGCAAGCGCTTAAGCATGGCGGTGGTTTTATTCAGCAGCCACCGGACACATTTTTCCCCTGAGTCATAGAGATGCCAGAATCTGTTGCATGTATTAGAACAAAAAGGGGTGTTGAAGTGGTGCATTAACTACAGAAAACAAGACCAAGCACAGATCCAATTCCCCCTTTTTTCCTCTGTTGTTTGGAGCTGTCAACACACATTTACAACTTAAAATAAACCCCAAGACTGGCAGTGGCTCAAACACACACTCAAGTCCATTTTGTGTTAGTGTGATAGGTAACTTGAAGAAATATCAAGGTGGCTGAGCTTTTTTCCCCCCACAGTTTTGAGACTTTGATTTTTAGGACAGTATTAGAAATTTTAAGACTTGGATAAGGTCGAACACACACCCACAACACACTATATAATGTGTATTTCCTCTATTTAAGGTGCTATCTAGTTACTCTTGCAAGTTTTTTTATGGCAGTTAAGCACTCAGGATAGCACTGGCGTAAGTTCACCACTCAGCTATACGTGAAGGGCACAGTACATTCCCAACTGATGAGGGTAATAAAACCCATAGTGAATTGAGTTTATGCATGCATTATTAATGATGCTGCAGCGCAAGTTAGCAGCAGACTGAGGTAGGCGCTTTGATCCCATCCCCAAAATATCTCGCGCAGCACTTCACACACAAGTCGGGAATGCAAACTGTCAGCTGGAGTGTTTAGTGGGATTCAGATGTGTCTAAACTCTTTTAAACCCGCTAGAACTTTACTTTTCGTTCTACGGCGTTGACCTAATTCAATCACGCTGCAAGAAACTGCCACATCGTGAGCTGCGGAAGCCAGGTTTCTGCATTGTGCAAAAACAAAAAAAAGGCAGATTATCACTGTGTTGTGCACCCTTGGAAGATCAGAAGCAGGAAAATGTTCTGTACTCTCACCCATCAAACAGCCGCTTCACATCTCTACATTAGAATTTGCATTTTATTGTTTAAATGTCAGCTAAATATGCAACATTATGAAACAAAGTTTTTTTACACATGCTTTACAGAATGTACAGGTACAATATTGAACAAAAAGTTAAAAAAAAAAAAGAAAATAAAATACAAAAAACAACAAGCAGCATTGGAATAGTGTGAAAGCATTAATGCTGAACTTTGGTTTCAATTCATAAGAGTAGTGTGAATTACATTTTAGGTTCCAAACCGAACTGAATTCAAATATTTGCCACTTTACCCCTCAGACCCATGCCTTTCAACACAAAATCTCAGACCACCTTCGTAATCAGTTCATCTTAAATTGTTCAGCAACATTTGCTGTTACTAAGAACAAGACTATCCATAACAGAAGGCTTCTCATGTGTATAACTTTGAATCTGAATCTTCTGACAGCAAAAAAGTGTGCAAGTGATTGCAGTAATATGTGCTACAGATATTACTCATGCTCTTCATAGCTTTAATATCTGGACAACTTCACCATAAGCTACTAAGGCCGCTCAGTTGCGGCTATTGTAGGAACTGATAGCAAGTCTCTTACAGTAGCAACAGGGACCAGTCTGCTATGGCATCTGTAAGGCGGACCATTGAACAGAAGCATGTGCAAATCAAACCAGCTCGAAATCAGTGGGTGTCACATTGAGAAAAGCAGTTTAACAGAACCCAATATAAAAGCATCAACTTTTTATCAAAATAAATGTAAAAAAATGACAAATTAGGTGTAAAATTTTAAATGTAGAATGTGAAAATGTGGCACCAGGATGCAATAATCACCAAACAGTGACTTACTAGGCAACAGCATATTCACGTCACATGATAAATATGGAAAAGTATCCACATAACCAATACATACTAACTGTAGTAACTCAATGTTTTAGTGCATTTCACAATACACACATTTTGCAATTGTCAGAGTACCTCAGTTGCATCAACAGCTTGAGTTTCTATTTATCTGTCATTCTTACACGCACATAAAATGTATATTCTTTGGAAGGTATGATCATACAAGAAGTGCAGCATTTTTAGGATTGTACCAAGTGGAGTGAAGCCAGACCATCGCAATCAGAGAGACCAACAATGTCCTTCACTGAATGTTTTTTATATTCAAAAAGTGCTTAAAGTAGTACACAACTGTGGTATAGATTCTTTTTTCTGGAATACAATATTTCTGCAAGATAGAAACACAGCCAATTCAGTATAATGGTCCAAGCAAGACTAAATGAACGGGTGTCTTATTAATTAGTAAAAGAAAGGTTTTCCTACTCCCTGCCGCTGGTTTAGGGGAAAGCAAACAGAGAGGTCAACGTAGTGTGAATGATGTTAGTACTGACAACGCTATTGATACAGATGTGTCCAATAATCCATCAGTAACACTCTCAGACATCTTAGTGAGGCTACAGTCAGAATGGTCCTTTTAAGGATAATTACACAGTCACAAAATTAACAAAAGGCCTATGCTGCACAGCCAGACTCAAAAAACTGGGGAATCATCATGATCAGCATCATCTTAAGGCCTAACATTTCAACCAAATGTATACAACATCAAGCGCAAGAATTACACACACAGTACAGCATCCAAACAGCTGAAACTGAGGCGCATAGCTTCAGGATTTAAAATGCATGGAAGGATGGTAAAATGCCTAAATCATCGTTATGTATGTACTCATACATATATTAAACAGCACAGGGTCCTCAAGCTTCTCAACGCTCCTTTTTCTTTTGCTAGTTTCTCAGATCCACACAGCGAGAAGAGATGGTTTCAGTGAAGAACTCCAGAAATGGTCAGTGGACAATCAATGAACAGGAGATACCAAGCGAATGTTATGCCAAAATTGTAATGGAGTCAGTATGCAGATGGGCAACCCTGTAAGACTGCTGTACATTGATTGTCAAAGGTGCAAGGTACCACGTGTTTGTTTGATATGCTGCCTTCGGTAAAAATGAGGAAAATAGTGTATATTTGGCTTTGTGAACAGCATAAAACATATAAAATGCAATTTTTGACAGACAATATCATCAGCTTATAATATTAGGTTGCAAAACGGGAACAAGCGTTCCACTCTTACAAGGGAATAATGTACGCAGGTCACCATCACCTGCTAGACGAAACCAAGAGGAAAGACAAAGCACAGCTATTTGGCTCCCTGACAGCATTAAACAGCCCCATAATTGACAAGTGGATTGGCCACTCCTAGCCTTGATGCATGGGGGAAGACCCTTTCACAGTCTGTGCACAAACAGGCCTTTTTTGAGCTAGGGCAGCACTAAGAGGGTTAGTTCAATGCTTTGGCATACACATGGGAGTTCCAACTCCCCAAAACAGGGGAAGAGGGAGGAAACAAAAGTTATGGGTTAAAGGCAAGATGAGCGAGGCTTTCGGAAACATTACATTCAGAGCCTCGCCAGATCTGTTTTTACGGAATTAGAAAGATGATCATTAGGAGATCCTGGAAAGGGTTTTTCACAAGATACATACACATCCCAGTGGGTTCCAAAAAAGGGATAGGACGGAATGTAAACACAGGAGAGAGGCGTCTTCTTTTTGGCAGAGTGTGAGTTTTCTCAGAGGAGGTAGTGGGATTTAAGGGCACACTGAGAGAAGCTGGAGACTGAGGGCTAACTGTGGAGTCCCAGTAGGCCATGGCGGGTTCAAAAAGCAACTTTTGGGTAGGTTCTATGTAGGAGGTGGGCTGTGATCCTGAGGGTTAGTCCTGTATGAGCCATCCTCCAGCCCCCCTCTCCTCTGCTCTTGACCATCACCTACAGAGATTCCCAAAGGGGGCTTGTGTACAGTCACTGGGCCTTGGGGTGAAACAGAGGGGTGGGGGTCCACTCCACCCCAAAACGACCTGCCTGGAACATCTGTAGACAAAAACAAAAGACAACAATGAGAAACAAAGCAGAGACAACATGACAACAGTTTAAATGTGTATCTCTGTTTGTATGAACTCTTATGCTGTTTATGAACAAACTGCCAATCAAAGGTCTAGGAAAACATTTTTGTTGATTTTGAGAAACTGAATTACAGAATAAATTACATTAAATTGGGAATATAGCGGCTTAATTATATTTTTTTGGTCAGAAATATATGATTTTTTTCCCGCCTCAAAATAAAGCTGCTTAGAACTTAAACATTACACGCTTGCCGGTGTAGATTTATTCTATCTGTATGCTCTTGTCCATGTGTGCTCTGACCGCTGCTGTAGTGGTGCGAGATGCAGAGTCGGGGCTCATGGCTGGAGAGGAAGGCAGACGCATCCTGCTGACAGATCAGGCTCTCCAGGGTGGCGTCCTCATGCTGGGTGTGCTGCTCTCTCTCTCCCCGCCCGTCCCGCACACTGCCCTGGGGCAGCTGGGCCGCAAGTGTGTCATCTTCACCCAAATAAGCATACGGACAGTACTCTCGCGTCCGGGAGTAGATGTTGGCATTGTCATAACAGTCAGAGCAGATGACCAGTGGGCTGCCGCCACCTAACAGAGAAAAGAAAGAGATCACAATATTTATTCCTATTCATTACATGCATCAAGAGCTTCTTTGGTTGTTTCTAAACACTCAAAACATTTGAACATTTCCACAGAAAATATGACATGATTTACTTGTAGAATACACAAATATTTATGTACTGCTACGAAACTTAACACATTCCACACCGTCAACTGCCCATACACACAAGAACATGTGTAATCATACCATTGGGCACAGATGTCAAACCCTCCCTTGATTCACCAGGGTGAAAGCTGCTGCGGCCAGAAAAGAGAGATCCAACACGATTACCAACCATGCCACTGCTTTCTGGATCCATCTCACCTCCTACCTCACCATAGCACATGCCTAAAGAAAAAAAATAGACACTTAAAAATCAGCCTACACGAAAGTTCATGATAATGTTAGCATCTATTTGAATTGTCAGGTCAAAGTACGTAGTTCTCAAATCTGACTTAATCATCCAAGCCTCAGTATAGCTAAACTCAGCTGCTAGCTTCTAGTTAACTTTGAATTTTGAGGTTCATCCGATAGTGGATTAAGGTCATGTAAAACAACCTGCACAAATTTAAAACCATTAGTTTAAAAGTAAATTATTTACTAGTTCCATATTACAGAGCGCTTATATGTGTCCTATTCATTGGTCTATACAAAGAATAGCTATTAAAAGCTACATTCCCCACATTGCCTACTGCAACACTAACACAAAGTTCTTGTCATGTGGATCTGTATTTCATAAAACAGCCTGGAATACAAATTCATGCAGCAGATAGTCTTCTATTAAAAGAAGTCTTCTATTAAACTTTCCAGCTTATGAAAGTGTACAAAAAAAGAGTCTACATAAAATATTCCCACCCAGACTAGTTGTGTTCATGTTTCCACTTTAGGCCTTACCATCAGTGCCTTTGTGCACATAGCCGTTGGCCATGGAGGGCATGAGCTGCTGGTGGCTGCCCGCCTCCGAGTTACTATACCCCTCCTGCGGCTCAGACAGTGTGCCTTGGGAGGACAGGTAACTGGGAATATCCGCTGGCAGATTCATCTCATCTGAAACAAATAAATACACAAATTTACAAATGCAGCTATGCACATTGTTGGGATTCATTTACGATCATCTTGTTCACGTTTATGTCTAACCAAAATTCAGAGATCTGAAAGGTTCAGAAATCCGGAAAAAAGAGGTAACTTTCTGCATGTGAAATTTTAAAGCCCACTTACTGAGCCTGCTATGTAATAATCTGAGATACAAAGCAGACTAACAATTGCACTGTGCGCTTGCATGGAAAAAACAGATTTTCTATTATGCTTTTAAGTTCTGTAATAATCTTTCAAGGTTAATCACTTGTGGGGGAAAGAGGCAGTTTCTCTAATCAGTATTTTTATATAAAACACTAAAGACTGGACTTTTGTCTAAGTTCATCTCTTCTACATCAACATCCATTTAAAACCTAAACAAACTACAGCATTATTACAAGAATTTTAGCAAAGATTACTAGGGTCTGGGTCCACTCTGTTAGATAGCTTTGTTTCTTGTTTTTATTGGACCTTTATACCTTTGAATAAGTCTTTTTTTAGTTTGTGACCTATATGCAAATGTCTGCGTTTATGAATGCAGTTTCCCACATACCCGTGTTGGTCATGCTATAGTCCTCACTCTTGCGTCTCATGTGGTAGATGACTATCACCCACACCAGTGAAGTGCCCACCACACAGCAAACCACCACCATTACAACAATGCCCACCGTGGTCCAGCCATCCTGGTCATAGGCACTGCTCGCCGGGTCACAGTTGGCAGAGGGGGAGACGCTGAGGTAGATGTGACCACGTTCGGTCCCTAGTGTGTTGGACATAACGCAGGTGTATTTCCCTGCATCTGCTGGCCTGGCATCTACAATTATAAGCAGCTGATTGGCTGCCGCAAAAAAGTGACGCTCTGTCAGCAGCAATGGGCCGTCATCTTTGGTCCAGTTAAGGCGGGGGGCTGGACTACCTCGGGCTATGCACTGAAGAACAGCAGTCTCACCGCGCGCTACAGTGCGATCCTCTAATGGGCGCTGAAACGATGGAGTCTCTGCAGGGGATAAACAGAACGAACATGACTCAAAGCATTGCAGAGCAAAAAATAGTATTAGAAATAAACTATTTAATGTTGTATTCCAAACCATTTAAAAAATCTTAAGTTGGTGCTAATTAATGGGGTACGACCTTCCATTCTTTGTTAAGCTCCCGTTTAAAAATAAAATTAAAAAATAAAATCAACTATGTATTTACCTAACACAGTAAGAGTGGCATTTGCCGACAAGCTGCCTGCCTCATTTTTGGCCGTGCAGCTGTATACGCCCATGTCTTCCGTCTTAACGTTGGCGATGAAGAACGTGTCATCTTCAGGCATAACATGCATCCTCCTCTCACGAGCAGCAGGGAAGTTGACACCACCATCCTTCTGCCAGGCAATCTGGGGAGGTGGGTGACCCTCAGCTGCACACTCTAATCGAGCCACAGTGCCCGTGCGGATCGTTAGGTCCATGGGGGTCTTCAGAAATGAAGGCAACTCTGGGTATAAGAACAGAAATTTACTGTTTAGACTAGAGAATTGTGCAAAATTCAAATACTGTGGAATGCAGAGCTTCACAGGGCTTGCTTACACCCAGTGTCTTTAAACCTAATCTGTATTTCATTTGTACCACAGTCGATCAGTATGGACAGTCATTTTGAGGGGTTTCGTTCTGTTTAGAAAAGAACAAAAAACCTTTGGACTCAAAACACTATTACAACCGAAGTCAGAGGACAGTTACTGAATTCCTTTGAATAAAATTAACACTAATCCAAAACTATTTGAAAGTGGAAAATTTAATACAGACAGTACATGTAGTAGGATGAGACAGACATTTTGAACACTGAGGTAACATCATAAAGCAATGCCACAAATAATTGCTTTTTTCTCTTAAGTTTTCTCTTCATACTATTTAGTTTTACTAATATTTAATAAGTTGGAACACACAAAAAAGGAACAGTGGTGCTACATTCAAAATCTACTTCCTGTTCACTGCCTCAAATTCACATAAACAAGACCAATTATGCCTTTTTAGTAATGAAACTTGCACTTCCCCAGAGGTATAGAAGTACTGACGACACCCTAATATGCTAAGAATAACAAAATTGTGACATTACAACTTATCAAGATAACCAGAAATATCGTCATACAGCCAGTCCTAATAAACAACCCTAAGGACCAATAAGTATTGTGTCCCTAGTTTACAATTCTGTAAAAATTCTATTTAAGTCTGAAACTTTTGTTGCTAAGTGTTGTCTGGGCACAAAGCCCCTTGCATCTGAATTATGATATGACGACAAAATAATCACATTGCCCAGGCTGGCTTCCCAGAGGGCAACATAATATTTGTTCCACTGAAATTAAATTAGAGGAGTCCAGGAAACAACTATGGAGGAATATAAGAACTACACAGGGGGCAGGAACGAAACTTCTTTCATAACCAAGAAAAGAAAACCTGTCAGAAATACAGCAACATGAAAACCCTGAGGGCATGCTACCATCATAGCTAGGAATCAAAATATTTAAGGAAATACCACCACCTTAACACACTTCACAGAAAGAACGTCCATCACCCTAAGTCAATGGCTCTTTTATACGTAAAAACATTTTTTCACATAAAAGACTTAAGTTTTACACACATCTACTCGGAATGAATGAAACACGACTGAAGGAGATCCTGAAGTCTGAAATAAACACTAACAAAAGAAGTCACACATGTCCTTACTGCTGCAAATAACTGGAGTCTCAGTTGCTAAAACCTATATTATATAATAATATAAAAGGCTCATTTTTATTAATAATAAAAACTATTGAAGAGCAGCTTTTGGATTGGAGTTAATCACCTGCACAAAATAGAGGCATCGTCATGAAATATCAAACATTTACACAGTGCATTAAGATTGCCTGCTTAGTATTTCAAACACTCATATTAAGTAATCATTACCACACGAAGTTTAAAAACAAATGCTGTTTTAGCCAAAAAGTTAAACTGTAACTTGCACTGAAAAAATGCACTGAACAAAGGACAGATCAGGTGATATTTGCTGGATTATCATCAGCCACTTTTTCCCCCAAACTATTTATGTAGCTGGTGGCTGAATTCACAGGCAGAAATTGCACTTTGACAATAACGAACAAGGGAGCAATTCTGAGCAATCTGTATGCATCCATCTGAATAAAGGATGGGCAAATATCAGCTACATAATAGCCTATTTGAAACTCAAGGTCCATGCCACATCTAACACCAGTTCTGTGGCTTTTAAAACTAACGTTGGTCTTGTTTTTAGGACCAATCATGTCTACATCTGGTACAGAAGCTGTATAGTGCTTACCATTGACTGTGAGCTTTGCCTCAGTAGAGTAGTTGGACCCAAAGTGGTTGGAAACCACACACTGGTAGTGTCCTTCATCTGTGAAGTTAACATTGAGCAAGTGGAGCACACTGGTGTAGATGAGCTGGTGCTCCTGGTAGCGGGCATAGTTGTGCACCTGCACTTCATACAACACCTCCCGGTCTTTCCTCCAAGAGGCACTCATGGTAGAGTCACTGCTGCTGAAGGCAGAGCAGTTGAGAGTGACATTGGTGCTCCTCAAAGCTACGACTGTCCTGGGGTTACCACTGATCTGGGGCTTAGGGAAGTCATCTGAGAAAAAGAGAGACTGTAGATATTAGTAGGGAAATTTAATGTAATCCTTGTATTGCTTTTTCTACAAGACTAATCAAACATATAAAGAAGTAATACTTGGTGTACATGCTCTTAAATTCAAGTTGGGATTACCCTACTATCCATTTTCATTTTCATGGATCTGGTGTCTAGAACTATGTTAGCAGGAAACTCTACTGCAAACATTTCACAACAGGACTAGAGTAATGGATCTTCTTGCTAACCATAATCAAGGAATGATCTTGGAAAACATGTCTGTTCTATACTGTGAATGTTACTGAAGACATCTGAGACACAACAGATATGACCAGTGGTCACTTACTACAGAGAAATTCCTCTGGTCTGACAGTGAAAATACTCCTGCTTCCTAGGGAAGCAGGATGCGCGCACACAGCAGAGCAAGACTGCTGGAAGTGGCGGTCTATCAGCCACTGGCCCAGCCAGGTCAGCTGGCAGTCACACAGGAGACTGCTGGTGTTGAAATCACTGCAATACAAAAGCACAATACAAATGTGATATTTCAGTAAAACTGCTGTGTAACAATGTCAGTATTAACGTGCTACACAAGTTCAGTTCAAATGTGTCTAAATTAAACTCAACATGCCTTCAGATTATGTTATGTGTACTGTTCATAAATTTCACAAGAGGCTAATCTATATGTGCAAATGTTTGCATAACCCTCATCAAACTATGTTAATTTTTCTGAGTGAAAATCTCCTGTAGAGAACACACTTTGGCACACCTAAAAGCACAAATACGTACATATTGGACAAAAGTATGATAAGTTTGGTATGAATAAAGGTTATGTTACTTTTATGTTAACATTTTTTATGTTAAATTAAAATTTGGAGAATATTATATGCTCCTGTAGAGGGTGTGATAGTTTCTTTTCACTTAAGGCCAGCAAAACATAATTTAACCAAGCAAAGCAAATACTTGCACTTGACAGTGTATTCAGTACCCTATAGTGCAATGCAGTGCAGAAAACATTGTGCATAAAGAAATAAAAGGTATGGAACAAAGCATCTCCAAACTTACAGCGATTTAAGTTTCAAATGAGAGAAGGCATCAGGGTGAACAGATATGATCCGGTTCTTACTTAAATCTCTGTACAGACACATTCAAAACATACTGTAACATATATGCCAGGAATATTTGAAATATTTCACATTTCAGAGAGGTTTAATCATTTATAACATTATGATGAACATTAAGAAAAACTTACAGATGTTCTAGTTCCCCCAGACCCTCAAATGCCCTCTTAGTGATGGTCCTGATCTTATTCTTCTGCAATATCCTGAGGAACACATGCATATCCAATTCGTCCAATTATGCATAAACATACAATGGATACAATTTTTAAATCATATACATTTACTAAGGAATGGAAAGAATGCATACTGCCATGCATTAATAATTAGTCACAAAACTATATGTAATCATTTCTTGATAAATTATCTGCCTCTTGATTTGATTACTTCTTTCCAAATTCAAAGTACTTCGGATTTTATTATGACTTCATTATTGATGATAAACAGATTTCCAAATTATGCAGCTCAGGTCATCATTTTAAACACATTTCTTAGCTTTTTAAGTTCCATACATATTAGTTTAAACTCCTATCAGCACATTAGATTACTAGATTTATATACCCCTGCAAAAAAACTGAATAAAAACAGTGATTTTAAACTTCTGAATAGTGATTCCAAATTTTGGATTCAGAAAGCAGATTTAGAATGTCTACATTTGTCTCATGGTCATATCCTCTTATCAAAAGTCTTTCCCCCATTTAATGCATTTTTTCTAACTGGAAAGTGTGAGCCCAAGAAGATGATGCTATAAAAACAAGGCAGATACATAAACACTATGTAAGTAAGACAAGGTAATACTCACAATGTGTTAAGTTTTTTCATGCCCACAAACATACCAACATAGTCCTCAATGGCAAGCGATATGTCATTGTTACGGATATCTCTGGAGGGGGGGAAAGAAAAAAAAACAAAACAAAACAGGAGAATATTAGAACAAAACTGGCAAATTGTTGCCAAGCAACCACATATGACAAATTGGAATTCACAAAAAATCTCGATTGTGCTGGAGCTTCAGCTGAAAACTCAGCTCCTGCTTTGCGCTTGGAAAAAAGGGCTTGTGATAGCATGCAAATATGTGGGAGTATTGAGGCTGTTTTCATGCATCAATGGCTCCAAAAGGCCAGTACAGCCCTCACTAATTCTGCTAAATGAACATTGTGAGGAGGAAGCAAAAGGAGGCCTGTCTACATGCAAATTTATTTTCCCTCCACTACACAATGAACAATATAGAGGTTTAGGCAGAGAATGTTTTGACATGTTTATGCTGCAGTAACCAGAGGCTTCCATATAAAATGAATTAGATTGCTAACAAAAATCTCAGACGCTTATTCTAGCCACAGGTGTGCAAATATAAACCAAAAAACATTATGCTTTATTTTTCAGGGTTTATATGAAGGAATGCCTTCTTTGACTTGGCCTTCATCAAGTAGCAGTGCATGGTCAAACAGGTTTGAAAGGAACGGTCAGTGAGGAAATAGCTACATTTCTAAACAAAGAAGTTCTTGCAAGCTGTCAAACATTTTTCTGTAGAAAAATTCTGAAAGTTTGCTCGACACCTAAGACTTTCTAAATTGTGCGTGCGTGGTCTTACAGTGTGCGGACATTAATAAGCCCTCCGAAAACTTTCTCTCCAAGATGTGTGATGCGATTCTCGCCTAGATTCAGACTCTGCAGTTGCCCAAGGCCAGTGAAAGCCCAATCCTCCAGACGACTTAGATGATTGTAGGACAGATCTCTGAAGAATACAAACACACAATACAAAATGTGATGAGTAGAAGTGAAGGTGTGACTGAGGTCCTGGTGCAAAACACCTTTTTTCCCGACATTTCAGAATTTCAAATGAAGACTGTCCCATTAAATGGCAAATATTGTGATTTCATGTATTAAAGCATCTGACTTTTTTTTCCCCCACCAAATGCTCCGTGTCGCGGGCTCATACCATCTCTCACAAGTGATCTTTAGCACCCTCTGTTGACGGAAATCTGTCATAGCGATGGAAAACTTTAATCCATGTGATTTAAACGGAAATTCTAGCTAATAAAAATGACAGATGTTAGTGGATTTCATATATTCACTAAAGCCTTAAAAAAGGCTAAAAAAACTGGAAAAACAAAATCTGCTAATTTAGTTGTGAAGAATTCGGATCTGCTCATAATGGCTCCACCAACGTACCTCTGATTATTATAGTGGTGGAGTGTTTTAGTCACCATGGTTTTTAAAAGTATTTAATGATCTAAACTAAAGCAGATGATGGAGACTTCTACATGGTCGCTCCAAGCTACAACATTGGGAAGAACCTTCACTGTACATGCTGCTGTTCCCCTTGCATACAGATCTGCTTCAGCTCACTAGCTAATTACTGGGCACCTAATGCCTTGAATTAGGTACATTTCCACAGATATTTGTCAAAAAAAGGCCTGTGGGACTGAAACCGAAGAATGACTGTTCAACTCACAGCTCTTCCAGGCGGTGGCAGAAATCCCAGGCATCAGCTCGGATAAGGCCAATGTTGTTCTGACTGACCCGAAGCACACGGAGCATGCGTAGGCCATATAGCCAACCCTTATTCAATTCTGTCAGGTTATTGTGCTCAAGTTCCCTGCAGAGAGAGAAACAATGTCCAAATATACAATACCAATATATTCTTTGCCAATCCTAACTTCATAATCACAAACATTTAAGATAGAGTTTACCTACATGGAGAGCAGTGCTTAAAGCATGCAGGTGATACATTTTTTAAAAATGATCAAAAAATAAATTAAAGCAGCTCTTAAATTAAGAATCACACCTACCTCCCAAATCACAAAAGTAAGAAGACTAACACTGGAAAATTCTACTATATAACAGTCAGCAGCATTTTTGTTATATTATTGTTGCAAACTGCCATGGTCAACCCACTCATTTCTACAACATTTTAAAGCAAAGTGCCTAGTTTCCCATTAATGATTAAATACATGCCAAATGCCAAAATAAGAATGAAAAATGAGCTTGGGGCCTTTCAGCATCAACTCACAATTCCTCCATATTGTCAAGGCCGAAAAGAGCTCCGTCCATCAGCTTAGTGATACCGTTCCTCTGCATCTTCAGAGACTTCAGAGTCTCCAGCTCTTTGAAGATCAAACTGTCTACCACTCTGATCTTATTGCGTTTCAACTCCCTATAACAGTCAAGACATATTTCATTCCACGTATTCATACTAGCACTCCAAAAAATGTGAACAAAGTGAATGAACATCAAGTAAATCTCAATACTATCTTGTTATTATCAAAGCAAACAATTCTGATTAGTAGTCACCATTTCTAATTCATACAGTGGTTCCGTAAAACAATGCTGAAGAACAATTCTACTCACAGAACTTGCAGCTGAGAGAGTGTGAAGACTTTAGCAGGCAGCAGAGACAATCTGTTCCTATTTATCTTCAGCACCAGCAGCGAGCTGATGTTACCAAAGCAGCCTGGTTCGAGCAAGCTGATCTTATTGTTACTCAGATTCCTGAAGTCATGAGCAGGAGAATACATGGGTGATGTTCCAGAAAGTCACACTGCATTCTGTTCTCCCACAATAACAATTTCATTGCAACATCAGAATACTTCTCTTCACAGAGAGAGGGAGATTGTAAAACTAAAAAAAAGACTTACAAATATTTGAGCTGTATTGGGGGGAATGATCCAGCTTTTAGCTCGGAAATCGAATTGGAGCTCAGATCCAGGCTTTCCAGAGTTGAGTAAGGCAGAAGCTGCTCCGGCACCACTTCAGCGATCCGGTTATGAACTCTAAATACACCCAAACAGAGGTAATTATGAGTTTTATCTGGTTTACTTCAACCGTGTCCATTGCTTTTTATTCACATACTGTATTTTAGGTAGACAGGCTATCTGCCATTTACTTAATCTTTCCAGATGTGAGGACTAGTTATTTATTAATGAAAATACTCTTCCCTGCAGGCGATACTCATTACATGTCATTAACAACAAATATGACAACACTGCTGCAGTTTATTTTATAGGATGTATGAAAGAGTAACTTACAGTGACAGCACAGTGATGTTTGTGGATGCATCTCCAAGAAAAGGCACACTTGAAAGCTCATTATGACTCATAGAGCTGAAAGAAGTGAAATAAACATATAAGGCTTTGAAGTAGAAATAAGTTTGCAAGCAGAATCTTAAAGAAAGTGGTTCCTATCTTCCCTTGTATGTTTTTTTAAGAGTATCTTGCAGGGCATAAAGAAATGTAAGACAGGCTTTCTTATTTGCACTTGTGCTTTTAAAAGCTACTCATCCAGAAGTCCTACAGGCTTGAACGCTGAATATAAAGTAGCTAAACTGATTTGGAAAGCTTCTGAGGTTCTGGACAAAAGTGCAGACCATTTGTTTTATTGTAGCATGTTTTAACAGACCATTTACTAAGAGATATACACACATATATACACACACACATATATATATATATATATATATACACATACACACACACATACACATTTTTCCCCCCAAGATGTTTTAAAACAATAAACAATTGCCCCGACTGTCAATTCAGGGGTACAAGCAGGAACCACATTATAGAATCAGAGTTTATCAGAACTTTTGTACTGTCCACTGCGGCTGTAACAATGCAATTTTCCCACTTATAAAGGGTTGGCTTATCTTCCTCCAACTTTAGGGAGTTTTTTCTCGCCCCTGTCCCCCTTGGCTTGCTCAATAGAGGACGTAGATTCCGTAAAGCTGCTTTGTGACAACACTGGTTGTAAAAAGCTCTATCCAAATAAAACTGAACTGAATTGAGTGTGAGGAAAAGCAGCTGTAGACTGCAGTGCAGAGTTTATCCAGTGCTGCTGTGTTGTCCTGCACGTACAGGCTCCACAGCAGGCCGGCCTCTCACCACACTGCTACTTACACATGGTTAATCCAAGCTGGGATGGAGATGGGTGGAGAGGACAATCTTTTCCGACTGCAGTCCAAGAACTGTGCGGAATCTGGACCTTCAGAGCACGTACAGGGAGACGGGCAGGCTTGCAGGCCCACCGTGTTCAGAACCACCAGCAGCAGCAGCAGGGCCTGGGGGATGGGCCAGCCTGCCGCCATTTTGAATCTCTCCGGCCCCTACTGCTGGCGAATTTATGGCATTAACCGGAGAAACTGAGCAAACTAAGTTTTATACCGTGTCTAAACTGACGTGTGGGTTCGAGTCAAACTGAACACCGTGACCAACACGCTCCAAAACAAAGACCGAGCGGCTCGAATCCATCACCAAGGCGACCGTCCTTCCCTTCTTCCGCCTTCCCAATCTCTGCAGCTCCAAACAAACTGTTTCAAGCCCCAAAAAAGCATCAAAACAACTCGAAAACACTCCGGTTCCACTCTAAACACCTCGCGGGTTCCATTGGCTTGGAACTTTCAAGGCCGTGTATGAGAAGAGTGTCCCACGTTGTGAGAACGGCCCTTGTTTTGAAATGTTGTTCCACGACTTTTTTCTCCCGAGGAAAAACAAAAGCTCCTTCCCTCGACATGCGATCCTCCCGTGTGGTCCCACCCTCCCGCTCGCCGAGGCAGTACATTGGTCATGATGCATGTCTGTCAAAATGTCTTCTTTCCCCATTGGCTGATTGCGACGTTGAAACGTCAACAGTATTCTCAGGACAAAATATTGTAAAATATTTAAAAAGATATTTTGCTCAGTTAAAAGCAGCTATGATTAATCCACATGGGTGTCAGTACCTTTATAATTGGGCTTGAAATCTAAAGTTACAATGACATAATTAATTACCCTTGTCTATGTAGCTATTAATAGATCCATTCAATTCTAGAATCTCTACCGTAAAGTGGCCCCTTTATAGTCACATGTGAATACACCACATAGTGTGAACAGTGTGAAATTCTTGCTCTGCATTAAATAAATTCACCAAGTGAAGCAGCGGGCAGCCACCAGTGCAGCGCCCTGGGAGTAGTGCGTGGGGACGGTATCTTGCTCAAGGGTACCTCAGTGGTACCACTAGCAGTCCTGGGATTCAAACTAACGCCCTTCT
Organism: Hydrocynus forskahlii; assembly: GCA_037974365.1. NCBI lineage: Eukaryota > Metazoa > Chordata > Actinopteri > Characiformes > Alestidae > Hydrocynus > Hydrocynus forskahlii. Next base: position 21,971,826 of record JBBPCX010000114.1, on the reverse strand, counting down.
GATCATTGGGGCAACTCCCTAACGACCAAGCCACCAGCTGCTGTGATTGGTGAACTATACAGATAATTAATTTAGTGTAAAGAAAGGGGGCATTAAATAATAAGTATATTCCAAATACTCCAATGCTACATGCCCCCCAAAAAGAACAACTCAAATTACACTTTGTATTTATGATTTAATATCATGCTTTAAGACAATAAGTTGGTGAAGTTTTATGTTCCAGTCTTTTAACATATACACATCATCAAATACACCAATGTAGTCCAGTGCTAAGCAGCACATGTAGAAAAAGGTCAAGGTTTTTGTGTTTCCTGGATATAAATTAAAACTAGGACAAGATTCAAGATTCAACATTCTGTTCTCCTATATGTAGGATATAATAGGATATAGGATATTAAATATATAATAGAAACAAAATGATAAAAATCTGATAATCTGATGAATCAAGATGTTTTAAAACAAGACTATTTCACAAAAAAATAATCATAGAATTAGAGTTTATCAGCAGATGCAAGGAAGTTCAAAGAACACATATGCTAAAGTTTATGCATGCTGACATTTTGACTTTTGTTTAATATGCAACAGATTTGGTGGACAACAGCATGTTTAAAACTGCAAGCTGTTTTTGAAAATCCAGGTTTTGTCAAGTACAGCATGCAAATTTTACACTTGTTATGGCAATCACTTGCCGACAGTAAAATGGTAGATAGCTGTGTTTGGATGGGAACATGAATATGCTCTATTCTCTATAAACAAAATTAAAACTAGTTGAGTCAGCTGAAGTTAAACAGATCAGCCAGTGATGAGGTTCTCTGTGGTGACTGTGCTGATCAGTATGATAATTTGGATGATTATTTCTGTCTAGTAAATGTTAATGACGGTGATTTTACTGCTCAAACATTATGTCATAAGGTCTTTACATTCATGATCATGAAAAAAACAATGGTTCCCAGCTAAGGTAAATTCTATTCAAATTACAAGTTGACTAACTTGACCACAGTTAACGGCTTGACTAAAAAACATTAACAAATTCAAATTTTCCTTACATACATTAAGTTGCTTATCTGATCAAGGTCATGGGGTGCTGGAGTCAGTTTCAGCACTCATAGGGGGAAATCAGAAAAACACCTTGGACAGCTTGCCAGTCCATAACAGGACAGACACACTCATGCACATGTTTTTGGACCTACACACGTTGCATGTTTTGCGTGGAAAACACACAGAGAAGAGAATCCCAGCAAACCCAGGAGCTTCTCACTGTAAGGCAACAGCTTTTACATTTACATTTACAGCATTCAGCTGATGCTCTTATCCAGAGTGACTTGCATCAGTGCTCAAGTAGTCCACATCTGTTTCTTAAATCTGTAAAGCTAAACTTAAATCACCGTCAACTATTCAGCCAAGTTACTGCATGCTAGGTACACCTAAACAACACATGTCAAAGAAAAGTCAGAAGTTAAGACAAAAGTAAGGAAGGGATGGGGATAAGGGTTTGTTTTTTTTTTTGTTGTTTTTTTTTTAGAAATAAGAGGTGGGTCTTCAGATGACGCTGGAAGACAGCAAGGGACTCCGCAGCTCTGACTGGAAGAGGGAGTTCATTCCACCACTGGGGGGCCAAGACTGAGAAGAGTCTTGACACGTCTTCCTCTTCTTTTGAGCAGCGGAGGCTCGAGACGAGCCGTGCTTGAGGCCCTGAGAGGACGAGAAGTGACATGTTGTTTGATCAGTGCTGATATGTATGGGGGTGCAAGTCCATTCTTGGCCTTGAAAGCAAATGTTAAGGACTTGGACTTAATGCAAGTGGCCACAGTGAGCCAGCGCAGGTTCCGTAGTAAAGATGTGGTGTGGCTTGAACTACTGGATCACCCTATATTTAATTAAAATGTGAAAAAAATTGGTGTGACAACTCAATGGTTATGTGCAGTCATTACTGTAAGGCCCTTCCCTACAGTGGCATCAGGCTTAATACTGCTCCTAATAAAGAAATATTTCATTACAGATAAAACATTCCTTCTGATAAATAGAACTGAGCATATACACAATATATTCTGTGTTTAAATAAAAGCGGTAAAATCAGAAATGGTTGGTTGGTTTGTGTTGTAATTTGTACAGGTATCATGCTAGCTAGCACAGTAGCTAGTTATCTATCACAGCAATAGGAGAAGTTGTCAGCAAATCTAGCTGAACTCCAATTAATTCTAGACTGGCTCACTATACAAACTATTGTCTAACCAAATGTTTAGTTGTTATATTTAGCTTTGTCATAGTTGTTTTACCTCTTTTCCTAAAATAGTGCATTCGCTGCATGTAGCACTTCAGTTCTTTCAGAACTGTCTGAAGGCTCTTTTATTATGAACTTCTCTGTTTAAAGCCATGATGATCCCCACAGGTCTTTGGCAAGGGTTTCGTTTTGCACACAATGCCTGCAGCTAATAATCAAATAAAGACATTTTCCTCAACATGAACAATCTAAACTACCATCTCTATCACCAATACACCCTTTGGTCTCCATTCTCCTATTTATTGTCCCTTGTGGAATATATGGGGGAGGTGGCGTTTAGGGGGGTTTTGCTATGCATGTGCTCAGGATCAAATTAAGTTCTCGGTTATTGTGTGGTTTTTGTCAGCAACACAGCATAGAAGACTTAGTAATCAGTGATGTGTGCTATTAAGACACTTTACTGCAAATTTAACTGAATTCTTACTTCAGGTTAGAAAACTGTGCCAAACCCAGAAATATGACCATTGTTACGCCCCTATTAAAGATTTATTTGGCTGCCACCATTCTTCACCCTTCTTCTTGATTCAGCATGTACACGGCCCCACACACAATCATGGACACACTCTTGATTTACTCATTAGTAAGGGTCTAAACATTTCCTCCATTGTCATTAAGGATGTAGCACTATCTG
>JBBPCX010000114.1:21944246-21968814 GCA_037974365.1 Hydrocynus forskahlii | reverse complement strand
TTTACATAGCTGAGTCAACTTTACATAGCTGAGTCAACTTTACATAGCTAAATCATTGGTGCCACTGTCGAGGAGGATATTCGGGGTATATACGGTACTTTGAAAAGAAATGAACCACCTCTCATTTCTTCATACTCTGTCTAAGAAGAGCCAGACTTTCTTGTTTTTTTGTGTAATTTTGATGAATAGCTCTCCTGGCTTCCTGAATTACTTTCAAAATCTCTCCTTTTCAGTCCAGTCTCTGAATCTGACCGAGGAATGCTTATTAGTTAAGCCAGACAGTGACCTATGTATGAATCATTTTAAGCCTAACAAAGGCATCTATCTCAAGGCCTGAACCAGTGAAGAAATTATTCCAGATGATTAGTATACTGGTGGTGCTGAATGGTGAGTGGTTGGAACGCCTTTATTCAGGCAGCTTATATCTTTAGGCACTTTGCAGCCTGTTGCAATAAAACATTTGCTCCCATTTCTTTAATTTAATCTGCTTAATATGCCAAAGATGTCTTGACACAGAATAGTATTTTTGCACCAGTAAGGTAATTCAAAGCAAAATATAAAGAAATGAGAGGTAGTTCAAGACTCTGGCACAGTACTGTAGTTGAGCTGCGCTAAACAGTTCAGATCCACTGTAATGTATTAAATCAACACTTAGGCCAGTAAAACCTTTTTATGTGTTGTGCAGCACAGCGGACAACTACACATTTCTGAAGGACATGAGAAATTTGGTGCAGAAAAGTGGATACAAGCTGAAAATAATCCATGAATACATGAACCGAGGAGATCGCTGGATGCAGGTTTGTGCTGACCTGCCAGCCTGTTTTTTCATTCATACGTCATCTGTTTTGCTAAATATTTTTGTGGAAAGTTTGCTGCATGTCACTTGAATCACTTCATTTTCTCCACAGGATGAAGTTGAGTTTGGCTACATTGACTCTCCACACCAGAGATTTCCTGTGGTGCTGGACTCTCCACGAGATAGAGAGCTCCAAGAGTTCCCCTACGAGGTCTTGCTGGTACTGTTGATGGTCCAAGCTTACAGCATCACTGGTGTACTCAGATCTCTAAATCAGTATTTTAAATTTGTGGTACACTACATATCTAAGAGGATCGAGAAAACCCATTTTAGTGTGTTCAGCTGTGTTAATGTGGACTAATTCCTTACACGAGTGTTCAGTTGCATGTTATGGCTTGTACAAGCACAGCCTACAAAATGTGATTTTCTTGAGCCTTTGAGTGTTGACTTCAGCCATACAATGCCCCCAGCACCAGGCTGTGGACCAGTGGAACGGTTCTTTGTAGGGATGGAGCTCCATCCAGTGCCTTTGGGATGAGTTAGAGTGGCATTTGTGATCCAGAACTAATCATCCACCAGTTGAACCTGACCACCTAACCTACTAATGCCCTCACAACAAATCTTCCAACATCAAGTGCAAATCCTTAATAGCACAGCAAAGGAGGGACACGATTCCTGATTTCAGAAACACTGAATGAGAAGGTGTTTACAAACTTTTGGAGCAACTCGGGCAGTACCCCTGTCCTGAACAGGGATTAAGCCTAGCCTTGGACTAAAAAGCATTCTGAATGGAGATTCTCCACTGAAAGAATAATTTAATACAGGACTAGGACTAATCAGGGGCCAGAATTACTTCTTTACAGCTACTTGATTCTACTTAACTCTTATGTTTTTGTTTTAGTATTAACAGTATTTGGAATTTTGTCATCCCTGATCTTTCAAACTCTCTCAGCTTTGCCATTTTTCTTCTTGTTTCAGTCTTTGAAGGCAAAATGTATTGTAAAGTATGTGAAAAGAATTTTGCATTTCAATATGTCTTAGGGTCCAGACTTTGGCTATGTGACCCGTTACCCTGAAAAAGAAGAGGTGACCAGCCTGGATTCCTTTGGTAATCTGGAGGTCAGTCCTCCAGTCACTGTGAACGGGAAGAACTATCCACTGGGCCGAATTATCATCGGCGTGGCCTTCCCCACGTGAGTCCTCACCCAAAAGCCTTTGATAACGTTTAGCATCACTATTATACCATCTGCTGCAAAAAGAATGCTCCCATCATCTGTCCCTTATTGTTTTATCAGTACATCGCATGCCCGCAATATGACCAAAGTGGTCCAGGACTTCTTGTGGGCTCAGAAGGTTCAGGAGCCCATTGCTCTCTACTCTGATTGGCTGGTTGTGGGTCATGTGGATGAGTTTATGACTTTTGTCCCAGCTCCTGACAGAAAGGTAAGCACAGCACTCTAATCCGGATTTTGTCCACGTCTCATTTAAGATTTTCTACCTCATATTAAGCTCTCTAAAGGATGAGATATGTATTGCTCATCACTAATGGCTCCATTAGTCTGCTTCCTCTGCATGGTCCCCTGATGCACCAGTACCTGATCTTTTTTAATGTTTTCATTGTCCAGGGATTCAGACTTCTGCTAGCCAGCCCTGATGCAGGATATAAACTTTTCACAAACCTGCAGCAAAATGGCCATGGAGAAGCTAAAATGTTTCAAGGTGACTGCTGGCATTTTTTTCTGTTTCATCTTTCATAAGGATCACTTGTGGTATCATAAACATGCTTATCTTTTCCCAGGCAAACAAGAGGAGATCAGCATTGATGAAATTCTGCGTGATGATCAATTACGAGCAGAGAATGTCTATGTGCAGGTAAGTGGTTCAAATCAGTGATGTGTGCACTATAGTGGTTCCTCTAAAAGCGTTCATCTATCCTGGGGAAAACCTCTGCAATATAGACCTTGTGGACTATGTGAGTCTAGAACAAGCATGATCTACACGTGGCCTCCTTGAAACAAATCATAATCTCTCATTTCAGAACTGTATTGACTGGAATAGAGATGTTCTGAGGAAAGAGCTTGGACTAGATGAAGAAGACATCATTGATTTACCAATCCTGTTTAAAGTGTTTGAGGACGAGAGCAGAGCTGCAGCCTACTATCCTGACATGGTAGAGCTTGGTTGTTCACTAAAAGGATACAGTGCATTTTTATTATGAGCAGGTTTTACCATTTTGTTTCATGTACAATTGCATTCGTAATTTCTTTTAGGATCTTCATAGCTTCGACAGTTGTGACCTAATATTAGGGTTTCTACAGCTTTTTATATTTCTCCTCACCTTAAGATTAATTTAGTCATGGAACACTTGAAATGAAGATCTGCACAAGTTCCTCAGAATATTTTGCCTTGCAAATATTCTCGCTTGGCTTGATTTGTGTGTTATCTTTCCTGTGCAAAAGTGTGAACCATGCATGTGTCTGCAGGTGAACATGATCGTGCTAGGTACGAACCTGGGCATTCCCAAGCCATTTGGGCCGCAGGTGAATGGCACCTGCGCCCTAGAGGCCGAGATGCGTTCTCTGCTGGAGCCGCTGGGTCTGAAATGCACCTTCATCGACGACTTTGCCTCTTATCACAAGCTCCTGGGTGAAGTGCACTGTGGATCCAACGTGCTTCGAGAACCTTTCACGTTCAAATGGTGGAACCTGGAGCTGTAAGGAGATACAGGACTGTAGACAGTAAAACTGTTTGTTTGCTAAAGGAGCGTGCATTTTTCTGAAATCTTTACAGATGATTCACATGCATTAAAAATACTAAAATGCATAATGCATGTAGGCGTTTATCTAATGCAAATGAGGGTTACCAAATAATTTTCTAAGATGTAGCCTAACAAGAGATACGACCTACAAACCACTGAAAGCATTATGCAAGATCTTAAGATACTGCAGGTAACTTTTTTAATTCCTGTTCTTAGTTCTATTTTGTTATGCATTGTTTAATGGCTACAAAAGTGCCTTATTAATGAGCAATCAGAAAACAAGATTTTTTTTTTTCATTTTAATGAATTGAAACATACAGTATAACAACTGCAGAAATCAATAAACATTCAACAAAACTGTCATCTTTGTGAAACATGATTTCTCATTTTATTTACAAAAAGTGTGTACGTACGGGGGGGGGGGGTGCTTTAATACACAGCCTTTTATACAAGTACCACACAAAGCGTTTACTGCCAGAACACATACAATCAGTTTGATTAGGTAACATCAGTCAGCTTGGAATTAATGTCTGCTTAAATGTCTTTTTCTAACGGGTGCGAGCATACAATAAACAATTTGACAAATGAGACAGTATGTACTAACAGGTCCCTACCACTGGAGGGCACACTTCTCTTATTTGACATCACTTGGAAGGAGGCAGCAAAATGCAGAGCAACTTCATTTTTTTTTTTTTATCTTTTCATTCTCATACCTGCCGTCACATGACAAAACATCAACTGTCAATCTTCTTTGTTTAAAATAAAATTCTGGAACAGCTTCCAAAAAACCTTTGTCCAGTAGGCATATTGGTAAAAAAGGGGGAGGATGGCATTCACATTTAATCAACATTTCATATTTTACAAACCATAAATTATGTAGCAAGAGAAATGTAATATAAGATAAACGCAATTGCTTCATAGTTCAAATATGAAGGGGGGAAAAAAGACTGTCAGTTATGCAAACAAAGAGGGAGTTAAGAGAAAAGTAGATTAGATTATATTGTCAGAAATAACGAGTTTTTCTTTTACCATAATCTTTTGTCTATCCTGTTATCAGAGATCAGTACCTGGTCCCCTCCAGGAATTACATTCAAATAGCTTATTGGTCTCCTCTGTAGGACGCAGTAGGATTTCACACAGAGCAGTTAAAGCTGTAGAAGGCAACTCCAGAACAGTTCACAGTAGACAGCACAGTGAATAAGTTCTGCAGAAATGCTAAGAGGCAAAATCCAACATTTGCGCAGTCAGCTGTGCTCACTCAAACCAACCAATAGTCTTACGGTCTGAACTTTTCCCAACATGAATATACATTTCTACAAGAAATCAATATTTACTACAGAAGTCAGCAAAGCTGTAAAAATAAAAAGGAGCATCAGAAGAACACTCACCAATATTTATTAAAAAAGAACAATAATCCACCACAAGTCAGTCCATTTGACGAGATTTGAAATGGCTTATGCGGTCAATACCAGCAGCAGAATAGTTCACAGTTAATAACGCCACAACATTTATCAATATCCAATTACCAATATCAATATTCATAACTGACAAACATAACTTTTACTGCTGATTAAAAAAGGGAAAACCAAATATGAGGTGGTGTTTTAGTGCTGTGCATTTTCATGCGTATGTGTTCTGGAGCACGAAAAAAACTCTCGGTTATCGTTGCCTGGAGCTTTGTGGTGTGCAAGACTAGGGAGAGCATTCCAAGGGATGCCCTGTCTGCCTTTCACTATGACCTTTAATAAATAAATAAATAGCACATACACTAAAAACAAACAAAAAGACAACACCAGCCACCAGTAAATAATTGGATGGAGGCTTAAGTCAAAGAAAATAAGAGAGCGATAAAGAGGAAGGGTACAAAGCCTATGGTTAAGACCATAAAACCCTACCCTTTGCTGGTAAAGAGGACAGAAAAACAACCATTAGAGATGCACCCCATAATATGCATCACATTGTTACCATAGTGTCTGCTTAATGGACCGCCTCCATCACCTGCCACATCCAAAAGGCATGCTGGGAGGCATTCTCAGTCACGTGGTGCGGACGAAAGGCATCCTTAAAACAAGGACAGACAGGGACTCCGGGGCCACACCGCCTCATTCACGGGCCACATTGCTATGACGGTCAGCAATCAGTTCTCTTTCTCCACTATGTCTCTGGAGGAGCCACAGAGTCTCCACTAGGGGGAGATGCTTATGGGAATGCTGAAAAAGAGGATTTTTAAAAGTGTAATCAGTATGTCAGAATAGATTTTGTAGTTTGTTTTTAACAATAGTTACACTTGAAAGAATAAAATGTCTAAAGCTTAACTGTTGATAATGGAGATAAACCACACTCTCCATTAAAGTCTATTATTTCCTTTAAGATATATCTGGGTTAAAAAGTCAAACCTGCTGATGGACATCCATGAAATACTTTGTTGAGGGATCCTAGCAGTTCTGCATGGGAGACACACACACACACACACATACACACACATGAATGCCCGAATAGTTAGGCATAATAGACTATCACAAGCCTTAAGCATGAAACATTAGAAAGAAGTCATAAATAAATGAGTGAGTCCTCACCGAAGCAGAGTGCTGTCTCTCCGTTTTGGGCCGAACCGGGTCAGAGAACTGTCGCGAGGGGGCTGTGAAGTCAAACACGGTTTTTAAAAAAAATCAAGCAGGGTTTACACATTCCAGCACGTGCCATGAACAAAGCACATCACTCTACAAGAGTGCAGAAACAGTGTGTGTGTGTGTCCCAGATCACGAACCTGGTGAGCTGCCCTGGCTCACACTGCTCACGCTGTCCTCCAGCCAGCCAGCACTGTATGTGAATGAGTCTCGCTTATGAGGGGTGCCAGCAGAAGACAGGCTCTCCTGAAATCGAGAACATGAGCATGCACACACACACACACACACAAAAAATGGGACCCACAGTGAGTTTGTTTATCTTCAAGGCTTTCTCATTGTGCTATACATTTATATAGCCATTAATATCCATGCTAAAAAAAACTAATTTGACTTGGAATATTCTTTTGTAATCATGTTAAAAGCAACAAAACAATCAAAAAGTGAATCCGATGAGTATTGTAAGAGTGACTAAGTGCGCTTGCTCGGTTAGTAATATGCCAGCTTGTGTGAGAGTTTGCTGGTAAGTACCAATCCAGTGTCGTATTCCTCTGTAGCTTCATGCTCATGTTCGTTCTCCTCCACCACACTGGCAAAGCTGCTGGCATTGGACGAGGAACGAGACAGGTCATGACTCTCCGGGATGGAGGGCGCTCTGCACACAGCCGCACTAAAAAACACATGCGCACACACATCCATGGCCACTGATTAAACCACTTATAATCATTGCAATACACAAACACCTGATTATAGTAAACAATAACTGATTTAATTGTTCATATCCATATCACTGCTCACCTAGTCCGAGTGGTGGGCATCTCAGGTGAGCTGTGACTAGAGGAGTTATCAGACCTGGGGTCTTGTGAGGCATGGCCGCTGTCCGGTGTCCTGTGCGTACTGGGGGACACCTCCCTACTGCTGAGAGAAACAAAACTCTCAGCCTTAAAAGTTTACCTATAAATCCATACTAGCCTAATCACATAAGTGAGAAATAAATATGCTGCATTTTGTATTTTGTCACGATGTTGTGTCCAGTTTCAACAAAAGTACATTTGAAATGTGGAATTTAAAAAAAGTGTTCAAATGTATGGGTCACTATTTACATTTAAGCAAAATTTCGAACACTGACCATGTCACTGGCTTTGAACAAAAAGTCTTAACCATCATTAAGGCACCCAAAAATTCTAAAAATTGTTTGAAAGATTGTACTTTGTACACAAGTTGTTGATAAATTGTTTTTGTATTAAATTAGAAAATAATTTTGGAGATTTCTTACAAGTGGTCTCAGAATTTTGATGACCACTTCCTCCATGGCACTGCCTGATGCTACCAATGCTGGGAGAGTGAAGGCTAGCACACGTAGCACACGCTTCCTCAGAGTCTCACGAAGCCACTGCATCTATTAGAACTGCAATTAACACCACGTCATCGTGCAGCTCAGTGTGCTAATAACTGCTAATTGTGTTCTGTCTGCTAATTGACGCCACACTGGCTGGCATCACTGGAGTGTTGCACGAAGAGGGCAAGCCACTCTACCCACCCACATATAGCAAGGCTAGTAATGCTCTCTTGGACTCCTGGCCATGGATGGCTGAGGCAGTGCTGCGGACTGAATTTGCAACCTCTCCATAAAAAGGCCAACACTTAGATGACTGTGGAACCCAGGAGACCGCAATGTTTTGACAGTTTTACATTTGTTTATTACAGCAGCTTGTACATTAATTTGTGTCAGGTATGAGTAGAGAACAGGAATCTAAATATGAAGGTATATGGTGTAACAGTTGGTAAAACGGTTGGTATCCATGCATTCAAGTGTTATTGGTAAAACAGTGTCCCACATCAGCCTACCCTCTTCCACATACTTCTGCTGTTTTCTGTACTTTTCTCACCTTCTCTCCTGGACCTCCTGGATGTTCTCAATGCCAATGGCACTGCTCCGTCTGGAGCTGAACGGGCCAGATTTCTTCCTGGTTGGGCTCTTCCCAGGGATGATTAAAGACTGTGGTCAAGAAAATAGGAATCTGTCAGATAAATCTTCGACTGATCTATTTTTACTCTGACCTAAAATTTGAAAAATTAATACACTCAACAGATTGAAATTTCTTACATCGCCTGATATTCAAAAGTCATGCATTTGTTACATTCTGTCTGCAGGCTCCTTCAAGATCATTAAGATCAGCTTCTTTTTCTTATCACTGCTCCACAATCTCAACTTAAATTAAAAGGAGATAGGACGTTCCTGGAAAATCTTACCGGTTGACATCAGACATGCATTCTCAGTGGCTGTTTTTAAGGCCAAGCTCAGAACGCACTTTTATTCATAGTTTTTTAGTAAATGTTGGGTGGTTTGTGCAGGATAAGGATTGTAGTGTTTTGTGTTTCAGGTGTAAATGATTCTCTATATTTGATTTTTGTTATAAGCATTTGAGCCATATTTAATAAGTTAATTTAATAAGTATGGCTCAAATGCTTATAACAAAAATCAAATATAGTGCCAAACCTAGCAGTACTCAGTTATCTTCTACTAATGATTTTATATCAGGGGTTTCTTATTTTACTCAATATCTTTACAGTGAAATTTGTCCTATCTGACATCCTTTGTGATTGGCTGGGGCTCAAATGGAGATTCAGGTTTTATCAGCTTGTCAGAGGAGGTTATGTCTTTGTTCCCATGGTGTTTATTGTTGTGGACACAAGTGGCACTAGAGAGAAAGCCAGACACTGCAAAAAGCTCCATCTGCCATGGTGTCTGGATCAGTGTAGCACTGCAACTTTAGGAGCAAGAACAAGTAAACATTTGTGAAATCTGTTCCCAGATCAGTGTTCTGCATCACAGTTCACCATATGTGGTTAGGGTCACAGTCCACACCAGCTGTGGTCATGCATAGCAGGCCACAGACAGCAGAGAGAATGGCACTCCAGCTGGAACCCTGGTTGTTTGGAAGGAACCATAGCAGTTCTCTTTCCATAGTTTTTCTGAGAAATTCCAGCTCATTCAGGATATAAGACAGCTTGGTAGGTTCAGATTTCATCTGAAAGACTTTGCCCGGTCAGACAGGGCCGCTACAGCAGGAACCAGACAAATATTTTATTTTAGTTTACTAGTGGCTGAAGGTTTGTGTAATATGGTAAACTTCAGCAATAGAAAACTAAATACATTGTTGCTGCTTAAATTAAAGTTGAGAATGACGTTTTATTTTGTTTATTTATTTATATTACACCATGTGTGCACTGTTGGAAAGTAGAGGGAATACTCACAATGCCAGGTGCTTTGGGGTTCTCTGGGGGGTTGTGGGTAAAGCTGCCGCTGTGGCTGGTAGAGACAGTGTGAGGCTTCTTATTGCTCAAGCCCATAGCATCCATAGACTGACTCCTACTGCGAATGACTCTCTAAACACACACACACACAGTGTGAAATGACTGACAAGTGTACAACACTACAGAACAGTCTACTGCTGTGATGGGTGAGAGAGAGACAGAGAGATCGCGTAAGAGAGATAGAAAGAGAGAACCAAAAGGTGGAAATGAAATGGAAGTAGTGGAACATTTCCTGAAACACCATCTTACCTTGAAAGACTCAAAAAACCCTCCACCACCTCCACCTCCATTCTCCAGCTTCTCATCCTCTCCTCCCAATCCCATCATGCACTGGCTGTTCACATGCAACTCCTCATACAGAGTCTCCAGCAGTGCAGAGCGTGTTCTCTCCTGCACAGACACACATTCATGTTGCAGTTGGCTACTCACTCAAGATGACTGGGATAATAAACATTTTTCACAACCAATGAAGCTCTCACAGATAGGAAAATATCCCTTTTTAAAACACTTCTTAAAAATAATGCACGAGAAAATAAAGAGAGCCAAAAACATGCTTCACACAAACACAGAGAGCTGAGCGTTCTCACCTCTAGCTTGGCAAACTTTTCTGCTTTGTAGCAAGAATACTCGGCATTGATTAGTTTTGTCAGCAGGAACTCATGGAACTCTAGACTCTAGTCAGTACACAGAAAGAAAATGTCTTTATTTCAGTCCAGAAAATCCTCTCGCGAGATACAGTATAAACTCTAGTGGATCTGAAAGTTTAATATGTCTCTGACCTTTTTGAACACAGCTGGGTCTGGGAGAGCAGGCCCAAAAAAAGGCACATCATCTCTTGCTGTCACCGACACCTGCAAACACACGTCACAATACGTCACAAATATTAGTTTCCATCACACAGTTTTGATCTGTTTTAATAACAAAATCCAGAGAACATAATGAGATTAGGAATTTGTTGAAGTGGGCAGATTAGAAACAGGCAGCTTTACATCACACATGAATTTGGATGTACTTCAAATTCTGTGTTGAAGTGAAATGCTATATGAATGAATTCATTTTAATAGTAATATTTTATTTAATGCATTGTACTGAGATAAAACTGATTCGACACTATATCCACAAACGTGAATGGTCAGACAACCCATAGTAAAGAAAAACGTCAATAGGGGCGTGCAAGTGATGCAACCATCTAGCTGCTGATTATGAGTGATGCCACAGCTGTTTGTGGTCAGGAGTCCAGTACAGCATAACTGGTTCTCCTTCGTCCCCACCACTCAGGGTGATGCAAGTCAGTGCGGTCATGTGTTAGTTGATGCAAGAGAATTGGCAGGTAGTGTTCCTCCTTCAAGCATGAGAGCTGTCCAGTGACAAAACTTTAGCACAATGGCAGCAGAAAATGTGTGGTCACTGGCTTCATGTGTTTCAGAAAAAGCTAGTTCTCATTCTCATAAGCGAGTTGCATTGTGTGATAGCTAGCAGGTGGAAGTGGCCAGGACTGGGGAGAAAATAGGGAAAAAATATCTAAAATTGCTCATGCAACAATCAAATGAATGCATCACCTTGTAAAGGACGTTGTCTGTGCAGGCATTCTCCACTTGCACCACCACATATGCATGAAGGAAATTGGATGCAATCATATCTGGTACAAACGGTGTGTTTTCCTCTTGAAACACAATAGCCACGATGTCATTTCCTATGTGCCTCTTCCTCTGGAGCTGGAAGCAAAACAGCATTTTTTTAAACACAAATTTTAGAAGTGTTAACACTAATACATAAATTGCGGATTATGTTATTGGGAGCAGCAAAGAGAATGACTGATGAATTCCTTGCACTCTCACTGCAAATACAAGAAACACCATCACTCCTTTCCAGAACACCATCCAACTCTGGTTAGCATGAACAGGCTCAGTGGGTTTTAAACATCCTTAGTGTGCGAGCAAGACTTTAATCCTAATATTGACACAATTTAACATTAAGTTCCTTTCAGATAAACCTTGCTAACTGCTCTAGCTAGCACCTTGGACCTTATCTTTTGCAGCCAAAGTGGCTATTTCCTGGGGGGGAATTGCACCTCCTGTCACACATTTGACAGCAAGTTGTTTGTCTTTATTATCAAGATGTTGTCAACAGTAAGACCAGTGGCTCATTTAGCAGGTTATGTAAACAACACTCTACTATACGCTTGGAACACACACGCAATCCTGTGGGCTCCTGGCTAAGCACTAGACAAGAAACAGCTTTTATGCCAAACTATTGGAATAAAAATAAATATATAAACCAGTATAATCTCAAATCAGGAACAGTATTCTAGAGTGCAAATCTGGATGCTAATTGCAAGTGCGTATTGAATAGAAAATGGTATTGCATGCTACATTATAAGCAGCAGTGACTGTTAAAAACCAGCAGCTAATGTCTATGCAGACTCTAGCTTTGGTCCATGAGAAAACAACAAAGAGGGGAGTGTATCTGCTAAATGCTTGGTGCAACACAATAGTAACTGTGTCCACATACTATGTGATGTTTTCTCTGAGATGGAAAAATCACTGAAACAGATGGCTTGCGATGTCCTGTTGTTTGGCACTGTGTCATGTTGTTCACTTGCTAATTAACCAGGCATATGGACAATGACCAAGCATCTTAGTGGGCTTTACTCCGTCACTGGATATCACATTCCTGCACTAAGGAAAGGAGCTGCAAGACAGATAATACTATTAACATTACCAGCAGGAAGCAGACGATTGCACTTTTGATCTTAGGTATATTAATTTGTCTCTGAGCCTGCAATGTTTTATTAGGTCCTATAATCTATAATGACCTAAGATTTGCCTCCTCAAATGGAGAAACACCACCTGAAGGGCCAGCAGAAGTACAGCTATTAAACATACCAGCAGGAGCAGAAATATTGCTGAGAAATACTGAGACCAACCCCAGTGCGAAAATGAGCAAAATATGACAGATGGCACAATATGACATAAACCCTTTACCTGCTGAGAGTCCCCTTCAATGTAGGGCAGTTTGGTGGACACATGAAACATGATTTCCTTGTTGTGGAAATTGTGGTATACTGACTCGGTTCCAGTCTGACCATGTGTGACATCTAGACCACCTCTAAACCTGTCAAACAATACAAAAAGTACATTAAGTCTTATCCTTATTCGCTTCTCTCTTTGCTTTTGACGCCTGTCTGAAACTGCCATAAAAATGTTAACAATCCTAAAAAGATGGTATTTAATTAAAGTCTTAAAATAAGTTACCCTTTAAAGTCATGAAGCTCAATCTTCTCCCCCAAAAACTCCAGGAACTCAACAAAGGCTGGACTTTCCTTACTGTTTCCAAAAAGCTCCTCTTCTGTTGTCTGTAGCAGAAACAAAAATTTCAGAAACAGTACGAAGAATTCATCTCTGACTTTTTAATAAAAGGGTGTTATTTATTACCTGTCCAAACTTCTGGTAGATGACTCCAAACTTGAAGTTATTGCTTATGACATGTTCATCGAAGGTTACAATGAGTCTGGAGGCCTGTGGGAACACTGTTTGGATGAGCATCACAATGTGCTTCATTCAGAAGAAGTGAATATCATGCAGATAAACAGTGAACTTTTGTTAACCTTTGGGTAGAGGACTGGGTAAAATCTGTCCACGTTCACCTCTTCGCACACCAGCTGAAACAAATGAATGCAGTCAAATAAAAAAATATTTAACATTTTTAATTGTTTTAAATTCTTCACATTACCTGATTTCGTGATGTGCTACTGTACTGATGTCCTACCTTTGCCATCTGTACCACGTTGGGGAATTCAGTCAGACAGGAAATGGGTATCACATCATGGTAGGTTTTGAACTTTGACCTAAAAGAGAAAGAAGCCTCCTGTTTAACATGTATTTATTATAAAAGGGTTTGAGGGTTGAAAATGTTCAATTCTACATAAATAGTTAGGCATTACTCACAGTTACCAGAGAACAGTTACCACAGTTTTTTACTACAACATATATGTATAATACTATCATGTTTTTTGTATTTAAGAACATTTTCACATTTTCCTTAATCATATAGTTCCTTATACATTGATCAGCCCTAACATTAAAACCACCAGGGTTCACTATTGTGTTGGTCCCCCTTGTGCCACCAAAGCAGCTCTGACCTGCTGTGGTATGAATTCAAGTTGCGAGGTGGGGCCTCCACGGTTTGATCAGACGAGTTTGTTAGGCACATCTCATAGATGTTTGACCAGATAGAGATCTGGTGAGACCAAGCCAACAACTTTTTGTCTCTTTGTCATGTGTCTTCTATTCCTGAACACTGGTTTCAGTATAGCAGGGTGCACTATCCTCCTGAAAGAGGATGCTGCCACTAGAGAACATGGTTGTCATGAACTTGGTCTGTTTAAGTGGTACATATCAAAGTAATATGCACAGGACCCAAGGTTTCTCAGCAGAATGTTGCTTGGCTTGCCTTCTTCTCATAGTGCCTCCTGGTGCAAACTCTTTCAAGGTCAGTGAAAACACACCCTCCCAGTCATCCACATTATGTTAAAGAAAACGTGATTCATCAGCCCAACTTCTTTCATTACTCCGTAGTCTAGTTCTGATGCTCACGTGCCCATGCACATTTTGGCGGTGAACAGGGATCAGCATGGGCGCTCTCGACTGGTCTGCAGCTACATAGCCCCAAACACAACAAGCTGTGATGTGCTGTGTGTTCCACCACCCTTCTTTCACAGCCAGGATTAACCTTCTCAGCAATTTATGCGATAGTTCTGTGGGATCTGATTAGACAGACAAGCCTTTGAGCCCCTCGTGCACAAACAACCTTTGAGCGCCCATGACCCTGTAAATCACTTCACCTATCGTCCTTCCTTGGACCTCCTTTGGTAGGTACTAACCACTGACTACCAGGAATATCATACAAAACCTGGCATTTTGGAGATGCTCTAACCACAATGTCAAGCTACCATAATATGGCCCTCCATCAAATGGCTGAGATACTTACTCATTTTGCATCTAACACATCACCTTCAAGAACAGACTGTTCACTTGTTACCTAATATCCACTCCTTGCCTTTGTAATGAGATAATCAGCATTATTTGTGGTTGACCTTTGCACATTTTTACTCATATTTCTTTGCAACGGCATTCTGAGGCTGAGATGAAGGCAGACAGGAAAAAAAAAACAGCAGCAAGAGAGATAGTGACTGAGCAGCATGCAAGCTCAAAGTGTTAATTGGGGTGACTAAAAGTTGGCAGTGTGATAACTGGACAGTAAGTAGGTACCACTGTCAATTAACCTACTGTGCTGTTCAGGTAAAACCATAAAATCTCCTGAAAGCACTCTGCTTCAACCCAGATTAGATGTGAAGTACTGTGGTTCATGTTTTTCAGTTTATTTTTAAAAATAGGTACAAAACACTGAAAGAACAGAGAGAAACTGAAGAAGCACACAAGGTGTGTGTATGAAAGAGTGTAGTACAAAAGGAGAGGGATCTGAAAGGAGAGAGAGAGAGAGAGAGAGAGAGAGAGAGAGAGAGAGGCAGATGAGTCACAAAGGAACGAAGTGAAAAACAGATCAGAGTGGCTGAGGGAAAGTGCAAATGAGGAGGGATATGTGGGGAAAAGAGCAAAGAGAGGGGTTCTGATGGTGAGAGACAAGGATGTGATTGTTTATCTGTGTTTGTATGTGTGTCTGCATGTGTGCGCGCTTTACCTAAGCAGTAAACGGAGGTGCTCTTGGTCCCCAATCACATCATATTTCACAGAGAAGACGAGGTGGCCCAGTGCAGTGTCCACAGAGTAATAATTAAAGTGCTCCTATAGGGAGAGATGCACACACACTCACATTTCCAGCCTTCTAAACATACATTTCCTCTCTTAATCTAGTCTGTTTACCTCTACTCTGTTTACACTGGTTCTAAAAATATAACACATGTCTACCACATGCCTTGTTTGGTATTACTTTGGGACATTAAAAGCAAGTTTCACAAAAACATCATTTTTGTTATTTTTACCCTCTGCTGTGAGGAACAGAGAAAAACTTCTTTTCAGAGATAGAGCGCGCCCCAGTCCCAAATTGGAACAGCCAATTGGACTATGTATTTTGACAAGAAATGATGTGAAAGTGACCATTCTGTCACACACCACAGCACACAGTGTGAACAGCACCAAATTCTTCCCCTGCATTAAACCCATTCACCAAGCGAAGCTTTGCTCAAGGGTACCTCAGAGGTGCTTAGCAGTCTTGGGATTCAAACCCACGACTTCCTGATCGCAGGGCAAACGCCCTAACCGCTAGGCCACCAGCTGCCCCAATAGACTACCAGTTGCTTTGAACTTACATGATTCTCTGGTCTTTCAGTTTGTTTTTTGGGCAAGAACGATACTGATGTAACAATTTGATCATTGAATGGTGTTAATTTAAACCACCATTTTTTCAGTATACGTACATAAAGTAGTTAAAAATGAGGTGTGAGTCTAATCTTTTATGTTAAACACAATTAGAATAATACTGAAGGCATCAAAACCAAAAAACACGAAATCATGCACTCAGTGTAACAAGCTTAATCACTGTGTCTTCAAAACATTTTATCATCAGTCTCTGATCTTACCTTGCCCAAGAAGTTTTTTCTGTAAATCTTCGCTGTACTGTTAGTCTCCAGTTTAACCTGCGATGCTGGGCATGGGGGTGGCTCTTCTGGAACCGGGGCTGTCCCGAGCTCATGATTGGTGCCCTCAATCCAGTAACCGCCAAACTGAGGCAGCAGAATCAGAGGGAAGGGAGCTTTCCGAGACAGCACCTGTCAGTCAAAATGAGGTGAAATTACACTGGGCAGATCCTTAACAAGGACATACAGGGCCTTGCATATGCATTCAAAAAAGGGTTGCACAAAACGGTGCAGGGCTGCACAAAAAACGTTGATGAAGATACAAGTGTGACTGACAACATATTCCGCTCAACTTTGAGAAGCTTGTAGTGTCTTTGGTTGTACATAAACCTAAATCCAGTGTCACTGATGCAAAACATTGCTGTTATGAATCATTAAAAGCTGTTTGACTGCTAGTAGCTCCCCTTGTGGAGAGTTTCATGCCAGTTTCATGAGATGTTCTGAGTTTATAAAGACATGAATTGGAGATTAAACCTTGGAACTTCTGAAGATTATTAAAAATGTCTGTTCTAATTTTGAAATACTTATTTTACCCTTGAAGCTCAAAAGAAAAACATTCTAACCTCTCAAGTGATTAACAAATGTTTTAACTGATATATTTTATATGTTGATTTGAGTTACTACATGTGTGAGGAGAAAACATTTTGATTGGGAAATAAGTCAGCAATACAGTTGCATTGACTTGCAAGCCAAGATTCGATTTAAATCTAAAATGAAAGCAGCTAAAAATCTATACAACTGCTGCAAACTGATGCACTTGACAATCAGTGTACTCCCTGATGTATGTGTGTGTGAGAGAGAAACTGAGAGAGAGAGAGAGAGAGAGAGAGAGAGAGAGAGATAGAGAGGAAAAGCAGCAGCAAGAGATGCAACAAATAACACTAGTGTTTCTTCCAGGTCAGTTACATCTGAATAGTTAGTACTGGGAAATATTTCACCCTCTGCTGTTGTTGATTCTGACTGATCTGCATCAGTCATGTTACAGATGGGCTTTAGATAAGTCAAAAATTAGATAAAATCAAGGAACGTCATAATCTGAGTGCTTAGCTTTGACAATCAAAGATTTGACATCATTTGTCTTCCACTTCCTCTTCTTCTTTTTTATTTATTTTTGTTATTACTACTGGTGTTTCTCTAGAATATCCTGCCTTCTGTTTGAGTCTCTTTATTGCATGTTCATGACTCCTCTCATTGTATTAGTGTTGTGGCTCTCACTGTTCCAACTGTCTTGAATGATCTGGTTCTTCACATAATTTCTCTGTAAGAGTTTCAGGTTAGTGGTTTCATGATAGATTTACAGATCCTTACACTTCTGATTGATAAATTACACTGAACACACCGCTCATGAGGACAGAACTGTAATTGTAAGGTATCACTGTAGAAAGGGGGTAATTAATGTCGTGCAGAATGAGGTAGTTCAGTAATAATTTTGAATTATCTTAAATCATAATTGCATCTGTGGTAAACCTTATTGTTCCTAATTAGTAGTGATTCAAAGTGTATAGAATCATTGCTTGTGTTGTTTATTATTTCCATAAAACACTGTACAGACAAACAAAATGAAATTAAGTCAGTGCAAACAAACCTGTTGATACAATGCATGAATAAATGACTAAATATAAAATACAAACAACTCCACAGTAAATAATGATGTGTGTTTAAATAATTACGTGCTACGAATTGAAGGTAGAGCAACACGGCTCTAGGCTGAAAAAAATTAAACTAAGTGGCTATCACCTGATTTTTGTTGTTTACCTCATGAACACCCGGATAAGGAATATAGTCTTCCTCTGTCTGAAAAATACAATGAAAGAGATTTGGCCATTAGTGTAGCCTAAAACAAAAGCAGTGCATTAAAAAAATAAAATGAAGTGAACCTAGAACTCACAGTGACGTTTTGTACAAGAGCATGTATAGTAAAGAGCCCTAGACTGAGCTTTACACATTTTACACTCTGGAGGACTGAGCCGGTTGATGAGATGCCTCTTCACAGAACAATAAAGTGAGGGCAGCCGGAGAGTGCAATCAGTCAGAACCACACGATTTAACTGTGAAGGCTGGGAACACAAGACGTGTGCCTGCACAACTATTGCCTGAGGTTATAAACCAGTGCGATTTAAAATCTCTTGACTGGGGACGCACGCTCATTCCACAGGGAAAAATGATGACATAGTGTGACTGTGTATGTACGTGTGTGTGTCTATGTACACTCTTACTTTGAGAGGAGGTGGAAGTGTGCATCTCTGCTCATCCATCCTGCTATTCTGTAGAGCACAAAATATGCCAGAAACTACAGTGAGCGGTGATAGACATGCTGCTTTATGCTTTTAACAACACAAATTCATTTTCTACTGACTTTACAGTGAATTACAGGTCATCCACAAAACTTGAAATGCAAGCTGTGTTTAAAAAGTGTACCTAGAGTAAAATCATCACAGACCATTACAAATACACAGTACAGTAATACACACTGCCCTTCAAATGTTTGGAGACACCTGCCTTTTCAGAAAATTCTAAGTATAAGGCACATGTTTTCTTGGTAAGTTTACAGATGCAAATACGATATTATGCAAACATTATAGAGCACTCTTTCATTTTCAGTCAAAACAGCCACTGAGTATAAAGTCTTCATTTTTAACACCAGGAAAAAGCATAAAGGGTGTCTAATTTGGCATTCTAGTGCAATTTTTCTTTTTTGTCCATTTCCTTTTTCTGTAATGGTTTCTTAACAGCCACAAATGCTTTCTGAGCCATAGTGTTGATTTGCCTCCTCACACAGGACGGATGGAGAAAAATTCCTGCAGATTTTTCCACATCTGAAGCAGAAGAAGAGCTTGATGATCTCCTATCTCTCAAAGATGAATGCTTTAAGTGCTGTTTACCTGTTGGTGGTCTGCCAAGTTTTGCATACTTGTTAGGTGTCTCATTCTCTTTTAATTATTTTTTTAAAACCCAGCTTTGGAAACTGCTATGTTGTCCACGTTTCCATTTGCTTTTGACTTTCCTCTTCCATATGCAAGTAAATCACCTTTATTTCACTTTTCTCCCCGGCCATTTAAAATGCACATGAGTAAGAAATGTGGGAGATAGTTAAGGTGTGTTTGGGTGATCCCTTGTGTTAATGTCTGTGTTTCTGAAGTGAAACATAATGTCAGTGGGAGCTTAGGAAACAGCCCCAGTTGGGAAGGCGCAGCTATAAGTGCTTGGGTAATAGTAGAAGGATGGAATAGTTCAAGTTAAAAGATCAGTAGGGTGCACAAAAGTAAAGACTGTACGAATGAAAACAGTGATAAGTGTAATTTTATAGTGCTGAAGGCTGTTCTGTTAAATACATGTTCCTGCTATCTTCCTGAATCTGAAAAATAACTTTCCCTTAGAGGCTGTTTTGACTGGAAACTTAAGAAACAAATAAACAAAGGTGTTGTTTAACTTATGTACAGACTTGTATAATATAATACACTGTTGTGTAAGCATTGTCATTTTTTCATTGTAAAAACTGCAAAATCAAAAGGACAAATAATGAAAGTTCTACCTTGGTGTTTATGTTGACCCCTACAAAAGTTAGCTCTCAGCACTCATCAGTGATCAAACCTTTCAAGGGTTTAAACCCCTCTGGGCCAAAAGAGTTTCAATATGTGCTTTTAACAATAGTTTGGAAAACTGTGCAATCATTATTTATGAAAAATATACTTTAAGCAATACCAAGGAAGACACACTGATGAACATAAAGTCCTGCAAAATATTTGTACACACAGAGTATCAGGAAATAGCTGGTTTATGTAAACACCTTACCTTTTTTAAATATATTGTGTAAAATGTCAAAAAAGGCTAGATGTCTGCAAAGTTTTGACAGGCAATGTAATTCTATTATACTACAGAGATGTTAGCATCGTTTGCACATTAGCAGACTATTACAGACAAAAATTACATAAGATGAGATGATGAAAGATTCAGAGGAAGGACACAGTGTGAGAGGAGGTTTAGGAGGGTGTCACCAAGAGGCCACATCAAAAAGCTAAAAAGAATACAAAGGAGAAACAGCATGTATTCACAGTTTCTCTCAGAGCAACAGGGGACTAAAAGCAAGTTCTTCTTACCTGCATCCGCTCAATCATTGCAAATAAATCTGAAGTCTGGGGCCGAGAGAGAGAGAGAAAGAGCGAGAGAGAGCGAGAGAGAGAGCGAGAGAGAGAGAGAGAGAGAGAGAGTGAGAGAGAGAGAGTGAGAGAGAGATGGTAGAAATTGCACGTTTTTACTCAACAAAAACTTTCTGAAAAAAAGATCGAGTAAGGTTACAGAACTGCTTCACATTTTTATCGCTAACACACTTTGGAGGAGAATGCTGTATTTACTGCACATCTTTTCTGCTTTAACAAAACCTTGTATCTGTAAATAACTATATACAAGGAGGAAAAAAACTACATAGCTTTAACATCAGTCAGTCCAATAACATTTCAGTTTGGATCATTGATGTTCATCCGTTCATCATGAACTATTCACAAAACATCAAAGCTAACAGATTTTTATAGATATGCTTATGGCAGTTTTTATGCTTTTATATGGTTAAGAAATAATGTTCAAGTTTAATTGCTATGTTCCTCTACCGAGTATTCTTTTGGAATTATATAGTGTCTCGAAGTCACTTCACATTCTATTAAGCAAGCAGTTTTATTTAAAATAAAAGAACAGACAGAGGGCTTTTGAGGCTTAGTTTAATGATTCTTGTATAGAAAAGTCATCACATGAAATGAATCTGCATTCTCTGCATTTTCTTAGTCTGGAACTCCACATGGCACAGAACATGTTTTTTCATAGTTCTGAAAATATATCCTCAGTTTTAATCATCAAAGAGCCACCCAGCAGTCAGTGAGTCACACCACAGCATCCAAATATACAGCCACCCTCTCTCTCCTTCACACCATTCACCCTTATGCAGGATGAGTAGTGTGAAATAGCGCCATTTTACATGCCACTAAGCAGCTGGGCATGTGGATGCTGGGCACTCAACCACCTCAGCTGCTACTGGCCGCACATGTGGAGCATAACAGGGTCAGTAATATGGAAATGATTCTCAGTGAGCAGTCCTGTCATGCTTGTGTAAAAATATATTGTGAGTATAGAGACAGAGCACATGTAGGCTGTGCCCCTGCTGCAGGGCATGACAACGCTGTACTCTCCAATGATTTGCACAACACTGCTCTCTTTATTGTCTTAAAACCAAAGTCCCTATCACACCAAAAAGCTGATGCATGGTGGGCTGCATGACAGATAAGATAACTTACCCTGATTTAAGCTTTCACAGGATTCCAAAACAGAGCCAAAATATATCATAGTTATCTTAAAGATATTAATGACAGTACATCTCCCTGTGGAAGTTAATTCTCTGTGGATTTATTTATAAAAACGTACATATAAAAGTATATGATTCATATATTCAGTATATGATGTTACAATTGCACACTTCAGATCTTGACACTTGTAAAGTTTGTTTAGACTTGTTTACTCTTAATGTTTATTTGAACATTTTTTTCAACAATTTTTAATCTCTTATTTCTAGCCTTAACTAGTTACTTTAACTTACTGCAACTGTATTGCATGGTCTCAAACATTTCAGGGGCAAATCTTTACTTGGATGACTGTGCATGTGAAATAAAGAATCTTCAATCTCTTGAACAGGATTTATTCCAGTTCCCCAGATACATTAGTTTAGCTAGTACACTAGCTCTCTAGTTTGCTCTATGTCTGCAAGCAAATGAGCTAACCGACTAGCTATCAGAGTACTCAATCCATGGTCAATCAAACGTCTTTGATTCAGACTGATTTTCGACAAGGGACACGGAGTCCAATTAGATTTAGTTTCTCTCTCTATACATGACCGTTTCTCGGGTAGAAGGGTGTTGAAACAGGCTGGTGTTGTCATCTTATGTTAAAGCTGTTTCACGACACAATGTCCTGCAACTTTACATTCACTTCCCCTCAATTTCACAGAATTTTTCTCCCCCCACAAGGGGGTTGGATTCCTTACGATGATGTATTGCTGTCTGTCTGTATATAGTGGACTTTCCCTGCTCTTGAGCGTTCTCATTCCACTTATTGGGTATTCCCTAAAGGCTAAAGATTTCAGATCACACAATGACCAAAAGTGAAACTGTAAATCCGGTATGCTTCTCTTTACAATAAACTGATTCACCCGATACTGTGATGCACATCCACACACCTCCAGGATTCACAATGAAGCTGTGTGCTAATACTCAGAATTACAATGAAATGTGCCAGAGGACTTTTAAAGAGTCATTCTTGAAACTCCGGAAACAGCCATTCAAGTGGACGTTTCACAACACCAGTTACTTGATTGTGCTGTGAGACTCATGCATTATCTCATTACACAACATACGCCCAATGATATTTCAGCAGTGTTCCTGATTGCCTTTGCAACCAAAAGCCACTGTTCAGCTGAACTGTGGCATTATGGAAAAGTAGGATCACTGAAGGTCACTTCTTGTTGACCAATCGGTAAAAGCCATTTAGGCAGCTGTAAATCAATCTTCCCCTAAGCGTTCGTTAAGAGCTCACAGACACACACAGATAAACACACACACACACACACACACACCCACACAAACACACACCCACTCAAACACCACTTTCCATACATATACTCTGAAAGAAGCAAGGTCTACTCACATCGCTGTGTCGCCGGCGCTGGCGAACTGCATAAAGAGCAGGATTACGATACACGTAAGATCTCCTAGCCATGCTGAACTCAGGATAACATTCACACGGCACTGACTGTGAACCACCTGTGAGTCTGTCTCTTCTGTGCCCTCCGAGTCAGCCAGCTTATGAGAAGCAGCAGCGACAGAGCGGATCTGAAGAGTGACAGCTATCGCTTCCTCAAACTGCAGGCACTTCCCTAAAATTAGTTTCTGTCACCATGCAGAGTGGTCACTAACATAATCACAAATGTCAAACACAGCGCTATAAAACTTTTGGGAAACAAATCACTACATGAAATCTCATATTTCACTACAAGTCTATTTGATTTCAGTAAACTTCTGATTTTACAATTCTGATGTTTTCCCCCAAATACAATGAAAACACAAATATAACTGAGGAACTAAACTGTTGTGTTGTAAAATGCATTAAAAACACCACATTCATAAAATAAAATATTTCATAATTATATACATTGTTGGGTTTGGATGTTAAAAGTATAAGAAATTTATGATTGTGTCATAGGTCAGTTATTTCTTTCATGCGATTTAAAATCATTACAAATTGATATACAGCATTTTGGCATGGAACTTTTCATGTTAGTTACACAGTAGAGGGTTAGTGAATGCACAATAACAACCAATTGATTCTACCATTCTAACAATCAATTGATCCTCTACTGGAAACGTATACTTGTAACCGGAATTATTAAAATATATATATATTTTTAATGAAAAATAATTTCTAAATAATTTCTAAATTAATTATGGTAATAATAAGTTATTTATACACCTTTCTCAAGACATATGTGTTATTTCTAACTAATAATATATTGTACACTGAGAAAAGGCTACTGTGTAATTCTGAAAAAGAGTTATTTGGCTCATAACAACAGTAGAATCCTTTGTGGTAGAGCCATTTTTAAACAGGTTCTTTAGAGAACCATGTACAATTAGGTTTCGATTATAGAGGAGAACCATTCAAATGATTGTCTGACATTTAGAGCTCACTAACAAGGTATTTTAAAGTTTTGTGTTTAATTGGCAAATATAATCGTACTTAGCTTAAACACTAACAAAAACACCAAACCATTCTTTACAGCTTTTCACATTTACAGGCCACATTTTGGCAGATTGTCAGTTAATTAACATAAATACTAAACACTAAAACTATCTTTTACCATGAAAATGCATAATTTGACCATGGTTGCATTTAAAAGCCAAGGTTGCATTTAAAAGTGGAACTGTAGATTAACTGCTCATAATCTAGAACTGATAAAACATGATGAGACATGACAATTTTCAAATTCTGCAGTAACTTTGCCGTGCATTGTGTATTAGTGTGTGTACTGCAAGCACACGTGCTAGTATGTGTGTGTGTGTGTGTGTGCTCAAAAAGCAGTGTACATGTGTTTGAGATGACAAATGTTTATTCTGAAGAGATCTGTCTCTGTTATGAAACAGCACAAAACCAAACGGCAAGAAGAAGGTCAATGTAAATCAATTTGTGTTATCAGTGACACCCAGAGCATCAGTGGATACAGATTTACACAAGTGCAGCATGATAATGCAAGCAGTCATTACCCAACAGGAGCCTTTGGAGAGGGTGTGGAACCTTACATTGACAACACAGGTAATTAAAGGTCAGAGGGGAGGGCAAGAGTGAAAGAGAGAGAGAGAGAGAGAGAGAGAGAGAGAGAGAGA
>JBBPCX010000114.1:21931281-21944146 GCA_037974365.1 Hydrocynus forskahlii | reverse complement strand
CACACACATACATACATACACACACATAAGAATATATCACAATATATATCGTTACTGCACATGCTTCTCACTGACAGAGTGCACTGCTTTGTGTTCAAAGACAGAGACTATAATGAGCCCTAATTTGAGTGTTCAGGGCAATAAATTGCGCAAGCAGCTAGTGGGTGACTTGCAATGGATAATTGCACAGATGCACGACATAAATATGAAGAATATTTATATCAGGCTTTGAATCAACCAAATTGCGGCACAGAAATTGAGGACCACACTCCATTGTAAAAACCTCTAATATGTATGTATGAATATTTGTATACTGTTGCTAAACAAAAAAAAAATTGATTACTGATTAAAATCACTGCCATATTACCAATATTAAGTCAATAAAAATAATGAAGTTTTCTTGTTTATTAGTGAATATATCAGCAGTCAATACATCGTGTATTAAAAATCCTTCGTAATATTACAGCTACTTTCAAAAGGCAGATACCAAAACATGTCACGAAGGCCTTTTGTCTGTAGTCATGATGCAATAAAAACCTTTATTTCTGATAGAGTGCCAATGGAAATGTATTTTTCTACTTTTTGACTTCTTTCTGTCCACAGTGTAGCTTCATTAGATGCTCAGTATCTGCTTCTGTTGCACTCTCTGAATTTTTTCGCTTCAAGAGCCTTATGATGCTAATGCTAATTGGCGGAGAGTAATTTAAAGTTTCACCCAATTTCAAGTGCAAATGTACTGAAAAGGCCTTGAAGAGAGGCTGGGTTAGTGTCAAATGTGTGTGATCTCTGCAGTCGCTCTACTCTCTGCACACTCAGCTCTATCGCTCCTCTACAGTGACATCTTCAAAGCCTGCAGCGCCGTTTCATGCTTGACTGTTCAAACTGACCAATCTCTCCTCCTGCTGTGTAGGGCGTGTGTGTATCATTCAGCCCAGCCGATCTCTATCCCCACTCTCAAGAAGGACAATTCAAAGCCAGGTAAAAAGGGTACAACTGCAGGGAGAGAAAAGAACTCATTTGTGATTCATTTTGTTTTATATAGGCTCTAGACCCACCCCCACTGACAAAGGGGTAGAGTGTGGGACAAAGGGGTAGAAGATGGATGGATGGATAGATGGATGGATGGATGGATGGATTACTATTCATATAGCTTAAGCAAATTCAGAATGGTCACATGGTGGTGTCTAAACACACAAATCCAGTAAAAAAATAATCTGATTTGGGCATCTGCCACATCATCTACATAGATTCTAAATACCACCAGAAGATAAAACTGGGACACTGATGAATAAATAATTTTACACAGCTAACTGTGTAAAATGGACTTGCCCATATGGAACAAGAAACAGAAGGAGAAACAAAAACAGAAAGAGAAACAGAGTGCCTCATGCGGAGAGAGACGCCAAAACGAAATGGTGCAAATGAGTGAAGCACAAACACAGAAGAGAGAAGCTGCGGCAAAGAGCCACAGAGAAGAGAGTGTGTGAAGCTCGTGTTTTGGCATCATGTTGCTGGCCACATTGTCCCTGGCATCGTCTGTGCACTCTTGTCACCAAACAGCATTGCTGTGCTGACGTGGCTGAGCCCAAATCTGAGAGACTAGCTGAGATTTTCACTCCCCTGCCATTCTAATTACATCTGCTTAAATCTATTTAACTCTAAATCTTACTCTCTCAACTTTTCATGGCAGTCTCTCTCTCTCTCTCAATTATATATTGTATGTACGTGTATACACACAGGCCTATTAAAACCACTGACAGGTAAAGTGAATAACATTGATTATTTTGTTACAATCAAGGGGTGGGATATATTAGGTGACAAGTGAAGAGTCCGTTCTTGAACTTCATGTGTAGACAGCAGAAAAAATGTGTAAATGTAAGGATCTAAATGACCTTCTCCAATGGCCAAACCGTGATAGCTAGACAACTGGGTTTGAAGATCTCTGAAATGTTTCCTGTATTGAGTGGTTAGTGCCTACCAAAAGTGGTCCAAGGAATGATAACTGGTGAACCGGTAACAGGGTCATGGGATCAAAACCTACACGTGTGCATGTGTGTCACTCACCAGAGTAAGAGATGGCATCGCAATGCACTATGGGAAGATGTAAAGCCAGTAGAGGCAATGTGAAATGTTCTGGGAAATGTTCTGCTTGGATCCTGGAACTCATATGTGTACCGACAAACATTCATGGAAGCGGTATTCCCTAATGGAAGCGGCCTCCTTCAGAAGGATAAGGTGTCCTGCCATACTGAAAAAAAAATAGTTGATGATGATTTGAAGAACATGACAGAGTTTGAGGTGTTGACTAGATCTCAGAC
The DNA here is from genome assembly GCA_037974365.1 of Hydrocynus forskahlii. Taxonomy (NCBI): domain Eukaryota; kingdom Metazoa; phylum Chordata; class Actinopteri; order Characiformes; family Alestidae; genus Hydrocynus; species Hydrocynus forskahlii. Next base: position 21,941,828 of record JBBPCX010000114.1, on the reverse strand, counting down.
TGATTAAGCAACTGCAGGATGAGTTGAACAAACTATCCAATGAAGCCCCACTTCACAACTTAAAGGATCTGCTGTTAACATTTTCGTGCCAGATACCACAGCACACCCTTGTCTTGTGGAGTCCATGCCTCAACAGGTCAGAGCTCTGTAGGAAACAAGAGAGGCCTACACAACATTAGGCACTTTTCTTCTTCCCTCTCTCCCACACTCCTTGTCTTTCTCTCTCTCTCCCACTTCAGCTCTCTCTCTCTCACTCTCTCTCAGCAAGCATAATCTATCTAGAATACAATATTTTGCTTGGGGATAACCCTGGGGTGGCAGTGAAAAGAGGGCAATTTCCTGAACAGAAAAAAAACCTTCTTGTTGAAGTGCTAATCCATGCATTTCAGCAATACATTCCAATCCAAGCTGTAGACATATGGATAACATCTCCCTACAGCTCAACTCGAAATGTGCTCCAATTGGAACAACAATGACTTGAGGGTTTGGATTTGGAGAAACAATGCAGATGGCTGGGCATCTGTCTCTTTTTGGCTGTGCACCATTGTTCTGTTCACATGCAAAGATGCCACTTTAGCACTAGAATGACTCTTCACAATGCACTGTACTTAGAGGCAGACTCCTGCACTCCTTCCATCCAACCAACCATATGAAAGTGAAAGTGACCATTCTGTCAAACGTGAACACACTACAGCACACAGTGTGAACAGCACAAAATTCTTCCTCTGCATTTAACCCATTCACCAAGTGAAGCAGTGGGCAGCCAGGAACACAGCGCCCGGGGAGCAGCGTGTGGGGACGGATACCTTGCTCAGGGTACCTTAGAGGTGCTTAGTGGTCTTGAATCGAACCCACGACTTCCTGATCACAGGGCAAACGCCCTAACCATTAGGCTACCAGCTCTCAGTGTGCTTTCAGTTCTACTAACTCAACCCATCACTTTTCACGCTGACTGTTTTCAGTTACCACACAGATGTTCCTTGTTTAAAGATGTGCTGTAGACAAGTGGTCCCCAACCTATTTTGCGCTGCGGTCCAGTTTAATGTAATATTTTCATAGACCTGTACAGATACAACTAAAACAAAGTGTGTAACAATAAAAAAGGTCCCCAAAGACGTTTGTTTTTCACTCATTTTTACTCGCTTGAGCAAAATTTTTTATGTACTGTATCACGTGACTGAGATAAGCATTTTTTGGGTTTTTTTTTTAATAAAAGATCTTTCAGACTCTGATAATCAATAAAATATTTTTTGTTCTGCCTTTCGGTGTCGGCCCGGTACCAAATGACTCACGGACCGATACCTCTCCTGTAGACTATACTCAAGACCCAATAACTCAGTTGTAGTAGCTTTTATTTAAGGTAATTTACTACTTACACACCTCAATGTAAATCCAGAATCAAATGAAGAAAAAAGGAATTCAAATTCAATTACATGCCACACAAATAACAGTAATGTTATGCATCTGATGGAGGATCATTCAAAATATGAGGGCAAACATCCTGGAAGTGCAGTTAATTTTCTTTTCTGATTTAATTTACTAAAACGGTGTGGCTTTTTTTCTGCGTAAATTTGTGGCTTTGACTCAAAAGCATTGCTGAGAGACTTCCCATAAGAAAGGCAACAGACACAGAAGCAAAAGAATAATTGTAATGCCCCTAGTTGGCAGCCACTAGAGGCTGCCAATGGACTAGATTTATGGGGACTTTTATGTTGACTATGGGTGTGGTCTCGTCCCTGGTCGGCGTTAAGAATAAGGGTTCTCAACCGGCCAGGGATCAAAGAATAATTATGTTTAGGTGTTATGGGCTTGTGCACTGGTATCAAGCTGTTTCTGTTTTAGTTTAGTTTTGTCAGTCCACCTTCACTCTACCTTAGGTTGTGTTCTGTTCAATTTCATTCTGTTATTGAGCTTTGGCCCTCGTGCCTCCTTTGTTTTGAATTCTAATAAAAGGTATCTAAGTATGGAAGTCTGCGTCTGTGCCTGCTCTCTGGACAGGCACAGCCCTTATGTGACAATAATACTCTTCACTGATGCAGGTATAATGTATGTGTGCAATCTGTGTTTAACCAAATTCTATTTCTTTAGCTGGAGTAGAATTGAACCCTGGTAGAATGTTTTAGAGGTAAAGAACTTAATTTATTAACACCCCTATCTCTTTGTCACTGAACATTCATTTTCTGTTTATCCTGAGCTTGTTGATGGCTCCACTGTTTTGCTGCACCTTTTAAACCTTGCGTCTCATGAGCATGTAGTTAGTAGGCGGTCCTGTGCAGAGTGTTAAGCTGCAGCTTTAGAAAATCAAATTAATTTTAGACTTGTTGTGAGTGCATCAGGGCTTCGTCTGCTCTGCAGCTGCACTTGTATCTGAAGAGGAGCTGTGCTTACAGTTAGCGCTGCTGCTTTCCTGCACTGTGGATGAATGTTTACAGTCGATAAGTGGAATGCTGACAATACTTTAGCTCTTGGAGAGCCATTAGAGCCACAGAAAAGCTCAACAAATGTGACTCCACCACCAATTATCCAAAGTGCAGCTACAGCACAACCCCACTTTCATATGGAACAAAGAAGCCCTGGCCTTAGTGACCACAGTTAGTGATCGTTAGTGAAGAAATACTGTTGTGGTGTTTTTTGTATGGATGCAAAAATCTTTTTGTGTAGCTTTTATTCTGTCTGTTGGACGTTCAACGTACCGAGCATGCTGAAATCTGATCGGCTGCAAAATTAGCATAACCAGTTGTCATGGCAACAAAGGCAGCGTAAAAGTTACAGAAGTACTAAAAGAAAATAGAAGAAAAGGAAGGGAATCGTCTGAAATGACAAGTGCGAGGAGCGTAAACAGAAGCATTTGATTGAAATGATTATGGCTGATTGGGGGAACACTGGTGCTTAACAAGACATCTGGCATTCTGACAGCATTCTGTATGTGTGTGTGTGTGAGAGAGCGAGAGCAAGCAATAGAGATGAAGAAGGAGAAAGAATGCGTATAAATGCTTATTACTGTATATGTGTGTAAGTGTGTGCATGTGTGTGTGAGAACACTTGTTCTACAGTGGCCTAGTCAAATTAAACAGCTGCAGCTCTTCGTATTTTTCTTCCTGACACACACACACACACATCAATTTCTGACCAAATCCTCTCTCTCCAGACCTGCAGGATGGTAAAGATTCCTCAGGAGCAGAGCTCGACTAGAGCTGGGTTATCAGGCCACTACAGTGGTTCTGCAGGGACAGGTGAAGAATGGCCGGAGTTAACGAAGCAGGACCCCTGGCAGCAGGTTAGGGTGTCTCCACACACTCAGTCACATATGCTGAGGCAATAATAAAACCAGACCACAGGAACTGGGTCTTTCTATCTGTTACACAAAAATGATCAGCCAAATCATGTAAGTGTTCACCTACAAAATGCGGATTCAAGAGAAAACTGCAAAAACATACGGACACATACTCACGCAGACACATTTTTTAAACACTACTAGTTTTACACATAGTGATATAGTGATTTTTAGGCATAAACCAAATATGTCCAATAATCCAAACGTGCCTTGGTTGACTGCATGACTGTACGTCAGGCAATAATTAGATTTTTCAAAATAGTCTTTTGACAGTTTTCATCTTAAATCCTTTGATAATGGAACAAACATGGGTATTATGAGTACTGACAGAGCATAGACCACTGTGGCAAAGAAAAATCAAGAGAACAAAGAAAAAAAGACAGTAGAGCTCATAGATCTGTTGGCATATGTGGACATGCTGATTAAAAACAAGGCAAGGCTGCTGATAATGATGATGACCGTGAGCAGGTTCAGGTAAGTGTGATTTGAGGGTGGTGACGAGATTTCCCAAGGATTCCATTTTTTTCAACACATTACCAATTAAATGTCCAAACATATACACACTAAGTTTCAGCTCAAATGCAGGAGACCTTGCAAGAGATAATGTGAGGGGCTTTCAGTGAGAAAGAACATTTCCATCAAGGCACTGCCAAACGCCAGCCACATCACTTTGCTCAGCTTCAAAACCATGCACACGAACAATTTCAATCCCCCATTAGGTGACATTTCCTAATGCAATTATATTTGAAAAAGTCAGTCACGGCCACAATCATAACAAAAAATGCCTAAAATTGATTGACTGTCCTGCGGCATATTTGTGGGAGAAAATAGGCCCAGCTAAGCATGCTGTTACCCCACACTGAGGTAATATTCCAGCATATGGGGCAGAAAAATGCCAGCACAGCCTCATATGCCTCCTGCTGAAGATATTGGGAAGGCTGCAAAAGCAGCAAGCTACATTTTTCAGATGGCCATCTCAGAAAAAAGTAACTCAGCACCAGCACAGATCTAAACCTGTGTCTGTAGAGATATATTGCTTCAATTAACAGTGAATGGATTCCTATACAACAAAAATTTACATATAATCATCCTCCAATGGTCTACGGTAATCCTGTTAGAAATATATTTGCATAGCTAACCAAAGCTGTTAGAACATTTCAAGTATGAGAAAGATGAAAGTTGTAAAATGCTCCACATACCACGTACAACTATATAATTTTAGTCAAAAGTTACACACACCATTTCAGGTGCAGTGCCTTTCATAATCACTGGCAAATTTAAGAAGCAGGGATGTAACAATGTAGCATATCATAAAATGCATGTGTATGATTACTTAATCAACTTCAAGAACTGACTGTTCACTTGCTGCCTTATGTATATCTCACCCATTGACAGGTGCCATGAGTTATTCACTTCACCTGTCCGTGGTTTTAATGTATGCAAGCGTACCAATGATTGTGATACATGCTGATTTCCTTTGAATGATGTTACTTAACTAAAAAGATGATGTTCATTACATTACTAATATAATGAACATCATCTTTTTAGTTAAGTAACATCATTCAAAGGAAATCAGCATGTATCACAATCATTGGTACCCTTGCATACATTAAAACCACGGACAGGTGAAGTGAATAACTCATGGCACCTGTCAATGGGTGAGATATACATAAGGCAGCAAGTGAACAGTCAGTTCTTGAAGTTAATGTGTAGGAAGCAGGAAAAAAGTGGAAAGCATAAGGATCTGAGCAGTGGTTAGGGTCAGAGTGAGGGTAAGGGCCAAACTGTAATGGCTAGACTCCTGGTTGAGTATCTTCAAAACGACCAGATTTCTGGGGTGTTCCCCAGATGCAGTGGTAAGGACCTACCAAAAGGGATCCAAGGAGGGCCAATTGGTGAACCAGCAACAAAGTCATGGGTGCCCAGAGCTCGTTGTTGAGCATATAGAAGGCTCCGATCTCTCTTAGAAGGGTCACTATAGCACAAACTACTAAAAATGTTAATACCGGCTATGACAGAAAGGTGTTAATACACACAGCATATCACCTCTATTTAACCCCAAAGTACGCACAATGAGTATCAGAACTGGACACTGGAGAAATGAAAAAGGTGGCCTTGTCTAGTGAAACAATTTATTTTATATCATGTGATGGTCATGTGTGTTTGTGTCTGTGTGTGTTGCTTACCTGAGTAGGAGCACCAGGACAGCACCAGGGTGCACTATGGGAAGATGGTAAGCTGGAGCAGGGAGTGTGAGGCTCTGGGCAATGTTCTGCTGGGTAACCTGGAGTCCTGGCATTCATGTGGTTGTTACTTTCACACATAACATATATCACCTACCCACCCATATTTTTAAACTAAGTACACCCATTTGTGGCAACGGTATTCCCTAAATGCAGCAGACACTTTGAACAAGATAATGTGCCTTACCACACTGCAAAAATTGTACAGGATTGGTTTAAGACAAAGAGTTTGAGTTCTTGACTAAATCTGATTGAGTACAAATATAATGATCATTAAGATCTGGGAAGCTTATGGGACATCAGGAATCTGCAACGTCTTGGTGCCAGATACCCCAGTACAGTCTCAATAGGCCACGGCTACACAAAATAAGGTGGTTTTAATGTTATGGCTGATCGGTGTATATGTTGATGTTACCACAGTAGCTTCTATGCAAAATAATAAAAGTCTTTTTCTGACCCAGTGGGATTAATTAGCTGTGTCAGGTTTTAGGTAAGGCTCCAAGCAGTCTGTCGTAAGGGAGGATGATGTCTCCTGGCAATGGAGTGGTAGGCAATGCAAACAGGCCTTGTGAATGTTAATTATGCATTATGTGGAGCTGTGGAAAATTAACATGCTTCTGTAATGACACATGTTCATACCATACCAGACACATGTTCATACCAGTTAAAGCAAACACAGACATAAACCTGTAAATGTCGAGAAATACTGCTTAAATTAACAAGTAAGTGCTATCATATATAGCAGAGACTGACACATAATACTCTCACAATGGTCTCATGGCGACCTTATTAAAAATATTCTGTTTGTTAAATTGGATATAAGGACCTTGGAAACCATTTGAACAGTCCAGACTGGAGAAGGATAAAGGTTATTAAATACACCCCATAATGCAGCATATTCCACACCTAGCGGGGTGAAATGCCTTTCCTTGACAGGGCTCCTGCCCAATTAAGAGCCTATTTTTTGTTTTATATGTTAATTATACTGGCTTTACGTTATTATTATTCAACATTTGCCTCATGTAACGCTTTCTTACAGGAGCCATAAAATTCTAGGTAATGTGATCATACAACTGGTGTTTTATGCTGATCCTCTCAACCAGACCCTTCCACTTGTTTCATTGACTTCTTAAGAGGCAGTGTGTACTGAATGTTTCTAATCCATTAAAATGTTAATTATCTATGTTGCCAGTCAGATGGAATGTACCCTATTTTGTCCTAGACACTCTACATTACTTTCACCAGAGCGCTGTACTGTTACTTGAACTTGCGATCTTTTTAATCAGATAAGTTGTTGATGTTTACAGACGACATGACTGATCAGTAACATGTTCACACGTTCATCAGGAGGAATTGCTGACCAGTCTGTCTGTTCTCCAAACTATGTTTTTTGTCATGAAAATACATGCGAGAGGTGGCAAGGGACATAATGCCCTACCAGAAGCGAAACAGAGATTTTTTTTTTTTTTCAGAAAGTGATTGATTCATGTTTGTACTTGGATTTGCAGTGATGAAAAAGAAGGAAGAAAAAGAATATAAATATTAAAATAAAGAATATAAATTCCTTCCCAGGATGTTTCCCCAACCTGTCTTGCACTGACCATCAGTCACAACCAGATCACAACTCTTTTTAAATGATTTGGACTGGCCAACAGGTCCTGATATTTAGCAATCTAGAAATCTACTGGGCGTCTACAAGGCATCAGCAAGCCTCTTACAGATCACCTACATGATTAAAACCACTGACAGGTGAATTAAATAACATTGATTATCTCATCACAATGGGACCTGTCATGGGGTGGCATATATTAAGCAGCAAGTGAACAGTCAGTGACGTTTAGGCAACTGGGTCATAGCATCTCCAAAACAGCAGGTCTTGTAGTGGTCGGTACCAACCAAAAGTGGTCCAAGGAAGGACAGCTGGTGGGAAGGCTAGCTCATTTGGTCTGATCCCACAGAAAAGCTACTACAGCAAAGTTTTTTGATGACATTCATGCTTTGTTGAAATAGTCCTGCATAACCGCAGGCTATGCCCTATGCTGCTAATGTCTGTGTGTCAAATATGACACCACACCATCACAGGTCCTGTAGAGTCCATTCTCTGACATTGCAAAGATGTTCTGGTGGCACAAGGGGGTCCTGGTAGAAGGCAGACGACTTAAATGTTATGACTGATCTGTGTATACCTATAGTCTGTCAGAAATCAAAGTTTTAATGAAAGGAAAAGAGAACACATTAATTTCAAAACAGGTCCAGGTTTTTAGACAACCTAAAGTTAGCTGTGCTCTTCTGTATATGTACTTATAATTAACACCCTCTTATGCTGGATTACATATCTAAATAACACTAATACCAGAACTCAACTTGGACTAACAAGACAGACAGAGCAGACATGCAGAGAAAAGTACTTTTTTCTCCACTAAAATATGAGGAGCAAATTAAGCCAAACACATCAGAGCTTAACACAAAATCCTCTTATGGCTAAATAGGTTTATAAGTAGAACAAACGGAAACTGATTAGTCCAAGATACAGCAGCCATGGGTGAAAGAGGCCATGCTGCAAAAAAATAATTCAAAGTGTTGTGTGGCAACATGAAACTAATAACAGTGATTAAAGAACAACAGAGTTTTTGCCCTGAAGGTGTAGGAAGAAGCTGAATATCAAAACAAAAACAATCTCAAATACAAAACAGAACACAATACAGTAACTATGTTTGACATTAATGCTGAATGTTCTTGGTTTTAACCCTAAAAAGACTTTGGCCCTGTTCACACCTGACACACACCTGGGAAATCTGATCACAATGGACAACCAAAATGCCGCTGCATTTGTTTTGAAACCAAAACGACCTTGCTTGTGTTCTATTGGCTTAGATTGTTGAACTTGTCACAGATGATTTCCGAACAATCTCACAATTCTTAGGAATTTTTCAGTTTGAGCAAAGATGTGGTTGATTTGGATGGTACTTTCTGACTGTCAGAGATATATTAAAGATGTTTTAGTAAGTGAAGTTAACACATTCTCTACAGGGAAGCTAAATAAATATTTGTACATTTCAAAAAAGATAAATCTTTTAAACATTAATTGGAAGTAAATGTGTAGAAGTGTGTTCTCTGTAGAAGATATTACATACATAAGACAATGTAAGGCATATCAAAGTTGCAAATCGATGTTAAAAATAACTTAACAGCATACAATATAGTATAAATAAGTCAACTACATAAGATACCCATTACCTACATATTATATGTGTAACTAGGTAAACTTGGTTAAAGAAAAACACCACACACACACACACACACACACAAACACACAAACACACACACACACAAACACATATATGATTCCTTAACCATTTTTCAGAGGATATGAATGATAACACAAAAACTTTTCACCCATAGTTAGTGGTTGGCTGAAGTCATTTATTGTCAGACAGCTGTGTTTACTCTTTTTAAATCATAATCACAACACAAACTACCCAAATGACCCCGATCAAAAGTTTACATACCCCAGTTCTTAATACCATGTATTGCCCCCTTTAACATCAATGACAATGACAGCTTGAAGTCTTCTGTGGTAGTTGTAGATGAGGCTCTTTATCTTCTCAGATCGTAAAGCTGCCCATTCTTCCTGTCAAAAAGCTCCAGTTCCTGTAAATTCTTGCATGAACTGCACGTTCTAGGTCTCCCCAGAGTGGCTCAGTGATATTGAGGTCAGGAGACCGAGATGGCCACTCCAGAACCTTCACTTGGCCTTGTGTTTTGGATCATTGTCATGTTGGGATGTCCAAGTACATTTCATGCACAGCTTCCGGGCTGATGAGTGCAAATTTTTTTGATAACTTACTGCATTCATCTTGCCATCAATTCTGACCAAATTTCCTGTGCCTTTGTAGCTCACACATCCCCAAAACATCAGCAATCCACCACCGTGTTTCACAGTAGGAATGGTGTACCTTTCATCATAGGCCTTGTTGACTCCTCTCCAAATGTAGCGTTTATGGTTGTGGCCAAAAAGTTCATTTTAGTCTCATCACTCCAAATGAATTTGCCAGAAGGCTTGAGGCTTGTCTCTGTGCTGTTTGGCATATTGTAAGTACTTGGTGGCATTTGTGCAGTAATGGCTTTCTTTTGGCAACTCAACCATGCAGCCCATCTTTCTTAAAGTGCCTCCTTATTGTGCATCTTGAAACAGCCACACCACGTTTTCAGAGAGTCCTGTATTTCACCTGAAATTATTTGTGGGTTTTTCTTTGCATCCCAAACAATTTTCCTGGCAGTTGTGGCAGAAATGTTACTTGGTCTACCTGACCGTGGTTTGGTTTCAACAGAACCCCTAATTTTCCACTTCTTAATTAGAGTTTGAACACTGCTGATTGACATTCTCAATTCCTTTGATATTTTCTCTTTCCTGTTTCATAGAGTTCAACTACCTTTTCCTGCAGATCCTTTGACAATTCTTTTGCTTTCCCCATGACTTAGAAACCGAAAAACATCTGTGCAGCACTGGATGAAAGATGCAAGGGTCGGTCAGGAGTCCAGAAACGCATTGACCTTTTATACACACCCACTAATTACAAGCAAACAGATCACAAGTGAAGATAGTTACCTTTAATAGCCATTCAAACCTGCTTGTGTCAAGTTGTGTGCATGTTATTAGGCCAAATCACCAGGTCATGTAAACTTTTGATCAGGGTGATTTGGGTAGTTTGTGTTGTGATTATGATTTAAAAAGAATAAACTTAGTTGTTTGACAATAAATGGATTCAGCCAACCACTAACCATAAGTGAAAGAAAAGTTTTTGTGTTATCATTCATATTATCTGAAAAATGGATAGGAAATCATAAATTATGCCATGGTATGTAAACTTATGAGCACAACTGTATATATACAGAGAGAGAGAGAGAGAGAGAGAGAGAGAAAGAGAGAAAGAGAGAGAGAGAGAGAGAGAGAGAGAGAGAGAGAGAGA
>JBBPCX010000114.1:21918656-21931181 GCA_037974365.1 Hydrocynus forskahlii | reverse complement strand
GAGAGAGAAAGAGAGAAAGAGAGAGAGAGAGAGAGAGAGAGAGAGAGAGAGAGAGAGAGCCTGTTCAGCCACCCCTTAAACCTTCTCTGTCCTCATCTTGTCAGTGCATGACATTTGCATCTACCAATTCACTCTACAGATGAGGTAACATCGCCTGTAGAAAAAATATGTGCAAACACAAAGTTACCATGGCGAAACAACACTGATCTAGCTGTACTCGTCAATCTAATCATGCAGTGTGACATTTCAGATGAGCAGGGCGGGAGGGAAACAGTAAACCGTCCATTACAAGAGTGTTTTCGCAGCAAGTATAAGAGAAGACGACGGACAGGGATAGACAGTAAGCTGCAAGAAAAAGTGAGGTTATTAAAAGATGACAAGAGATAGACAGAGATCAGGGAGGGAGGGGGGAGATGGAGAGAAGAGATAAGAGAATGAGTCCAGGGTTGCCTGGAGAGGGGTTTAAACACCACTGTACCATCATTTAGGTAATTGCTTCATTTCAGTCCCTTCACTCCAGGGAACCACCAAACAATTTCACTTATCTCCTTGACATTTCACTTCATTAGCTGCCCTCTGTGTGTGTGTGTGTGTATTTGTATGCAATAAAATGGAAGGTCTACTATGGGTGTGAGTGAAGTGGCTAAACGTCAGCCTATAGCCTACTTAACACAGAATAAAACTAGGGATGTTTAAATCGTCACCTCTCCTGCTCTAAACTTTCAGAAGGTGTCCTAGTGGTTATGGAGTTGCCCCTGCGATAGGTAGTGGGTTCAAATTCCAGGACTGCTAGTGGCACCACTGAGGTACCCTTGAGCAAGGTACCGTCCTCACACTCTGCTCCCCAGGTGTTCCCTGTTGGTGGCAACCCTCTGCCTCACTTGGTGAATGGGTTAAATGCAGAGAAAGAATTTCACATTGTTCACACTGTGTGCTGTGGTGTGTTCACATGTGACCATAAGAAACCACTTTACTGATACCATTTAATTTCACAGTATTTTAAAAATATATCACAGTATACAACTATCAGATCACATTAAGGCTTAAAGTTAATGAAGCCATGCAGAATCCATTCTCTGTGCTGAATGTATATGATCTTGCTTGCTTGGATTAGACTGTTTTGTTCAGATTTCTTTCTAAAAAAAGATTCAATATAGTGACAAATAACCACCCAGAAATCATATTTCAGAGAAACGTTTTTACATACCTTTTGTTTTAATGTAAAAATGTTTTATTTCAGAAAAACATCTTTACATTAAAACACATCTGCTGCATGCAGTCTGACAGCTTATTTATTAAATAATTACAGTCTAGCAATGACTAAAGCTCTTGTTCTTTCCAATATAACATCCTATAAATTTTGCATCTCTACCTTGCATTTTTACACCTCACCATCTCCTCCTTCTCCCTCCGTTCTGATTATAGCTGAGTGCTCAGCGTTTATGTTCATAAGTTCATGTGATGACTTACTGTCAGATGCATTAAATGCATGTTTGCGTCCCACCACCACCACTGAGAACAATTCTGACATGGTAAGTTCATAAACAATGATGCATTTCTCAAACAATAAGGCTTTGTTTTCATCTTAATTTTTACAGAATTTTGAAAAAATTGTGGAATTAACCTTTAACATTTTTTGTAAACTTATTTTTTAAACTTAATCTTATGGTATAGATGATATAGTCTAAATTAGATGTTGCTTCTACTTTCTACTTGACTAGCTTCTACTAGTCATTGCCAACTTTTCAACAAGTTATGTGCGGCCAGACACAGGCATGTGCATTACATAAACATGTGCTCCAAATGATCCATGCAAACCTCGTCCATGATGTCTAGCACATGGAAATAATTCAGTTATCAAACAGACAGGTTTGTTTTGCTTGAAACATTCCACCTGGTCCAACGGACATAGCCAATGCAAATTATATATATATATAAAAAACAGAATTCATTGCCTTGGATGACCAACCACCGTTATAGGACACTGTAATAAGTTCAGTAAGTTTATGTAAATCACATTTATAAAAGATCAGCTTTTTGTAGTTTTCAGTTCAGTTTGTCCTGAATTTTTGGGCCAAAGATGTTTATTACAGCACATCACTGAAACATACTCCACCTTACTGCTGTTTCTAATTTTTCCCTTCTCTTTGCTGAGGCAGATCTGAGAGGAAGAAGTAAAATTCTTTATTTAGTCACTTCTAGTCACTCTGCCTTTGAGCACGCACTGATGAATGTGTAAGTGTTAAGCTTTATAAATCAACACTCTACTCCAAAGGAACTCTGGACAGAGAGGAAAGCAGAGCAGGCAGACTGAGCCTAAATCCAGCCTATTCATTTTTAATATACAGATCAGGACCGATTGTTCTCCTAATAGATAAGGGCATCTCATTTAGCGCTGGTTCATTAGGAGCTAACACCAGCAGACAGCTCCGATGCAGACTTCAATCTGTTTTCCATGTCCTCATCACTCTACATTACTCTACACACCACGTTACAAAGGGTGGTCAGAAAGAAGGAAGACTAGGAATGAAAAATGAGGAGTGACCCACTTAACTGCAGTTTGTGCAGTCACTAGATCAGTATGGGCACAAAGATGAGTGTTTCCTTGCAGCAACAACAGAGGTGTATAGAGAACAGCACAGCTGATGATCTCACTATACACACAGTAAAGAGAAGCCACCAACCTCTAGAATGACGCTTGTCCATGAGTGAAATGTAAACATTATACAAACAAATGTAGAAAATGTTGATGTGAATTGCATGTTGCTGTAACAGATTTAAGTATCCATGTATTATGTATCATGTTTTTAAATTGCTAGTGTAACCTAATCTTCACATTCTGATCCATCATTTCATAGGGAAGGGCATAGCTATGGTTTGCATTCACAAATTGTATGTACAAAAGTACACTGTCTAAAACCACAGTGAATACCGGTTCTGTTTAACTACACGCTGCTTGACCAGCTCAGCAGTTAACTGTCAGCTCAGAAAGCTAATAAAGATAAAGGCTAGTTTAATAAGACAGACAGTATACCTGTGCTTGAAATACTTAATGTACACACCTAAAACTGCAAAAAGTAAAGACTGTTCCATATATGTATTGTATGTCCATGCCCTTGTATAGGTTGATGCACCAAAATTTCAGCCATCAAACTTTTCAACTGAAAATGGTGTAAAATAAAATCACAAATAAAAATAGGGAGCAGCATCAGATTTTAACCACTTATCCTTAACCTGGGTGACAAGGAGCTCTGGAACCTATTCTGTTGGTCATAGGGTGAAACAGGTCACCAGTTCATCACAGTGCCATAACACTGAATAATTCAACACTATTCAATTTTGACAATAAACTCATACATAAAATTAAATGAGACCTATTTTGTTTCGAGTAAGCTCTCCTCTCTAACATGGTCATTATCATCATAAGCACGATATTTTGAGAGCATGAATATAATTTTTTTTTTTTTTGGTTTTCAGCTTTCATCTTCAGTTTTGGTTTCAGTCAGGAATTTTGATTTCAGTGCATCATTATAAAAATACTTTAAATCTGAACGTTATCCCATATCAGAGCTGTGTTTCTATTTCTGAAAGACAAACCAAGACAAAACAAGGATGAGGGAGATGGAGTGATTGACATGTTATGGGGAAGTGGAAAGGGCACTCTAGTCTTTCATGACCGTGACTCATGACCCCTAAGGCGTGTGTATGTGAGTGTGTGTATATATTTGTATGTTTAAATGTGTGTGTGTGTGTGTGTGTGTGTTCCACCCTTGAATTTCACCTCATCCCCTCAGCATGCCAACAGCACATTTAGCATAAGTGTCTAGACAGTGTGTATTCCCCACATACACACAAATTCACACAAATACACACACAGCCATGGGCTAAGGACAAACAAACATTCTTGTCAGATTTATGTAACAGTGGCATTTGGACCAGCAACATACTCCAAAGAAACAGTAAGAAAATAGAACAGGAGTATACGTCAGCACTGATATTCTGTCTGCCATTCTGGAGTGAAACGAGCGGCCTGTAGCCTGCCTTTCTCAGCTCTTGGCTGTAATGTGACATTCCTAAACATATTCAGACAACACAAGCACCTTCAGCCCCATTTTACCTGTAATAAAATAGCCTTATGTGTGCCTGCAAGTAACAGAAACTAAGCTGCAAAAACAGTCTTTAGCTGCACATGTTAAACAATGAATTAACACATCATCCACATTTTATAGCAATTTAAACTCACCCATTCCTGCTGACATTTTGAGGGGTGTTTCAGTCTGAACTGCTTTTTGAATGAGGCATAATGCAGTGTGTGAAAAATAAACCATGAAGTATCGCTGAAAATAATTATTTATTTTTTACAGGACACTGTTGTGGTAGCAGATTCTGAACACATGGATCTGTGATGGAGGTGTTTGGCACTGAATCACATTGTCTACCTGGTCAGCTTTTTAATTTTCAAACATGTGATCCTTGAGGCACACTCTGTTTAACTGTATCATAGCAATACTTTCCATGGGAACTTCAGTTCGGAAATTTTGAAACTATTCCAAATTGGAAACTTTCCACAGGAATTATGGGAATTTATGGGAAATAATGAGAATTAACTGGACATTTTGGATAATTTAAAGAAAACGAGCAATATACCAACCTAAATATAGACATTTTGTTTTGTCATAAACAGATATGCATGCAAAAGGATACAATTAAAAAACATGATGCAGATTTATTTGTGAGTAGAACTTTTTTTTATCAGTAAATTCAATAAATTCTTTTTCTGAACAACAAAAATGTTGAGTAGAATATTGCATACAGCTCCCCTTCCGAAATGTAAAATGAAAGGAACTCCCTTTCCCTCCAAAAAGTCCACTTCAAAATGTAAATGAAAGAAAAAAATTCCTGAAGCTTCTAGTCTGGTTTCTGCATGTTCTGCATTTTTGCTGAACAAATGGAATGGTCTTCAAAATATTTTAGAAAATCTTGTATGGTTACATAAAATCATCTAGCAGGAGGCAGAAGAAACAGCATCACGTTTACAGTAGCTAGCATCATGATAAGATAGCCTCTTTAATGAAATTGTGCTAGCTAGCTTACATTTATCATATCTGGTTTACCAGTTACCTAGCTACAGCATGAATATATTTTGATTTAATAACTGCTTGTTTACATTTAACACCACAGATCAAAATTTACTTGACTTTATGTAGTCCTTGGGCTCAAATGTGTGGCTTCAATAGACTGTATCTGTGCTAGCTCAAAAAAGTTTAGAATTCTAGAAATCACTGAGTATCTAATGGAGGAATGCACAATGCATGTAGGGGGCGTGGCCTCAATAGCCCCACAGTAAGTAGTGTGCTGTGTCCCTGTGATCGAGGAATAGCATAGATACTAGGGATGCACCGAATATTCGGCCACTGAAATTTTCGGCCGAAATTTTTTTGAACGCGACCGAAACAGTGATGACGCAATGATGACGCAACCGCAGCCTGCACTCGCCAGATTGGATTAGACTTGGTCCGTTTCAGCCCTTAAAGCGAACTCAAATCGATAAGTCAATATATGTGAACACGCCAAACGAACCTAGCAGTTCGCTTTGAGTCCGCGGTACGGTTCGGTTAACTCGCGTGTTACGAAAAACAAAGCGCTCCAAGTTCGCTTCGTCTGTGTTTCGCCCTCTAGGCTTAACGTATGTAGATCACGTGGGAAACCATATATGTCTATGCGGGAAACAACCGAAAATAAAGAAATAAACTAAAAAATACGAATAAACGAATGAATGATCATAAAAAATAATAACCCAATAAATACATTGACACAACTGCAACATTTACAAGATTGCCAATGTTTTGTAAATAAATCCCTGTGAATGTACCATAAATATTTAGTTCATCAACTCGCCCCGTTTAAAGCAGAAGTGAAAACTGATGGATTCTATGACATACTTCTGAAATAACAATATTCACTCTTGGACTACGCATTTGCAGGCCTAGAATGCAAAAGAATCCTATTAGGGATGAACATTAAATCGTGTCTGTTCAAAAATCAAATCATACGCTACAACCAGTGAATCCCCAACTTCATTTGCATGAATTTGTTTTGGCTCTGGACCACTGGACGGTGAAATAACGGCACATACACACATGCACACACTCGTCCTTTCTCTCTCTATCAATCACACCTACACACACACACACACACACACACACACACACCAGTCAACTAGTTGGAACAGGGCTTCGTTACAGAAGACAGGGTTGAGAAGTCGACCACACTACCAAACAGACAGTAACCAAGCAGAAGTCTGCACAGAGCTCTTATTTGTCCTCATTTTATAATGCAATTTAGTTTCACTTCATTCCTACCCCTCCTCTCCTAAACCACACTGCACCCCCTCATACCCCCGCAGCCCCGCATGCCTTTCATTTATATGTGCATTTCAACTAAGACCAAACGATTCCCTTTAGACATGTTTAGATGACAAGCGGACGGAATTATCATATCATCAACAGCACTCCATCATTCATTACGTCCACACCATAAATACACAGTGCGCTTAAGGTTAGTGGCTAAAAGCCTGAATAACTGAATCTGCAGTACAACCACGCAGCATGATAATGCTAAATACGACGTTTTTCACCTGATGCTTATAAGGGTGGTAGACACGACAAAAATATATTATCACAATACTTCATGGTACAGTGTTAGCTTTTTTTGTCCTAACAAGCTGGATATGGACACAATGCACCAGCAAAACAGCAGACAAACATTACAAAGGCATATAAAACAGTGCATTTAAATATTTTTTTCATTCAGTGTTAATATTCCAAAACATTTAAGCTCATACATACATGCAGTAACTACGTGATTTATCCACGCTCCACCCACAAAAGCTTTCTTCAGTAGTAAGTGTTGGCAGCTCTAAGCAGCCCTAAAAACTAGAAATCATCATTTATCATGGTGACTAAACGTCATAGTAATTTCCAACTTATCTAGTTTCCAGTTTGGTAGCACCTATGACTGGAAAGTCAGTGTTTCACAATCTCTTTACAGGATCATAGCAGCTGCAGAAATCCCAGCAATGATAAGCTACGTTATGCCATACTACAAAGAGCATTGCTGCAGAGAGAGCGAGAGAGGGGAAGGGATGAAAAAAGACAAGAAAAAAGCAAGAGATGCAGATAAGAGAGATCAACAGGACAAAAAAGAAATCTTTTAATCTTTTGCAGGAAGAAAAAACTGTCCATCAAAAGTGTCAACGTCTGCGGTGGTCATGCTGATAAATGTCTGACTTCAGTTCCGCAGAAGAAAGGAGGAGCGATAAAGGAACAGACGTGCAGATCAAGGAAAGGTCGCAGAGAGAATAAAGCAGAGAGCGAGAGAGTGTGTAAGAGAGACGGAAAGCTAAAGAGAGAGGGTCACGGCCCCTGGCCCGTTTCTCCTCTCAGCAGGGTGGCTGTGACCAATATGGTCACTCCCAGCTCACTGCCATCTCTGTCTTCCCCTTCTTAAGATTCAAGCAATCACACTGATGAATCATTACTCACAGCACTCCAGCACTGTCCCCAATGACCCCTCTAAACTTCCAACTTGACTGGTTTCCAGTTCAGTAGCATAGTACTTAACCGAAAAGTGTCAGTGATTCTAAACCTATACTGTTACAGTTGTGTTATAGAACAGTGATTTCCAACATGAAAGTCCCTGCCCCTTTTGCTTTCACACTCATATCAGTGCAGGAGAGGCTTGTTAATTCATTTATTAGTTGAGTCAGGTATGTTGGGTGCATAGAAAAAACAAATTTGCACGAGGGCAAGTTGCTCAGTAGCAAAGGCTGGGAACCACTGGTGTAGAAGGGCTCATGCCCATGACCTACTGAAGGATAGACTACGCTGACCAAGAACCACAATCAAACACAAACAGACAGAAACATTATCTTTGACAGGTAAATCTGTTCTCCTAAATTTACAATAATTTTTGGGTTTATCAGTTCTCCAGACATGAAAGAGACAAGAGCAACCATTTGATTATTAGTGTTTGTTGAAGAATGTTGTATGACCACTCCAATCTCACTGCCATCTCCATGTTTTATCTTTAAGCAATCACACTGATGAATCATTACTCACAGCACTCCAGCACTGTCCCCAATTACCCCTCTAAAACTTCATTTTACCCAAGCTCTCTGTCCACAGGCCTCAGAGGGAGTGAGAGAGAGAAAGAGAGGAGACTGATTTAAGAGAGAGGAGCGGGATGAGAGAGAGGATGAGATTGAGTTGGCACGCAGTGTGGTCTAAGCACGTTCACAGATTATTTTAAATTCCGTACCATTCCTCAAAAGTCTGTAGCTAACACACACACACACACATACAAACACATACACACACATACACACACACACACAAATTCAAATCAGTTCTTCTATCTGAGTTTTAAGTGGATAGGACTATTTGAATAAATAAAGATCAGACATCAATACACAAGGAACAGACTGAACACAAGCAAACATCCTGGGTGTGAGCATAAATAAATACAGTCCAATTGATTTATCAGTTGAATTATGAAATTGAATTCTGGCATGCTCTGTCCTCACACTATAATAAACGGAAACATTAAATTAATTAGCTGACTGTTCACCTGCTGCCTTATTTTTCCCACCCATGACAGGTGACATTGTAATTAGATAATCTATATTGTTCACTTCACCTGTCAGCGCTTTTAATGTTATGACTCAGCTTCCTAGCAATAATGTTAGCTATTTGCCCTCCTTTTGTTTTCAACATCTAATGAGAAAATAGATAAATAATCAGCCATATGACTACATCCCAAAAGTTCATCACACCTTCAAAATACCTCCAAGGAAGGGAAGGCAGTTTCCCTACTCCTGCAGCATCACTGAGAAACACAAGAAAACATATTTCCAACTAATGAAACGAAGGTTCAGTTTTTACTTTCGGTAAGGTATCCATTAAAGAAATGTGAAAAATAGGAAATCTTTATAGTGAACAAATAAGAAACATATCAGTCATTAAAGCACTGTTTAACTGAAAAGCAAAAAAATTAGTTCCTTAAAATGGGTGTTGATAATCACAAAATGTTCATTTGTCACATTCCAATCAGCATGTAAATTAGGGATGCACCAAAATTATTTTTTTGGACCGAAACCAAAAAACGAAAATGAGGAAACCGAAAGAAATGATTATGATTAAATTATTAAAAGAATAAATCTGTTACAAAACTATGAAAATATTTATTTAGCATTCAAACAATGCATAATATAAAATAAAATTTGAAATAAAATATTTTATGTGGCCCCACTCATGAATAACCTAAAAGCATGATAGCTGAAATATTATACAATTAAATATCTTCTCTCATAAAACTAGTGAATTCAAGTGCATTTTACTGTTCTGAATGAGGTGCATGAACAATGTGCATTCAGAACAAGTGCTTTAAAAACTGTTGAAAGATATAACAACATTCTCTGTAGGCCTACAACAAAATAGTGTATTAAAACAAAGACTGGCATTGCCCATATATTAACTGTAAACACTGGATGTGGGTGTGCTTGAAGGGTCTTGCCTCTTCTGTGCTCGATCGGGATGTTTTGATTTTATATGATAAATTAATCCCGATGTTGAGAAAGTCTTTGTGGATGCACCCCATCTAGAAATTTCAGCATTCCACGTTTTACAAATATATCAAAATGCGTCCACACGGCAGACATGCTGACTCTAATCCAAGGCTGCACTTGTTAATTGCGTCATCACTGTTTCGGTCGCGTAAAAAAAACCCACATTTTTTGCCATTTTCGGCTGAAAATTTTCGGTGGACGAATATTCGTTGCATCCCTAATGTAAACCTTATTCAAACTAAGTTTATCAGCTCAAGGATTATTATTTAGCTTCATAATTACGTTTCCTAGGACATCACACATGCATGAGCGCAGACTCACATATACAAAGAGGCGCAGGCCATTGCTTATTTGTTTTGATTTACTCTGCAGTGTCTTGTTGCCTTGTTCAAAAGCTCTGCTCCACACACTGAACAATCAGTCATTTTTACTACCCTCCTCTCTACTACATTAACTGAACAAAGAGAATAATAATAAAAACAACCATATCAACATATCATGTCTTTCCAAGCGGTCATGCGACAGCAGCAAGAGAAACACTCAAGCAGACACCCGGTTAAAAGTATTTACAGTTATTTAATTCATATGAAGAAGGAAGGCAAAAGACCAAGACAGTCAAAAGCAATGGCCCCATACATCTGCTCTAATAAGCATTCAGCTACAGAAGAACTTAAACATTTATCTTGCATCCTGTAGGTGGTTTAGCCTCGATTTCCAGGCTGTTACCTAAAACATGTTATAAAAGCCCAGGCCCTGCCCATAGGGCTAAAATACTGTTTAAAATTCCCCTTTAAAATCCCCCCTTCTGGGATACCGAAACCTTTGGATAAGCAGTAGATATAAACTCCCAGTAGAGTTTAAAGCCATAGAGATTTAGTGTAGCTTGTTTTTAATTCGAAATCTATTTTATTATCTGACAAATTCTTTGCCTGTTTATGCCAAGCCGCTCTTCTACTCATCTTTTTCTTTGTTTTACTTTCTTTTTGTGCACTTACAATGCACTGATTAAATTTTAACTTATACATTGGAGATCCATTCCTCCAACATGATCCCCACCCCCTTTCATCAATATTGTATAGTGCGGTGAGGTTGCCCTGATATACTTCATTAAAGCTTTAAGAGTCAATTAACAAGGCCTAATGGTCTTTCACACTACTATTTGGAATCCAGTGATAGTGATTCACATTGTTGAACTACTAAATTCTCCTCCTGTGGATTACGTGTTGTGATGTTGACTGCTCACATACAAGAAACAGCCATTTTCTTTGTAGTAAGAAAACAGGCCTCATTTTCATGTTTGAGCATGAATAGGATCTTGGCAATTTTGAAGCACTGCTCAGCTTTCAAATGTACTGTTTTGACTGTCACACAGCGCACATCAGTAACTACTGTACTAAACAGCTCACAGTAGATCGCACCAGCAGATTTTCCATGAATATATTAACCAGGCTGAGTTATTTAAACATCTCAGGAACAGAACTGCCACTAAAACATTCAGTGGACTACCAAGAATTCTTTTACATAATTGTCTGTCTTGGAATATGCTAAGCCACCAAGCTATTAGTCTCAGCTTTAGACACTCAGAGCCCACAGAGGAATACAGAAAGATGTCTGATACTGTTTACCAAAATGGCCACAGCTTTCAGAATTGTCCACTAGGACTGCCTATTCACATGTATGTCATTTATGCGTACCTACATCTGTGCACTAGATCTTAACAGCATTAATCACATAGTGACAATTCTGTAGCAAGATATAGTTGCTGAACTAAAAATGCTGCAAATTTGATCTCATTACATCTTCAAAAGCCCTCAAGAATTTTCTTTGCAGTATTTAAGAACTGGCAAATGAGATGCATATCATCACTTTATCTGTGTTCTGCATAGTATTGCTTTGAAAACTGCCTGCCCCTACATGTCATTGCACATGGTCTTGAGTGAAGCCCAGCAGACTCTCTGACAATGTGCTATAGATGGGAACATTTAGAGATTCTCAGTCTAGATGCTTTTAGTACTTTCTGGAAAAACAGCAAATTCTGGTCCAGCTTTTCTAATATCAAGCAGATTAAAAACACTTTGCGCATGACTTTTCTCTCTAAGGTAACACAGCTGAATGTAAAGCACGTAACATTTATTTCTCTATTCTATCAGTTCCAAGCCACACATGAATGCACATAACCAGCACCCAAGCGGTAAGAGAGTAAGTAGCATCATGTTCCTCAGAGTGAAATTCACTGATGACCTGTCTTGGTCACTGCACACCAGCATCATCGTCAAGGCAGCAACACAACGCCTCTTCTTCCTCCACCGGTTGAGAAGCTTCGACATGGACAGCAGGGTGCTTGTCAATTCTACACATGCACCATTGAAAACATCCTGACAGGCTGCATCACTGCCTGTTAGACCAGCTGGAATGCCTCAGACCATAAAGCTCTACAGCGAGTGGTTAAAACACAGCAGCACATCAAGAGCACTGATCTGCTGGCCCTGCAGGACTTTTCCACTCAGCAGTGTACGAAGAAGGCTCACAATATCTTAAAAGAAAGTCACCAACTGTTCTTTTTACTTCATCTGGAAAACACTTCAGAAGCATCTGGATGAGAGGCAGGTTCAAGTACAAGCAACAACCAACATCCCACCTCTCTCTCTCTCTCTCTCTCTCTATCTCTTCCTTCCGATTATTTATCTAACTTGTTTTTACATAAATTGTTTCCTTGTTTTATTTAATCCTTTATTTTATTCCATACTTGTTATATATGTATATGTATATATAAATATATATACATACATATATATATATATATATATATATATATGGACAGCAGGGTGCTCGTACTGGGGCACGCCGTGAAGTCGAGGGCCGGAGCGGGGCACACACACACACATATTTATATATACCCT
>JBBPCX010000114.1:21908369-21911378 GCA_037974365.1 Hydrocynus forskahlii | reverse complement strand
TGTGGTGTAGGCACATGTACACACGTGTTTTTACATATTGTTGTTGTTTTATACTGTTGTGCTTGAGAGACACCATCTACCGGAATCAAAGTCCTTGTATGTGTTCACTCACATACTAGGCAAATAAACGCGATTCTGATTCGGATTCTGATTCTGATTCTGATATGACGACTGGCGCTGTATGACGGGCTCTGGGTCCAAAGTCCACTGGACACTTGCTGTGTCTGCTGGCTGCAGCTTGCGTGGGTGTCTGCCGGCAGGCTGCAGGACTAAACGCCCAAACACTGCAGCAGCGGTCATATCAAGAAGCGTCTTGTGCACAACTGGGCAATGCGTCAACAGACGCTCGCAGCTGTTATAGGTATAGCCAGTTAGCTGCTGTTCTAGTGTTAATTCAGCTGACAGGCCAGTAAAACTGTTCTAGGCCATCAGTAATGAACTGCTTCTTTTTGGCTGAGATTAAGACCCAAAATACTATTTCATCCCAAGAAATGCTGTTGGTGCTGTTGTTGTTTCTGCATTCAAGTTAAACATTTTGCTGGATTTTGCTTTTAAAAGAGGCCTGAAGGATAGTGTAGTGTAATCCATCCCTGGGAGAATACCTGTGCGCTCTCTGGCTGCCTGCCACCTTCCCTGCCTCCTACTCACGGGTATTTTTTGGAACAGTGCGTGGGCAGTCCACTCATGATCGCCTATCGTAGAAAGATCAATATATACCTGCAAGATGGATTCTGCAGTAAGGGCCTTTTTTTAGAAGATACAAAGTGCTCTAGCAGAGACAGACGAGAGAGAGAGAACAGCTTGAAAAATCCAATACTCTTAGACTTTGTAGCTAAACACCATTTGATTTGTTTGAAAGCTTGCTTGTAGAGAGACATAAAGTGTCTCAAGCCTAATTCAGCCTTTGAAAAACTCAACCCCTGGGTTTAACATTTACTTGCCTCTCCAACATAGCCTTTACTTATGCCCACTAAATATCACAGACATCTCTCTAACCTCGTACCTGCCATCACTTGGTGAATTTATATTTGCAGCAACTCCACAGACACACATCCACACCTTCCTTCTGAGATAGGCACAGTCCTTTCATACACTAGCACACAAACACACACACACACACACACACACACACTCATGGACTTAGTTAGATTTAATGCACTTTTAGTTCAGGAGGTTAAAAGAACTGAAACTCAAACATCCGCCTTACTGAATGGATGGAAGCTTCTGAATAGGTGCAGTTGAAATAAACTGCTTTCATGGCAGGCCACCGTGACAAAACAATTTTACTTCGATATGTCTGAGTGCTACAGCTTCCCTCAGACGTGGTGCGGAACGCATATTAACCAGCTAATCACACAACCCAGAGATTTGGAGTTAGAGGCATCTCAGGCCAATTGGAGGAACACGTAGAGGTCTGGACAGTTACGGAGTTGAGTTATGCTGGGGAAGTGTCAGCTTGGGGAAGCCGACCTGAGTGATTCTCCGCCAGAAGCCTCAATGTCATCGGGTTCAGTGAGTGGTAGATCATGTGGGTGAATGGGAGCTGGAGACAGAGAGAGACAGAGAGAGAGAGAATGTGGCAGGCAAATTTATAGGGCTCACTGCACATTTCTTTCTTGGCAAATAAAGATGATTGGCGGGTCACTGTCAGTTTCGACCTTTTTACTCAATGCAATGAGTATGATTTAGAATAAAGACCAATCATTTCTCTTAGAGGGAAACAGCTCAGCTCACTATGAGTCCTCTGAAATCTGATGCTGATAAGAAAAGGTCTTGATGCTGTAACAGCTGCACTCTGCTGGGTAAGCTGTTGAGACAGTGCACATTACACAGGAACTACATCGATTTCTTTTTTTTCAAAATGTCTGCATAATTCATAGGTCAAGATGTAAACAAAGTTGTTCAGAGTGTTAAGGTTAATTGCAGAGAAACTCACTGACTCACATTTCTAAGCAGATAGATTTTCGCTCCAGAGGAACCAAGGACTCAAAGCAAATCTACAAAGACAAGCAAATTTTATTTACTGTTCAAAGCCACCTATGAATATGTATGTAATGTTTATAATAGTAAAATAGTGGCAAATGCAAAAAAGAGGTTTCCCCTTGGTCCTGTTTTGCATTTTAACAATACTGGAATGGTGGACTTTCAGTCTAGAATTGACTTTTAAGAACATATTCTACAACTGGGATTTCCGAAAGGCTTGTGTCCAGCAGAGTTTAGTTAGTTTCCCTACTCAAACCCAATCACTAAACATGAGGTGTTGAAAATATGCGTGTTTGAGCAGGGAGATCACCATCTTGTGCTGAACACTTGCCATCCAGGACTGAATTCTTCAATGATTCTCTAAGACCTTGTAACAATATAAAATAAATAAGAATGCAGTTACATTTATAACATTATAGCAGTTCTTATTTTCCTTCATTGTAAATTTCCCTGTAAGAATTCCATAAGAAAAAAAATCTGAAAACTGACAGGACTGTTTTTCTACTCCAGGGGTTTTGACCTGTAGTGCATTCTGCCTTTCTTCCAGTCCTTTGTTTATAACTCCAGACTGTGAGTAATGAGTTTTGACCCATTTTTTTTTTGTAAGGCCATGCCTAGATTTGCTTAAATTCCACATCTAATATCAATAATGAAGTAGCTCTCATCATAAGTGATGCAGTGTAGAACAGTACAGCCTCGCTTTCCTAATCATCTCCTTTTTATTCAGTCTTTTGTCTCTAGTTTTTGAATAGTCAAATTTTTGGCTGGAGATGGAAGACACGAAGTAATGAAGTGTGAACACTCAGTCACAGTCACCCATAATGCTATGTGGGAACATGAGTGCCACTTGGGTTTCATAATGAGTTAAATGAGAAATGGAAATGGTCTAGAAGAGTTAATGGCATTTGTCGGAATAGCACAGGTACCACTCAACATGGCCTGATTTTCCCTAAGGCCTGCTTTTGGGAAGAGAGAACAAGAAAGAGTGAGCAAGTGAATGAGTGTAAAGGAGTGAGACAGAGAGAG
>JBBPCX010000114.1:21870869-21903369 GCA_037974365.1 Hydrocynus forskahlii | reverse complement strand
CCTACATAAATTGCTACATACAATATGTTGCTACATGTTAATATGTTTGTAACAAGCTTCGGACGACCTTATTTTATCTAGAGTGGCCAAAAAATGTTCAGTGCCATCAGCTCAGTGCTAAAATACTTGTAGAATCTCGCTTAATTCAACAATGTATCTTTCCTTACTATCGCATCACAAGATAATTTACCAACATGTTGGACAAAGTGCAGCGCTGTGCAAACACGGTTAGTACATGAATAAAAGCCACTGTTCCTCAACTATAGGAAGTGAGCAAGGCAGGTTGCTCTGTGAGTGGCTTGTGTGTTCAGTGCAGACAGTGCAGTTAGTGTTTGGTTCCAAGTAAAGAGGAACAAAATTACTTTCAACTTTCAAACCTGTTCCGAAATGCAGTCAATCACATACATCACTCCATTCTGGTTAAATGATGTGACAATGAAAGGATTTGGTGTTATTCTAATAGGCCTAATCTGCACACAGTGGGTCTGCAGTGAAAACAGGAAACTGACACTTTCTAATCCCAGACTATTTGAAAATAAATTGAAATAAAACAAAATATTACCGTTATTAATATGTGAACCATGACTTCCATTCATCCATTATCTGAACCACTTATCCTTGACCAGGGTCATGGAGGTTGCTGGAGCCTATCATAGAGCAAGAAACAGATGGACAGGTCGCCAGTTCGTCACAGGGCCGACACACAGACAAACACACTCACCCCTAGGGGCAATGAAGCATCTCCAATTCAAGACATGTCTTTGCACCGAGGGAGGAAACCACAGTACCTGGTGGAAACCCACACAGACACAGTTTTGAATGGTGTTCTGTAGAAAAATCTGCTTATTTACTTATTTCCTCTTTGTTCCCTACAGTGTTTCTAATCTCTATTGCTCGTGCTTTGGAAGTCTGTATATGTATATTGTATCAGTATATTTCTCAGATGCAGGGTTGGGGTCCCTATAAAGCCCATTTAAATAAAAAAATTAATGTGCCTGTTGAAAGTGCGTATAAATGTTTTAAACTGAGTCGGCTCATTTGGAAGCGAGTCAGTTTAAACCCTGGAGGCTTGGTCGCACGTTGGTGCTGCGAGGGAAAGCAGTGTACTGTAGTCCCCCTCGGGGAGCAAGACTCAGGCAGAGCGAAGCCTCTGGTGAATAATGAATACCTCTCTCTCTTTCTGTCTCTCCTTTTCTGTTTTTTTTTCTTCACCCCCCCTTCCCTCAGACAATTCCATGTGCACAGCCGCAATCTGGAATTATCATTTATTCTTCTACTTTCATCTTTTTATCTGTTTTCCATTCTATTCGTGTCTCCATCCAAAGACCTAGTTTGCATAGGCAGCCTTCTAGGAAATCTATGTCAGATAATTAGCTGAGCAGGAAGCTTAAGATCCATATTTGTCACTCTAGGCCAGAGGCTTGTTTGACAAAAGATTGCTGGGACACAATCGGTCTAGTGCAGAGAAATCCTTATCGGGCATGGGGCTTTTCAGCCTTGCTGCCTGTTAATGGCTCTGGATTCATCAAACCACGGAAACAGCACGATTCTGCTGGTACCATCCCACGCCCTGGAAATCCCTGTGTTCTTCCTCTCCAGGAAAAGGCTACACTTCTCCACAGTGCTTCAAGACTAAACCATGTCACATACTCTTCCAGCACATTTTAGAAATGTTCCATCTCCAGCTATATTCACTACAGAGTAATTTGCATTGTACCGCACTGGGGTTAGAATTCACAGTAAAATTTGCTGCCTTCCCCCCAAAAATGTTCACTTTCCTAATGGGAAATATCTGAATGGGTACATTTTTTCCTCAGATTTACACATGTCAAGTGCATCAGTTTGCTCCTTAGAGATTCTCTCCTGTTCTCTATTCCCTTGACTGATGCAGCCTCCTGTTCCAAGACATCCATATTCATGAATGTGGGTGGAGCTGCCTATCTGTCTCATGCATCTTATTAGGATAGATGCCAGTAGGTGTGACCTTGATAAGTCATCTCTCTGGAGGAAAGAGCAAACCTTTGGCTGTGGTTGTGGTGGCTGAAAGCACCTTAACTGTATTCAATATGTCAAAACATTCCACTTTTGAGATTGTTATATGAATGCATTATTTTTATTGATTTATTCAAGATTTTTGCTATGATGTGCAACAGTTTACCATGTGCAATATTGTGCAATATTCTTACTGGGTGATGAAACATTATCATTATGTATAATATCTTATGTGCATTTGTCTTACCAAGTTCAGTATCATGTGATGTTTTTTTTAAATGGCTGCTGATTTAAATGGCTGCAATATCTTATGTTCTACAGTCTTCATGTGCAATATCACTAATTATGTCAATATTAGTTTTTATTACTTTTTATTACTTAATACTACAGATCTCTACAATAATGTACTACCATTTGTGTTGGGAGATTTCACTCAACTGTGTTACTTATATGTAGTATTTATACCCAGCATTTCTGTTGTATATTTTAATATTGAGGGTTTTTTCTCTACAAAGTTTGATTGAGTTTTTATTTAGACTTTATTTTTTACATTGACCTTGTCTCTGTGTGTCTTTGCAGTCATTACACAAGCAATTTCCTCTGGGATCAATAAAGTTTTCTGATTCTGAATCTGATTTTGAATCTGATATTATAAGACTTTTGAACCTATTCCCAGTCTTTTTTTTTTATCAATTTCATTGTAATTTATTTGAAAAATTGTCCTACTGTGAAATTATTTGTTCATTTCAACAGACACTTGCACTGGCTAGCATTTCACTGATGAGTGATGGGGTGAGAGGCAGAAACATTTTACCCACCTAGAGATTGTAACTCTCTTGGACTCTCTTCAGGCTGCTCCAAAGGGATACTGTCCTTCTAAAGTCTCTTGATCTTAAACAAATGGAATGACCTCCTATAGAATCTATATTCCACACAATAAACAAGTCACAACAAGGTGCTGAGGAGTAATGGAGCCAAAGGTGAACAGATGGACAAAAAGATTTCAGACCACTTTTTCAAAACCCTCTGCGAAACGAGGTTACATCTGTCTACACACACACAAACACTCACACACATACACACACACACACACACACACACACACACACACACACTGTCAAAGAGACTTTGGTTTCCCTGGTAACCGCCGCATGTCATTGACAATCAAATTTTGAGACATGGTCTCTCTTCTTTTGTGTCTGTGCTATAAAATGCCCCTGATTTGATTGTCCTTTCACTGAACCATAAAAAAATCATATTCTGAAACAGTGTATCCCCTAATGTTCTGAAATAATTGTAGCACAGAATTTGTAATCAGCCGTGCCCTTGAGCACAGCACCCAGTCTGTACTGACACAATAATTAAAACCCAGCAAGGTGAGTGGACTGCAGAGGCAGTGGCTCATTCATCGCTCCAGGCACATCAGAGGATGCCCCCTTTCTCCCAACCTCAGGCCACGCAACACAATCACCAATGTTGCAACATGCTGTAAAAAAAATACCCCTGACATTACAATAAATATTTCAGGAGTGGATCTGAATTCATAAAAAGCAATTTAAAAATGATGTAAAAATGTTTATATTTTGTATATTATGTTTTTGCAATATCTTGTTACAATTACATTAAAACGTGAACATTTTTGACAATATTAATGAATAATGTCAAACCCAACATAACTCACAACTTTTGCGCAGCCTTCACAACATAAAATCTATTCAAATACGTGCTGCTATCACGCTTTAGGCCTTTTTTTCGTGCTAGGACAACGCTTCACTACCCTATGTATTGCGCACTGCGTAACACTGCCAGTATCAGCGCTAACTGCTGACTGTTAGGGTTAGGGTTAGGGTTTTTAGGGTTAGGGTTAGGGTTAGGGTTAGGTTGAGGGTGTGGGTAAGGATTAGGGTTAGGGTTAGGCACTTTCCCCGTCTCAGGGCATTTCAACCTGTTTCAACCGCTTTGCAAACAAAAACGATAAGGAATCAACTCATTATTTCTCTCCTACTGTCCCTAAGTCACCAGTTACTGCTGATACTGGCAATGTTACACAGTGCGCATTAAAATACATAGGGTAATGAAGCGTTGTCCTAGTACGAAAATGTGAAGCATTGTCCTAGTACAAAAAAAAGGCCTAAAGTGTGATCGCAGCACGTATTTTGATTAGATTGTATATCGTGATGGCTTCACAAAAACTCGTGAGACCGGGCTCTGAAAATGGGTGTGGTCTCGTCCCTGGATGGCATTAGGAATAAGGGTTCTCAGCTGGCGAGGGATTAAAGAATAATCATGTTTAGGTGTTTTGTTTTTTTTTTACTTGTATAAATAGTTTGTCTGTTTTAGTTTGCGTTGTCTGTCCTCCCTCACCTTAACCCTGAGTTGTGTTCTTTCAGTTTATTCCTTTTTCCTGAGCTTTGGCCCTCGTGCCTTCTTTTGTTTATAATTAGAAATAAAGTATGGAAGTCTGTGTCAGCGCCTAGTCCAGGGTGAGTCCCTGCCTCGTGCCCGTTGACCCTAGCATAGGTTCCAGGTTCCCGCAACACTAGTAAGGATTAAGCGGTTACAGAAAATGAATGAATGATTTTCATGTGGCTTTTTCTTGATGCTAAGACCGCAGAAAGTCTGCCATGCAGTAAACCTGAAAAATCCAATTTGATAGAGTTGCCTATCAAAGTGAATGAAGATCACAGCTCAAACTGAATCATGATCAAAGTAAAAAATAACTCTAAATTTATAGTTTAGTTATACAGGTGTCACGCAACAGACAGAGCTCTCATGAGCTCTCGTCATAGCGCCACACAACAGTTTGCAGCAGCTGTCTAGATGAATCACTGCACTTCCTCTGTCGCTCTCAGTGTGTTTCCACCCTGAAAGGTCAGTATCTGATCTAGTGTCTATTGTCCTTCTAAGGTGTGTGAAATTGGAGCCCAATTTTCTCCCCCATTTCCGGCAAGCCAGAGAAAGAGAGAGGTTGGGCCTTCAAACAAAACCTCTGATTCTTTCAGACAGCATTAGAGCAATTAACCTCAGATCATTCTAGAAAAACAGAGAGAGAAAGAGAAAAGCAGGCTGTGTGAAAATGTCAGCACATCTGTTGCAGAGATTACATTAGATGTGCCTCAAAAAGGCCGATCCTAGTGGTGAAGCAGTATTGTTTCCAAAGACATTAACATGACAGACCAAATGAATAGTGGCTTAAAAATGCAAACTACAGGTGTTTTCTCACAGTGGGTGAGAAAATCTGCATAGTTGGCCTAAGTTTTAACAGTACAGCATGCATTTCTGTGTGTGTGTTTCTCGTACTTTGAGGTTTTTTCTCTGAAATGGGACCAAGAGGTTATTTCCATAAGTGAAAAGAGTATTAAATGAGGAAAAACAGCTCCTTGTTTTCTTCTTTTACATCTTAGATTACAGTCATTTGGCTGAGGGTTTGATCTAAAGCGACTAACAATATGAAGAAACAGTCAAGTTTCAGGACAGCATAAGAATCAGAGGAGAGTACTAAGTGCTGAAATGTTTATGTAGGGAGAAGTGCAAGAAGTGCATCAGGAGAGGAGTAGCTCTCTGAATAGATGAGGTTTTGAAGATAGAGAGGGATTCTTGAATGATGGGATTAAGGTAGCTGGGTGTTGATCCGGATGTCACTCTGTAGGCAAGAGTTAGTGACTTGGCAGCCATGGGTAGTTGGTGTAGGTAAACTTACTGTGGTGTGACATGCAACCTTTTGGATTAGTTGATGACCAGTGAAGCTGCTGCGTTCTGAACCAGCTGGAAGCTGGAAGACCCACTAGGGGGGTGGTTTCTCACCACCTCGGATGGGGTAAGGAGTGAAGAGGCAATTTTTATATTGATGTTGTGATGGATAGAAGGTTTGGCTGGGACAACCAGAAGTTCTGTCTAGTCCTTATTATCCTATTTATACATAATAGGATGTCAGACATCGGAAACCACATCAGCAAGTTCCAATCTCGAATGCCAAACATGTCTTGGCTCATTGACTGCATTTACAGTAAGGGGAAAATTGTCAGCATAGATTTTTGGCCGAACTGTTAGTTAATGCCTTCTCTGCAGCGGATTTTAAGATGTAGGCCTATTGATCTTTGAGTTCTTTTGGCTGATGGCCCAAACAAGCCTCCCCACTCTTTAATCTCTGATTGACCTCATCTTCAGTCTGCGTGTTATTTGCTGTCACGTTCGAGGGCCAGTGTTCTGATCACAATCCACTACAGTTACTCTGACCCTCTGGCTGCAGATCTGCTGCTCACTCCCTCAAGCTGTATTCTGATTTTAAAGTCATTTTATTCGCAAGAAATTCAAAGGGGAAGAACATTTCCGGTTCCTTTTTTTATTTATTCCAGCAAATCCAGTCAGAAAGAGGGCGTAGCTTTGTTGTGAATGGTTGTAATATGATTTAATAGTGTTTTGTCTGAAAGTATGATGCTGTTATGATAGTTAAGCATATCTGAACAACTAGTCCCTGAACCAACCATTCTGTAACTGCCAACAGCTGCATATCTAAGCCTGTTGCACTGAATCATGTTGCAAGTAGAGGTTTGGAGATCATACTTACAACATACATTTACACCAATCAGCCACACCATCAATACCACTGAAAGATGGCGTGAATAGCATTGATTATCTCATTACAGTGGGAGCAAGTAAACAGTCAGTTTTTGAAGCTGAAGTGTTGGAAGTAGGAAAAATGTCAAGTGTTAGGATTTGAGCGACAAGAACCAGATTGTGATGGATACACGACTAAGTCAGAACATCTCTGCAACAGCATTGTCATGGGCACCCAAGGCTCTTTGATATGTGGGATGCAAAAGCTAACTCATCTGGTCAAATCCCACAGATAAGCCACTGTAGCACAAATTGCTGAAAAGGTTAATGCTGGCTATGATAGAAATGTTTCAGAACACAGTGCATTGCAGCCTTCTACTTATGGATCTGCAGACCAGTCAAGAGTGCCCATTCTGACCCGTCCATTACCGAAAGCACCTACAATGGGTATGTGAACATCAAAACTGAACCACCAAGCAATGGAAGAAGGTGGCATCGTATTCATTTCAATGGTATTGTCTCACAACAGTGGCCATCTTCAGCAGAAGAATGCAAAAAATGTTCAATAGTTTGAAAAACAACAAAAAAGGCTTCAAGGTTGATATGGCCCTCAAATTCCCCAGGTATTAATCCAAACAAGTATCTGTGGGATGTGCTGGACAGACTAGTCCTATCCATATAAGCCCCTTATATGATCTACGGCTAACGTCATGGGACAGGATACTGAAGTCCATCTTCAGAGGTCTTGTGGAGTCTCAACAGGTCAGATACCTTTTTGGGTCATGAAGAGAATCTACACAAAATTAGGTACGTGGTTATGCATGAGTCCTCGAAAATGTTTACTATATATAGTCCAGTCAATTCCATACATACAATATATATCAATTCCAGTCATGGGTGCCACTCACTATGCACTTTTACACCGTCCCTCAGCCAGCACACCTGATTGAAGTTGCTGACTAAGTAATAGGTATGTGCTGTCAGAGCAAGGCAAACACAAAATGTGCAGAGCACAGGGTACCCAGGACTGACTTTGGAAACCACTGTCTTAGGATGTGGACTAACTTTCTTGGCAAACACTGCCAACATGTGGACAAGCAAAGAACTGCAGCAAAGCCCAGGACCATGCTGAACACTGTCTAACTATCCATACATAGTATCTGGCTGACATTTTGGAAATATTTGCTTTTCCAGACCAGAACTTGTCCACCTACCTGTGCTAATCATGCCTGATACGGTTATTACTTGGTGAGCAGTGAGTCTGTACAGACCACAACAACATGCAGCACTGTTTACCTCCATAGAGACCAGAGACATTTCAAGTGCAGAATTCAGAGAGTTCAGAAAGGAGTTTTGGAGAAGCTTTTTCAACATCACACAAGTTTTTTTTGTAACTATTTTATTAAACACAATACCAAAATCAAAGAAAACAACTAAATAAATTAGTCAAATAAAGGCAAGCTAATAAATACATTGTTTTTACCAGTAAACAAATATAAGATTTAAACCTACACTTACAGTATGAACTACAGAACTAAGAAAAAAAAGGTAAGAGTGCTTTACATGAAAAAAAAATTGATGTACAACTGTAACTACAAGGCTTTTGCATATACTGTCATATAATTTCTATTTGCTTCTATTTTATTCCATCTTTTTATTTACATTGTCATGGCCACCAAGCCACCTGAACACTTTAAGGCTATGACAATCTCATCTTCTGTGTGTGTGTGTGTGTTTGTTTGTTTTACAGAGTGCTTAAACAGGTTTACAAGATCACACAACAGTGCCTCTCAGTGTTCTGATTCAGGTGCAAATAGTTTGTAATAAGTATCTTTTTCCAAGTCAAATATAGGTGTGACTTTGGTGGTAACACACTACTCTGATGTGGTACAGTGCTTTACATGTGCGAGGCAACACACACACACATACACACCCAGACACACACATACAGACCCATGCTTCTAAAACCACACACAACGTACAAACACAGTGTATGCTCCCAACTCTCTGTGGAATGCTTTGGGGTGATGTATTTGCTGATGAGGGTGAAATCCCCCAAAATATGCACCCCCTGATTTCATAAAATGCCATGTGTCCTTGAAACTGGCCACGCAAGATCTGATAATTAATTCTGAACTCAGTATGAGTCATCTTTTTCATGCCTGAAACAATACGCATCACAATTAATGAGCATTAGAAGGTCACGGAAGGGATGGCAGGCAAAAACATCAATGTCATTGTTTTTCAGTCTTCGGTAATGACAGTCGGGGTGTGTTTTTTTGGCTTTAAAATGAACCTAGACCAGGGGTGTCAAACTCCAGTCCTGGAAGGCCGTGGTCCAGCACGTTTTGGTGATTTCCCTGCTCAGAAACACCTGGTTCACCTCGCCAGTTAATTGCCAGGTTTAGTCAATGTGTTTGAGGAGGAGAACCATCAAACTGTGCTGGACACCTGCCCTCCAGGACCGGAGTTTCACACCCCTGTCTTAGACAATCCAGGCTTTAACAGGTATGAGTAAATACATTACAGGGCAGATCTGTGTGATAAATTGCCACAAAAAGAGCAAGCAGCAGAGCTTATACAGCAGGTTTCAGAAAGCAGATAGAATATAAAACCCCCTCACTGATGGAAAGCAGAGGCGCTCCAAGTTGTCCTACATTTACAGACTCCAAACAAATGAGTAGGAAGTCTATAGGAACACATTCACTGAAACTTCTGCTGCCCAACAAAAGTAATTTAGACATTATAATATTTTGAAATATACTGCCAACATGCAACGATGTGCCAAGGAGTCACATGTAACATAAGTAACAGTTGTCTGGGTCTGCATGTGACCTGTACTGTCAGTATGGAGTTCATTAGTACTAAATTT
The DNA here is from genome assembly GCA_037974365.1 of Hydrocynus forskahlii. Lineage (NCBI taxonomy): Eukaryota > Metazoa > Chordata > Actinopteri > Characiformes > Alestidae > Hydrocynus > Hydrocynus forskahlii. The sequence goes on along the minus strand of JBBPCX010000114.1, from coordinate 21,893,948 downwards.
GCCAAGCAAATTATTGATGGTACACTTAATACTTGATGAACTCTACAGTATGCCTTCTCCTGTGCATTGTACAGTATAGTATTGCTGATATGATTTTACTCATTTATAAATGTATTTTTCAGTGCAATTCATTTCTGGAGCAATTTGAGCCATTTGTAAAAATGTAGAAAACTTAATAACATTTTGAAACATTGTGTTTGTCAAATTTATCTTGCTATATATATAAAAATTGTTGTGAAATAAATCAAACTGCTAGTAGACACTGCAGAAACAACAGGGAAGGGTTCAAGTGTGGAATGGGTGATTCCAGTCCTGAAGAGCCACAACACTGCACAATGTAGTGATTTCTTCAGTTGTCTACAATTTAATTACATTAGTTTTTATAAAACACACACTATACTCTGCAGGGCTGTTGTGGCCTTCTTGCCCTGGAGACAGCTATCCTTAATTTAAGATGGGTTGAATGTCACTGCCATGTGATATAAAGAAAAAAAACAGCATTATGGTCACATCATTTGAGCATTGAGTGAAAAATAAAAATAGAGGACAACTGTTGACCACTACTGAAAAATACAGTTACATGGAAATGAACAAAGAATTGAATTTTCCGTTGGATAGAAAGCCTCAATACGAGCCAACAGATCTTGCTAAAAGCACACTGGTGGCATGGAAGCTGACCAGAGCAACCAACCGCAATAACACAAGGTAACAGACATAAAGGTGAAAAAAATAAAAGACACGCTCACATACATAGAAAACATATTTGGGAACTTTCTGTTCTCTAAGAAAAAAAACACAACATTTTAGCCTTCTTCCCACCTTTCAGCATATACCAATGCTCTAAAGTCTCTGCATGAAGCACTGAAGGCATAAGAGGGCTGCAAGGCAGGTACAGTCAGAAACTGGGTAGATGCATTTGATTGACCGCCAGCGTGCCCTTCTCTCAGTAGTTGTATAGATGAGTGCCAGGGAATGAAAGAGATGGGACTGGAGGCAAAGCTCAGAGCTGAGAATCTGCCCCAAGACTGTTGAGCTCTTCAGGTGAGTTCTTCTCTGCCCCTGCGGCCGCTCGCTGGGAAAAACCCGCAGCAATCTCATCAAATGTCCGTCCTTTCGTCTCAGGAACCTTGAAGAATGTGAATATGAAGAAGCCTAATAGCAGGAGAGTGAAGATGATGAAGACGTAAGGGCCGCAAACACGCTGTTAGGAAGCAAGAGAAATAGAAAGAGAATTTGTGTAAGATGAACATATGGTTTCTCATTTAATAAAAGCATCAACAAATGGCCATCAAGCCAGACTTCATTAAATGGGATATAAGCAGTATAAAACACATTTATATCTGCCTGCTGGGGTCTCACCTCTACATACTGGAAGCACATTCCTACAATAAAGTTGGCAGTCCAGTTGGAAAACCCAGCCACAGCGAAAGCAGAAGGCCGGGGGCCTTGACTAAACAGCTCAGCCACAATGAACCAGGGGATGGGACCTGGCCCGATTTCGAAGAAGGCCACAAAGGCGAAAATAGCAATGATGCTCACGTATGACATCCACTGCACCTGGGTCTGTGAGAGGAACACAGATGATCAGTGTAAATAACCCTTAATGCAATGAATCTTGGCCTAATTAAGGCAGTTAGTTCACATTCAGTCACAGGTGAAAAAAACAAGCACTAATGAGATACTGAGAAACACTTTGAAGAATATACAATCACCCACAAATGTTGCATGTGGGGGTGTCTATGGGAACGTACCAGGAGTGCTAAGGCTATCGTCATCAGGATAGCAGATGCAGCCATGCCCAGCAGTCCTATTAAGTGCAGAGACCTGCGCCCGGCTCTCTCCACTAAAAACAACTACATGAAATAAGGAAAAAGCAGACATTACAAATACAAAACCAAGACAATATACTAAAAACCTACTAATCTTTGCTCTAGCGCATGGACTTTACTAGAAGTGTTGGCATATGACTCACCGACACCACAGTGAAAGCAGTGTTGACGACTCCAGCTCCAATAGTGGCATAGACGGGCTGCTCCACACCAGCCTTCTCAAAGATAGCAGTGGAGTAGTAGAACACCTGCACACATAACATAAAGACAATAGTCTTATTGGAATATGCCTCTGTAAATGATATACTAGAATTATGCATGTAAATATAAGCAGGAATCAACTAAAGCAGCACAGGAGAGATTCTTTAGTAGACATTCTAAAGGTGTTAGTAGAATATGCATTCAATTTACCCAGAAACTTTTATATTCAATATCTTTTTCACAGTGGGCTTATTATATTGATGATCAGATAGGACAGGTCAAAGTTCCTGAGTTACAGAAAAATGCAAAAGAGCTGGTGACCAGAATTCTAAATTGTGTGTGTGTGTGTGTGTGTGTGTGTGTGTGTGTGTGTGTGTGTGTGTTCTTACAGCATTGATGCCAGACAGCTGCTGGGACAGCTGTAGGACAACGGCAATGACTAAAGGCTGGCGGTAGATTGGGGAGCGGAACAGCTCTGGAATGGTCACTTTCTTCTCTCTCATCATCTGTCTGCTCTCCTCCTTCATCTCCTGCATGTCTGCACTCACATCTGTGGTCCCACGCAGCTTTTTCAACACTACATACACACAAACAAAAACTGTTACAACATGAACGCTGCAGCTGCTTGGTGTGTATGTTCATAATTATGTATATCTGTGTGCATGCTAACCGGCTTTAGCTTTGTTCTCTTCGTTGCGGTTGATGAGAAGATAACGGGGGCTCTCAGGGCACATGGGCAGCAGGATGCACTGTAGCACGGCTGGAATAAAGGTGAAGCCCAGCAGGAAAGGCCAAAGGGTAGGGTTGCCCATTATCACATCAAGACCAAACACCTGCAAGACATCCAAAATACAGCACAGACTGTCTTCATATTCTCTCTAACATCTTTTCTCCTCTAGTACTTTTTTCAGCAAGACTTGTTACTATTGTGATTCTTTCATACGATGACCATGTCATTAACATGCTTTAAAAAACAGTTATAGCAGAACTGTTTCTTCTTGATCTTGAGTGAGGCAATATCCAAAACGCACCTGTGCCACAAGGATGCCAATGACAATGCCTAGTTGATGCAGAGTGCCTAGGGCTCCTCGGAGAGCAGTTGGGGCCACCTCACCCACATACATGGGCACAAAACCGGTAGAGAGGCCAGAGTATAGCCCCACCACAAAACGGCCACTGATTAGCATCTCCCACGAAGATCCCATCTTAGAGAAGCCCATCAGTCCTGCTGCGATGAAAGCTAACACATTAGCTAGGAACATTGAGTTCCTCCTGCGAAAACATAAGAGAGAGAGAAAATTAGGTAACCGATGCAGCCAAGATGCTTTTGTTGTGTATAAGACATCACTGTATGTTCAGTTGTAAGACTTCATGTATTTCTATGTAAAAATGGGTATAAGTGACTGTTGGTTTTACCTTCCAAAGCGGTTAACAAAAAGTCCAACAGAGAAGGAGCCGAAGATCCCTCCTACAGAGAAGATGGCCACTGAGAGAGACCACAACGATGTAAGGGCTGTAGAAGTGATGGGCTGATTATACCGGTCAAACCACGTGTCATTGTAGAAGCTCTCAATGACCTACAACACACACAAACATGCACACAACGATCATTATGTGTCTCAGTGATCAGCTGAAGCATTCACTCAAGATATCAACTTGACTGTATCTATCCTTCTAAAATAATCAACCTTTTTACTTGTCTGCAATGGAGGTGTTCAAATTCAGTACCCAGTACCTATGTACTGGACAGTTTTGCTTTTCCTGGGCCAAACACACCGGATTCAGATAATGAAGGGTTTGATAACTAGGTGACCATGTGTGTTAGAGCTGCTTTTGAAGGAACTGCCTTTTGCACAAGCTGCACTGAAGATGCTATGAAAACGTTTGTCCTGCAGGTGGCGATGAGGTCAGTGATTTGCTAGCAAAGTTTGCCTGCTGTGACTGAATGAGAAAAAGGGTAGAAGGTAAATCAGATTAAAGTTCCGCCCCCTCAAAGGCACATGTTGATAAACACAGACTGAGACAAAAGGCAGATTTCCCTGCCGAAGGGCTGAATAATGTATCATTTGGTTTACACTAACCTTTACGTTACTAATACTGCAAAGAGTGGCAATGCATAAATTGAGCCCTGTAACAAATCGCTTAAATTTTATTGTGTGCTGTCAGGATTCAGAACATCTGATATTCTTGGTGAGAATTCTGCGGCTAATGTGATGAATCAAGGCATTCATACAATCCAACAAATCATCTTGGTCAGCAGCCCAGCATTTAACCATGTGACATCAATGCTTTACCAGTGTGTATAACATAAATGGCATCTAGCAATTACAATCTGTATGTAAAATGTATCAATTTGAGCAGAGTAATCAGAACTACATTATATAGAGTACAACAGAAAAATAAGTCAGAAAACAAACCAGCAGTGCGAGGGTAATTGAAGAATTGATGGTAAGTGATTAGACTGCATGTTTGCACATCCTGAATAGGATTTCAAAGGGAGGTGTCACGGGAACAGTGCTATGGTGTGCTAGGAGACCTAACAGGGCAACCATTCAGGGAGATCAAGTTCCTACATTTTGGGAGCTTGTTAAGTAGTCCTCTAAGGCAACCTTCTCTCTCCTTCCTTCTCTCCTGGCACTGTGAGTATAAGATGACCCTTACCATGACCCCTGGCATAGTCAAAATATTGCGCATGTCTAACTTGCGTCATGTGCCTCTGTTATGGATACATCCCCCATGAACTGACATTATCCCGTAGTGTTATACAACATGACACTGTACAAATAGAACAGGCGTAAGAACCTGTGGATAGTAACTAGCACACGTGATTGGAAATACGAGGATAAAGAGAAGAATATCAATTTTAGAGTATTTTTGTCTATACTGACTAAAGCACATTGGAATCACAGCCTTTTTACACACAGCCCTTTATATATGCAGGTCATTTTATGTCAGAATATTAAAAGCAATTGAATTATCGGCTGATTGGTTATTTCTTGGTCATTTGTGTTGCGGGATCTTTCTTTAAGCCCTAAGGGTTAACTAAAGGCCTAGATTTTTGGAGTCCGTTGCTGTTATCTCTCAACATAAGGACCAGAGATGGGTTGATACCAATAGAGTAGTCAATTGCCAAGTTAGTCATATGAATCCTACCAGGCACGCATTTCAGTTACTCAAGACAGGACTGACGCCACCAAAACAAACAGGAACTGAAAATGTCTGAGTTGAGGCTAAGCAAAAGGAAGATATCCAGTGTCTGGTGATGTCTGTCATCAAGAATTTGCAACCAAGAACTAAACATGACAGTTTTATGTAAGAAAATAATCATTTGCCCAGTTACATATGGTTATGCTTACTTGTGGTTACAATCTAATTACTTTACTGGATTGAGGTGCATATCCTCATTTGTTATAAATCAAATATAGATGAATGCTCTTAAATTAAGGCTGACATTCTATACGTTCACTATATCATTTCTAATATAACGTGTTGGGGTACATGGATAAAATATTATTTGCACTGTACAGCTACTTATGGTCCAATAAAGCATGATTCAATAAATGTGATAAACATCGCACACTAAAAAAAAATTCAAGATTAAATGTGTTATTTGGCTGCACACACACAAAATAGGTCACATCAACAAGATTGCTTTCTTAAAGTATGCATTTTTTGGGCGAGAATTGTGTTGATGTAATGTTTAATTAATCTGCAACCACTTGACAAATTTTATTAATGCAAATTCAAAATATATTTTTCAGTGTGTGATATTTCTATGAATTTTCAGAATCTGAAATAAGTAAAAAAATTAAAGACAGGAAAAATGTCTTAGAGACATACTACTATTAAACAAAACATTATCATCATGAAAAGATAACACCCTCTCCCATTCACATGACCTGCATCTCACTTTCCAAACAGAAGCCCAATAAATTATGAAGCAGCAGCTGCAGAAAGGCTCAGATCCACCTGGCCACCGTGAAACACACAAGTCCATTCATGGCAGAGCTGGAGGCTGACTGAAATATAACATCTATAACTTTTGCGATTGGTTTCATAATTGATCTTAATGAGTATGTCTCTGTACAAGCACCTGTGTCTATCCGTATGCCTGTTTTGTAGAAGGTGATGTGTCTTATACATGAAGTGGCCTTGAAAATGCACCAATCTTATCACAGAGTCTCGATGTATGATAAAATCTTCTGTCAGACATTATCCGCAGAAGTGCGGGCAAGCCTCCTTTTAGCCTTCATTACTACTTTTCTTCAAATAATTAAGACACTATCACTACACTGTAGTTGATAAATTAAGGTCCTGCATTCCTTTCCAGTTCATTTATCTCTTAAGCAAACTCCTCACAGGGATGAAAGCAATAACCGAATATGAGTCATCTATAATCTTTTCTACACAGGTCATTACATGTATCAGTTATTTGTTTTTCAAATGAGGCCCAAAACATCCAGTAGGTAACAGTATTTGTGTGTGTGTGTCTAACATTGGGTCTACTGCCAGTAATGCCTCATTCACACATCAATGACCCTCCTGACCAATCGGTTATCCTACTCCCCTTCATTTCCCCTTCGCAACATGTGTACATCATGTATACATAGTATCGTTTTAGTGACCAGTAGAGGATGTTAGCACAGCTACCATTTTAAGTCTTCTTCTAGTGTTGTAGTAAGATGTTGTACTAAGTGCCCTACACTGTTCTCTCAAGCAACTGTAAGATAATAAATTTAAAAGGTTAGGATTTCTTATTAAAACTTATGTTAAAAACACACTCTAGCTTACTTTCTCAACAACTTATTTATACTATATGTACCTGCCAACAGAACTGTAAACATTGAGTTTAAGTGCTAAGTTTGAGTTTGTTTTGGAACAAAACAAGCTACTAAAGTTTGTTTGATATGTTGAGAAAGACAGAGTGGCCAGAGGTTGGTCCAAGACCTACGATTGCGATTGGTTTGATAAATCCGTCCGTTAGAGTCCGTGCAGTTCTTGATGACTACAAATTTTGCTTATGGTGCTGGGCAGGCATTAATAAAATTTACTCTCATGCCAGGAACAGGAACATACAGTCCTGGCTAGCCTGAACTGAGTGGCCTGATGCCTCAAAATAAGATTCTGAGTTTAAAAAAACATACGTGGACTGCAGTCAGTTAAACAATTTGAGTTTGTGTAAAGTGTCTGCCTATGCATGCCCACTATGAAATTTCTCCATTTCTCCATTACATAATCTTGCATCGTCCAGACTTTCACATGATATCGAATGTTCTGATAGTGAGAGTGCTGGTAAGTAGGCTAAATTCTAAAATTAGCCTCTGGTCTCTCTCTCCATGTCCCTTCCTCTTTGGGGTCAGGATTATGTGACTGTGCATGTGCACATATGAGTTTGTGTAAATGTGCTTAAAACTCACCTTCTGAGGTGCGTTGATGACACCTGTGTTATATCCAAACTGAAGAGAGCCAATCACAGCCGTCCCCACAGCCAGCATCAGCTGGAGGGTCACTTTCTGCAGACCAACAAAAAAAAAACAGAAAAGCAGTTTTATCTCTGTCCAGGGTAAGCATTCAATACAAAATGTACATTCACTTTACTGAAGGTAACGCAAAACAGCTGACTGAAGTTGAGGCAACTATCGAAACATATTAAATATTTTATAACCTAAAATGCCTCCCTCAATGGAATGCAGTGAAATGCTTTGAAGAAGATGCGAAGAAGACCCACCTAGGTCTTTCTTTCTATCTCAAAGGGCTCTGTTTCTCAATGTTAATAGCTAAACCCACACCTGAACCTGAATTTGGCTGCAGGAAGTATGTAATGATAAGTCTGGACCTTCTAATAATGAAAGAGACCAAACAAAGATACCATTTAAAATCTGTATTTCTCAAGAAACTAAACAAACATTAAAGAATGAGAGTAAAGGCTGCCAAACAGGAAATCTGGTAAAACTGCTACACCCAGCGAGCTTTTAACTTTAACTCTTGAAAAAAAAATTAAAGCTTTGTATGATAACCGAAAGTAAACTTGTTCCTTGAATGATTAGTGAATTCTGATCTTAATCTAAGAGAACAAAAATAAGGAAATCTTAGCAAATCTATCCTCCCAGCGTCCTCCTCATTCTAGACGTTAACAAAAACAAATATCATGACAGTATGTTTTTGTCTGGGCCTGCCTTTACATGCACAAGTGAGTTACAATGGACAAAATGTATCATAACCAACAGTCTGTTATTCATCAGTTTTAAAGACCGAAGCAGCCTACTCATGACTGATCACGACTTAGCTTTGGGTAGTCCACCTTGTAAATGTAGAATGTAAACGATGTTAAAGTTTCAGAATGTACTACTCCCTCCACAATTCTTATAGTCCACATTTGGAAACTAAACTGAAAAATCTAAGATCTAAGATCAACTAATTGTTCTTAAATTGTCTTGGTATGACTGTGTAACGTTATACTGCATCTAACAATATAACATTAGCAAATAAATATCTTTGGAACTTTGAATATACTGGATTAACTTTTTAGAGAGAGGATTATAGTACGTCTGTAGGGCAGGCGATGGATTTTAGATTCTCCACATTAGGCAGAACATCTTAGGTCTTTGTTGATCCTGTTCTGCATAAGGGAAAGGGAATTGCGACTGAGTTGCACAACTATTATCAGAGTTCCTGTTATTATGAAGAGCATTTCACTGGTGTAAGCCCCACGGCGGAGCCTGGGTGGGCATTTTCTTCCACATGCCATGAAGCTAACAAACCATTCCAAATGCTGAATCACAAAACATTGTCGGAGGGTGCATTAAAAGTATTCACCTTATCCTCTTACACGCTCAAACTTATTCTTTAGAATACTTTTTAAGCCTTTAAATTTCCAAGATCATTTTCTTGTTGGGCCTTAATTATTCAGTGATCACACTGAAAACAATGTAAATGGAATGAGTTACTTGAAAATTATTAAACTGACAGCTAGAAGTCTGGAAGCCCTGCTGTTAAGGAATGTAAAGAAGTAAAATTGTCTGTAGTATATCTAAGGTCCTGTGTATATCTGAGAGACTATAAACTGTAACCTCAGCATTTGGGCTCCACATAGAAAGTGAGGTTCTGTCTTGAAAAAGTCAACATGTGTTTAAAAAGTCATACATCTCACTTCACACACCACATAGCTGGGTACACACGGAGACACACACTCACAAATGCAAGACACATTTCACCGAGTTTAGCTTGAGAGGAGAAGGAAGAATAGGCGAACAAGACACACCCAGTTGATGTATGCCAGCCAATAAGACATGTTTAAAGAGCTGCTGGAGGTTAGTGAGTCCAAGGCTAGGTTGTTTAACCACATCTAGTACAGGATGCAACCACACACATCCATACACACACAGCCATAGCCAAAAGAAGGCTCTGTGAGCAAAGTTTTAAAGGCACTTTCTTTTAAGTCTACTAATAAAAAATGTAACAAAAAAAGAAAAGAAAAAATCTCTGGGAATATTTGCTAACCTCCTAGAATCACTAGCATGTGAGTCCGTTCCACACTTCTGTCTCTTTAAAGGGTTAATAATGTAAGACTGGATTGGGAACATCCTGTAGGTGGTACAGAACATGATAGCTGGGCCAACTTCCCTTAAAAGTTAACTACATCCTTCCTATTCTTACAATAGTAGCTCCAATGCTGAGCAACACAACAATGTTGGAAGCAAAGGACGTGTCAGTTTAGGTCTGTGTCTCTTTAAGAGAGATTGGGGCTCCGAGAATTCTAAATATGGAGAGTTCTCTTCTTGCAAAAGGGGGTGTTTCCTTCTATGAAACACTTCTCTGTCACATTCATACCCTGGTCCTGCATTATAAAACCATATCCAGTACTAGTGCAAAGCATTTAAAGGAGACCTCCCGCAAAAAAGAAACAGACACGCAGATGTGGAAGTGCACGCAGTGAGAAACATTACGCACTTTCAGGGATACACACTAATGAAGACTGAACACTTGAGGTAAAACCCCACCCATGGCCCCACCCGTGGCCCCGACAAGTCCAAACTGAGCCAGACTAATAAACGCACAGTCATAGTCATGTACATAACACACAGACACACATAAATTCCATTCTGAGTGTAGCGAGTGCATGTGGGGGAAGGGACATCAGCAGAATAACATATGCCCTAACAGTCCACATGAGCGCAGGTAGTGTGCCCCTCTCTACATCGCTTTTATTTCTCTCTCTCTCTCTCTCTCTCTCTCTCTCTCTCAGGAGTGATGTTACTGTAAACTCTCACACCCCTCGGCTGAGAATGCTAAATGCTGGTGGTGACACAGACACTGACTGTCTAGTAGTTTACAGAAAACAACAACTGGAAGTTCTGGAAAGAATGGAGGAAAAGGAGGTCATCCTTTTTAGAGCTTTTTAGATATTTTTGCTTCCTGAAAAGTATAAAATATTACCCTGAAGTGTTCATAATATTGTGATAAAGGAAGTCGTCAGGGAGCTCAAGAGAAGCTGCTCTTAAAAACACATCCTCACAAGGCAGTTCAAACTACAAGGCTGGAGTCCGTGAAACCAAACGAGCATGCAAATAAACCCCTCCCATTTTTGGACAGACGCGTGTTTCTCGGAGTTTGGCTGAGTCAGAGTGACGCGAAACATCTACTGCCCTTCACTTTGTTTAGGCTAAGCCTGTAAACATCCTCTCACTGAATGAGAAATGTCTTACACAACAAATATTTCACTGTCTTTGGGACTGAAAACTAGAATGTTTACGCCACACTGGAGACGTATGTGATCCTTGAGTTGAACTTATGTGTGTGGCAGTGAGAGTGCATGTGTCTGTGTGTTCGTTTTAACAAGCAGCTTGATGATAAACTGAGCGTAACACTCAGCCTAAAAGCATGGATCCTCTATAACATGTGGAGGACACTAATGTTAATTGCATTCCACATTAGCAAACATAAAACTCTTTGGGTTTAAGAAGCCATGGTCATTGTTACGTAAATACTGGTTCCATTGCAATCAGGCCACGTCTCTCTGATTACATCCTCATTCCAAACTCAGTTTACTTTGCCCAGGCCACGTGACGCAGACAACTCGCAGGTCCTCACACTCTCATATGATTGCTAGCAATAGGCCAAAAGGAACAAGGTGTTGATGATGCTGACAAAGGAACACAAACCTGTTCTTTAAGAAGTGGGTGGAAAAAGGTATGCAACTGCGTACAGGGGCAAAAGACAGGCTATAATTTACAAGTTCATAACAATCCTGTTTTAGACTTAGACTGCAAGAATGTAAGCCTTTTAGCTGCAGGTGTATTCGACCTGAATTCGTTTAACACCTAATGCAGCAACGTTCTACAATTCAGTCACAATTCAGTCAGCAAACTGCACAACACAACTGACCACAAACACTGAGGACCACAGAGCTTGAATTACTTCCAGTTTCAACATCAGACTCATTGACACATCCACAGAAAAAGCCTATGCATGTCCCACACTACGGTGCCAGTAAAAAAAATATTAAATGTAAAAGTAACGTAATAATAAAATATGTTAATCCTTGTTATTAATATTTATGTAATGTTTATGTCTTATATGAAACAACGAAGAACAATGAACTGGAAGCAAATTTCCCATTTGTGGGACTAATAAAGGTTAATCTTATCTCATCTCTTATGACAGTTAAATACTTTTTTTTTAATTGTTGGCATTGAACAGATCTTAGTCCTAGTCTCTTTATTGTTATAAATATTAACGTCTGGCATCAGCATACATATGAACAATACTGCCTAACAGAATTGGCCTATAATTCCCATACCAATGTATCCCTAAAAATAGCATGAATACTAATGCTACTTTTCAAGCTAGGTGATTTGTGTTATGAATACATCTTTATGAAGTATGTACAAAACATTTGAATATTGAATTACAGAAAATGCGTCATACATAGTGAAAGAGCATATGTAAATGTTGACTGATGATGTGCACATAAGGTAAGAAAGAACTTTATTTATCCTGAGGGAAATTCTTTTGTCATAAACATGCTCATTGCAACAAGAGGAATAAAGATAAGATGGAGAGTTAGGAGGAGGAAAAAGGATATTAATAAAATAAATGTAAAGAAAAAAAGAATAATAAGTAAACTATTACAAAAAACTAACAAGTAACTATAACAGAAATAATAAAATAACAGATTATTAATGCAAGTGCTTATAAAAAGTGACTTAGTGTTTGTGCCATGAAAATATGGGGAATGCAATAAAATGATATAGCAGCAGGTGATGAGGGGATGAGACAACATTCAATAACATACAAATAAATAGACATTGCGTTATATTGCACAATCCCAAACTTAAAGGTTGACAAAGATCACCTGCAGTATGAGGGAGAGTCTTATTGCCACAGGTAGAAAGGATTTCCTGTGGCGTTCGGTTCTGCATTTACAGGCGATGAGTCTTTTGCTGTGTGTGCTCTGATGGCCCATCAAAGAGGCGTGCAAGGGGTGAGAGGGGTTGTCCATTATACTGAGAAGCTTTTTCAGCATTCTCTTCTCATACACCTCTTCCAGGTTCTCCTGTCTGATACCCAGGACAGAACCAGCCTTTTTAATCAGCTTGTTCAGCCTTTTTGCATCAGCTGCCTTCACCCCACTGCCCCAAGCAAGGGTTTTATGAAGAGTTTGCCTTAAACATTCTGAATGTGTGGAAAGGGCTTGTGGTACGGCTGAAGCTGCCACACTGCCAATTAAAATGGCCTGGCATTATGCACTGTCTTCCCTCACTCGCTCCCTCCGCCCTCTCTGGCTCTTGGTTAGTGTGACACCACAGTCGGCACGTCCTCCATCTATCACCTCTCTTCGGATTCACAGGGCAACCTGAGAACAGCCTGTGGCTTCACTGCAGACAGTAAACGGTTTATTCCACTCACTGTCCCAATCTTGGTACCCGGTCTCTTTCTGTTCTGCCATTTGGGTCACATGAGACTGGAGCAACATCCGAATTAAAAGCCTGCCTTTCATGAGCACAATTACACAAGTACAGCTCCCTGTCCACTTTCTAAAGGAAATGAAATACTGTAATGCCACTTTATATCTCATCAGACCTTTCCTTAATCCCATCCTCCTCATTAGTGTTCATTAGGAAAAGCTGACAGTAACAATAGAGCGCGTACTCATGGCGCAGTCATGCAGGAGTGAAAAGGAAAAGTACTGGACCAACTTCAGGGCGCCAAAATGGAATTAAGGCTTTTGAAGAGAGGCAGGGGAAAGCCAGCTTTCGGCTTAATCAAAAGTTCTGACTGTCAGTTTCACTGAATCACAAATCAGGTTTCCAACAAAAGTGAATTAATTCAGCTTGTCAAAGAGCAGGTCAACTGTACACATGACCCCAATTATTAGACTTTGTTTTCTTCTGCACTCAAACAAAGGAATTCCAGCTGTACAGTGTCTTAAATCCTGCAATGAGGGATAAGATTTTTAACTACTGACACACCATGTTTTGTCCAAATTCTTGTTGTCCAAAATCTTGTTGGGTAAAAATAACATGAAGAGAACGAGAGAGAGGAGGGAGAACCATATAGACCTACACAAAGAGAAATGTCCAGGATGGACGCTTCTCCAGCACAATGACTACACCCCCAACCAAGCCGTGAACCCCTCCTCCCAGCTTTTCACCCTTTCCTCACATGGGTATTTGGGGGATCAGGAGGAAGCCTGGTATGAAAAGCCTGAACACGAGCATCTTATTAGCACCAGGCACACGTGTGCACGTTTTGGAGGCATTAGGCTAGCGTAGGCACACGCGTTTGAGGTATAAGTGACAGCTTCAAACAGAAACACAACACTGGCTAGGACTGATGGGAAGGCTGATTTGTATTCCCCAGCCTAGAATGGTCAGCTGTGCTGCTGTTATCCCTTAGGATTCTTCAGACCTTTCCCAGCACGTCCACCATTAAGCCCCCTATCACAATCTGTGTTTTATCAAGGCTACAAATACAGAGCTATATGTGTGAGGATTAAGTATGATTTTGATCTAAAACCACAACTGAAGGAGACAACGTTCTAATTTCCAAAACATTCTCTAAAAAGCCACCACAGCCTGAACTGATTCCAAAACTGAAGATGTTTTTTATTTCCCACAAAAGGTCCCAAAGGTTTTTGCATTTCAGTTGTTTCCTACTAACAACCAGACAAAAATTTGATTCTAGGCTTGAGACAGGAAGCTAGCAACCACAACATCACGACTATGGTCGGACTGGCCATATCAGCCAACCTACTAGTCACGTATTATCCTCTCCAGCAGGGTAATTAAATGCATCGTACCGTGAAGGAAATTTACCAGTGTCATTCATTTCGACATGAAAATACAACTAACTAAATGTTTGCTCTTTTGATCATCATTACATACCGGTTTCAACATATACTTCATTACAATGGCACACTAAATATGTGTAAACAGACATTTTACCTAATTTCATGCTGATTTGTGTTAAGTGTAGTTTAAGTTTAGTTATGACACAGTTTAATCCCACCCTTACATAAGCAACCTAATTTCGAAGTAATTCCTAGTTATGACATGTTTACACAACATGAATTTTAAACCTAGTCTTGAAAAGTAATCATACATTCCTGTATGTAATCCATTCAAATGTATCCACAGTGCAACTTTATGAAGCCAATTAATATTACAACTGCACAATTAATGATACTGTATTACTACATGATATTTATTACTACTTTATTACTACTTTTTTTAATAGAGCAGAGGTAACTCTCGAATACTGATCCTTTAAAACAATGAATAAAGGAGGAACATTGTCTCTTGTATTTGTTTCTCATGACTTTTATACTTTTTATGTGTTTTTTTTTTTTTTTAATAGCCTACAGGGACTGCCTGCAGCACTGCATGGAATGTGAGCAAGCAGGTTCGTGTTCATACAGTCTCCAACATCTATCATCACTCCGGTCAAGACCAGCAACGCGACTATCACCACTGCTTTAACAGTGTTAATAATGAAATAATGATTAGAATTAGCTAAATAGCTTGACGGCAAAGTGATGGCGAGCTTCAAGTGGTATTACGTCAGAGAGACGATCTGAGGCTGTGCACGTACGACTCGTCGTCAGCCTGTTAGGATGTAACACTGTCTCTATGGCAAAGGGGTTACCAGCGAAACTTATCAGATAATATAGTCTACCAAAACGCCCTGTAATACAGCACTGAGTACTGTTTTACTGGTACTACCAACGCTGAGTTCTTTTTAGCTGCTTTTTGCCCTAGTTGAGTTTTAAACATTCTCCTTGTAGTACCCTAACATCCCACTGCCAGACTCCAACAGGCTGGTTCAGCAACTCAGCAACCCCTTACAGCTAGCTAGCTGCATTATCTCCTCCTTTTTTGCTTCTTATGAAGTTTTCACAGCTTGAAATTCCATCACATACATGACACAAAGTGAGTTTATTTCTTAGGTTCACTTTCACAAGGGTTATTCAACTAATTTGTGTAATCAAAAAGGTAATTATTAGTTAATAAACGAGCTAGCAGCTGGTTACCTTATCTCCCTCCATCGTGGCAAGACAGGAGTCGTCTACTTCTTCTCCAGAAATGTCAGGCTTTCTCTCCTTCCCCTCGGTTCTTCCTCACACTCCTGTATCTTCCACGCGTTATAAAAAGTTCAGTAACTGTCTACTGACGTATTTAAGCTTAACCAGACTTGAGCTTAACGAGAAGACTGGGTTAAACTTGACTAAAATGCCCTCGGACAACTTTTCTAATAAAATCTCCCTCTCAAACTCAAGCTGGTTCTTTTTTGCTATTTGATCCTCTTCTCTTCCTCTTCTTATCTTTTATCCCGCTGACGAAATTATGCTCTGTTGCAAGTCGAAATTGTTGCTCCTCGCGTCACACCGGTACATATATATATATATTTTGGAGGCTAATGACGCAATGCCTAGGCCGCGCCCCTCAGAGGTGTGTTTGAAGGCAGGACAGTCAAGAGAGTCCTGATTGGCTATTGGCTACAACCCGCAATGACGGAAAAAAAACTTACCAGAGCTTTATCCAACGAAAAATAAACAGAAATCTCTTAAAGATTTAACACAGTTCTCCAGTTTTTTGGAGCTCATGGCACATGATCAACAGAAGCAGGACAGGTCCAAATACACTGTAAGGACAAAAGTATTGTGGCACACTAGAACTTTTACTAGGACTTTTACCAGTGAAGAGGAATCTTAATGCTTCAGCATAGCAAGACATTTTGGACAAGTCCTTGCTTCCAATTTTGTGGACATAGTTTGGGGAAGAACCTTTTCCATTCCAGCATGACTGTGCCCCAGTGCACAAAGCACGCTCCATAAAGACATGATTGGATGAGTTTGGTGTGGAAGAACTTGACTGGCCCGCACAGAGCCCTGACCTCAACCCCATCCAGCACCTTTGGGATGAACTGGAATGGAGATTGCGAGCCACACCTTCTCGTCCAACATAGGTGCCTGAACTCATAAATGATCTACAGAATGAATGGGCACAAATTCCCACAGACACTCCAAAAGCTTGTGGAAAGCCTTCCAAGATGAGTGGGAGGTGTTATAGCTGTAAAGGGGAGCAGCTCCATATTAAAGTCTTTGTATTTGAATGCAATGTCATTAAAGTCCCTGTGGGTGTAATTGTCAGGTATCCCGATACTTTTGTCCATACAGTGTGTCCATGACCTTTATGAAAACAAGTGACCACTAATAAACCTTCTGCTTTGTTATTGTCTGCTTACTATGCTGAGAGACTTGGGTGAAAACTTTATTGGAAAAAAAATGTTTGAGACACAACAAAACACTTTAAAAATGATGTATTTTGGGCTAATATCATCCAGAATACCCAGTCAGAATGAGCACCTGACACATGGTGCTATGAGTCATGATTTTCTCACAAATGTACTGGAGGCTATAAAAACAAATAATTTCTCAAACATTTCCCTTTTACCTTTTGTTTGGGTGTGCGGGAGAACGTGGGAGTCCAGAAGAGAAAATAATTGTGAGGAAATATCAATTAAATTTTAAAAGTCTAAATAAAAGATGTATAAAAACTTTGCCTGTTTTAACTGTAAAAAAAGCAATAATAAAAAAAACCACAAATATATGTGTACACACTTTTAACATGACAGGAAAGGTGTCAGAGGAAGCAAGGATGTGACATGAATCTCACAGCTTTTTGTTTATTTCTAAGGAAATTAGTAAGATTGAGAATAACACAAATGCCTCACAATGTAAACAGTATGTGTTTTACTGGAATCCTTTTGTTCTGTTTATGTGATTATTAGCAATATGAATATTATGCTGTCCTCAGGTATCATCCACATTAGGTTACCTGCTTGGAGAGCTATTCTGGACATTCTCAGCATTGAATAAGAACATTAAATCATTCAGTTGGTTTTCAAAATTGCAGTCATCAGATTTGAACTGCTTAATTTGACCCTTTTGCCTTAGTAGTGTTTTTAACTTCATAGTTTAGATGTTCATGGAGCAACAACTCATTTCCAGTCAAAGTGGATTTCTGTGAATTACAAACCTGTTCTTAAATGGAAGGAGACATTTGATCAGGGTTTAACACAAGGGAAAGGGGACGTGCTGTAATTAAGAAGAAAGGGCCAAATATACACTGAATTTCCCTGAAAGTGTGATGAGAACTACAAGAATCACCAGCCCCTTTTCATAAGCCTTGGAGAGTGAACAACTGTGACATTTCAATGGTCCACTAACCCCCGAAAGTTCAGATTTTAAGGATTATTATACAGTATACAGTAACTACAACAATGCAAACCAACAGTTTAAGATATAAAAGTGAGTAATAATGTATGGATCCAACAACAGTGATAAAAAGCCCAAATCATGGAATAGATTTTCTCACTTTGTACTGCACTTTTGCGGTAAACAGTAACAGACTACAGTCCATATGTACCATTTGTTAGCACCCTTTGGTTTATTTATGTGGTCCGAGCCCACGTAAGACCACCAGTGGAATGTTTTGTGTGTGTATCCAATGAACAGTCATCAATAACTCTGTGCCTGTTAGGTCCACCAAGGAGTTAGATGTGTCTAAAGTGGACAGTAAAACTGACAGTATGTAAAACTCCAGCAGCACTGCTGTAAGTTGTCTAGTCTGTTCAACACACACATACACACACACACACATTCCACTACCATGTCAGTGTCGCTACTATGCTGAGAATGGCATCTGCTCACCGGTAGGACTGTAACAATACTGTCAACTCATGATTCAAGGTTCAATAAAGTAGGTTCAGGGTTTGTGGTTCAATAAAGTAAAGTAAAGTAAAGTAAAGTAAAGTAAAGTAAAGCACACAGTGTGAACAATGTGAAATTCTTTATCTGCCTTTAACCCATTCACCAAGTGAAGCAGGGGGCTTCCACAAATGAGGGGCGCCCGGAGTGCGGTGTGTGGGGACGGTCTCTTGCTCAAGGATACCTCAGTGGTGACACTAGCAGTCCCGGGATTCAAACCCACAGCCTTCTGAATACACTCATGTACATTCAAGAAAGTAAGACTGAAAACACTTCAATATTCATACAATAACTGAATGAAATAAAAATGTGAAAAATTCTATTGGGGCACAATTTACTATTGAGAATAGAGCTGGAAGGCGGTGCGGGCTTTAACATATGACATGAACGTGCTGGACAGGGTTGTTGATTGTGCTTACTTTCCATGACGCATTGTCACATGTCTACAATGCATTTTGTCACATATATTCACTGCAATATCACATTACTTTGCATTTGCATTGTTACGTCTCTACTTACTAGTGGTCCTTGGGGGCCCAGACCGTTAATGAATAAGGTAAAGGACTAACAAATGATGCAGAGGCCCAAATTAACTGCAGTCTGTAATTGTAAACTGCAAAGCACACCTATATGCCAAGTTGAGCTGATAGAGAGTGGAAGAAGGTAATAAAGTATATTCATTCTGTATATTCACCTATCCAGTCCACAATCACCTATTCAAGTATACAATCACCTATTCAATAATGGCCTTATGCGGGGCAGAAGTTCATTTTACAGATATGGTTGATTGTGCATAATATCACACCAATTATGAAATCTGGAGAAAGTCAAACTTAATATGGATATGAATCTTCAGAAAGTCAAACTTAACTTCATACCTATATATGTCAGATTTACAGCCTTTTGGTAGAAAACAGGTTTTTCCAGAAGGTCTGGTTCTGTCTCAGACCCTACTGCAATTCCCAGTTTGAATCAGAGAATAAAGAAAAAAGAGGAAAATGACTCACTTCATTGCAGCACCCACCCTTTTGTCTTAGATGCTAGAGAAGCATCCGCTTACTGCAAAGACGAAACAAAAGAGTCGGCTCAGAAGGAAAGGCAGGAAAGGCAGTGGGCTCTCACGTAGACCGTAAAGACAGTGATGGGGAAGACTGACACAACGTTTAGGGCCAGGTCTCTTTTGTCTTTTTGTGAAATTGCTTTGAAAACCTAAGAAAAACAAAAACAGACATTTGTGTAACAATAGATGATACATGTTTCTGAAGTCATTGTGCGAAATCAAAAACCGTGCATTCCAAAATGCTCACCTCTGCCCTCTGGAAAAACATGACTGGAGCATAGGAGGCTGCAGTATATTGTGTAAGATTCTGAATTATCTGAACTGTCCGCTACTGCGGAATAATCTGTACATCACACAGGAGGCCTATTTACACTCCTTGTGTAAAGGTTACAGGATTGTTGCAACAGCTTTGTCTATGCTGCGTAGCAAGATTCTCAAGTTATAAAATCAGTGAAGTATTTTACATAGTCTGGCATTTTTTCGTTCTTGGATTACATGGATAAACAGCAGTGCACCATTCTGTCACGACTGCATGATTGTATGCTATGTAACATAAGTAATATGATCCCTTAGAATCCAATAACTGCAATTTAACCACATGAACAAAACCCAGGATATGCCTGCAGTGGGTTTGTTAGCTCCTTGACACTACTTGGATTTTTACCACCGAGTTGTTTACAGCCAAACGCCCATTGGGTTAACTCACAAATGTGCCCGAGCCAATCAGTCTAATGCACGCTCAGCAGCTCTGAACTCTCTGGGCTGAGCTGAACTGGTGGACTCCTGCACGTACCTGGATAACTGATCTCTTTCACTGGGT
Source organism: Hydrocynus forskahlii (assembly GCA_037974365.1). Taxonomy (NCBI): domain Eukaryota; kingdom Metazoa; phylum Chordata; class Actinopteri; order Characiformes; family Alestidae; genus Hydrocynus; species Hydrocynus forskahlii. Next base: position 21,873,768 of record JBBPCX010000114.1, on the reverse strand, counting down.
CTTTTGTTGCACTAATACTGGGCTTAGCAGCCATCACTGGCCCCACTCCACTGCACGTCAGCCATTTCCCCTCTGTTCTCCCTCAGTCAGACGCAGTGTGAGTAGCTCTGAAGGCCAAGTTCTTGTTTTTACTCTTTACCATGGGGCTTCCAATATTGTTTTTTATTATTCTGTTTCTGCTTAGTAAAACAAAGCAAACTGGCTAAGTTTCATGGATTAGCAATGGAGGCCTGGATCCACCAGGCAGCCACTAGACATTTAAGAGGTTAACCACTTGAATTCTAGGCTATTTGGTAAATAATCTTTGGATTTTATTATTATTTTTAGTCGGTAGTTACACTCTTAAAAACAAAGGTGCGTAAATAGTTATTGGTTTGGACATATTCCTTCAGGATACATATTGGTATAGAACCTTATGTGGAGGTTCTTTAAACTATAAAAAAGGTTCTTCATACCCATACATCTCATTTGCAATAATGGTTCTAAAGAGACATCTGTTAAAAAAAAAAAATTTTTTTTTTTTAGGGAACTAAAAGTTAGAGTGAATTGAACGAAAAGTTAGAGAGAAGCCACATTCTCACCATGTCAAGGGTTTAATACTTACTCTGGTGAAGGCCATGAAGTAATATAGCATTAAATCTCTGGTGGTGCAATTCATAAACTAAGAAATACCTAATGTTTATTACAAGTAAACGAGTTGGAGAGAAGACAAAAAAGAGAGAAACTGTTACTGTAAGAGAAACTCTAAACCTCCTCAGAATGAAATAGAAACTGGATCATCTGACAGCTAAGCTTTCCTCATGCATCTGTGGTCACAACTGACTCCATCAGATGTCATATGCTCGCCCTAACTGTCTGTGACAGAAGTGTAGACATTTGTACCCTCTCTGAAGAATTATCAGGTGGTATCATGTTGATTATTTCATAATAATCTTAACTACTTGTAATATTTGTAAAACAATGAATGCATGACCAATTAAATCCTGTGATATTTCAAAAACTCTTTTTTTGACAACTATAGGCCTGCCGTACAAACATTCATTCAAAAAGTCTAAGCAACATATTTTCTGATGCTGAAATTCAAACAATAGTATTTGTAATACACACCAGCATGCTACAAACAAATAATCACACCTTGTGTCCAGTGGGTGGTCTTCCCCCAGCTACCGAGTCTACACAATCTAGGCCAAGTTATCGCTGAAAACTTTTTACTAAACTTTTACTAAAGTTTCTGAATTTTGCTTGTGACTCTAGCAAGTAAGCAAGCCTGGGACCCTTCACTGAGTACAGAATGGGTGAGGAAGAACATTTTGTTTGAAATAAATCTATAATGCAAAGATCATCTAGAGGTGAACTGTAATATGTGGCAAATATTTGCATTCCACTCAGTGCATGTTTGAAATGTGCATGTTTGCATCTGCCATAAATGTTCTGGTTTATATGATAATATTATAGACATAAATTCACAAAAATGGTGTCATTAAAAAAAACACTCACTGAGTGAAGTGTATCCACTTAAAGATTCCCAAAATAACCTACGCCATACTCCTGAGTCTACTGTAATCTCTGTTTACATACCTACAAAACTCACATTTCGCTTCCAATAAATGAATCAGTCTCTCACTGTTGAGGGATAAGTTATGAGGTTAATTAATACATTCCATTTTTAATAGTCGTGTGCTGGGCTACACTGCTTTAAACTCTGGGGAATTCACTGATTATGTGTATGCGCAGTTTGGATTGAGACATTGTGTTGGCAATGGGATCTACCTGTGTTGCCTAAATCTGTGCTTAAGGTGTTGGAAGAAGCCCAATCAAGGCCGAAGGTGACTTCTGTATGTAATAATGGTAGCGCACAAAGTTATAATGAAGATTGTGATGATTCATTGCAGACGCTCCCTGCTGTTGGTCTGAGTAATCTAAACTTTCACACTGGACACACCTGCAGGCTCCAACCCTAAACTAACCTGCAACCTTTCCTCCATTACTAACTTCATAGTTCTCTCTCTACATACAAATTCGGCACACCAGAGGTCTGGTTTAAACATCAAAATAGTAGTAATACATTAAGGTGTGTAGAAACTAGATGAAAAAAAGAAAAAAAAAGACTTTCAGCATAGTCATGAACTACTTCATTTAGGTTTGCTTCCAAAATTATTATTTAAAAGCAGGAAAGTTGATTTTTTCACTGAAGTTTATTCATTTATTTTTAAGTCCACCCAAAGCAAAACTTTCAAACTAGCAATGTTGCTCTGATTACCAACAACATCAAATTCATATTTAATGTATTATCTCAGTTGTTGGCCACTGAATTGTCAGTACACTGTAAACAGATAGAAGAGCACAGATATTATAAAAAGTGGGACTATTTCATTATTCGTGAATGATTGTATTTAGTTCAATCATTTGTTTCTAAAATTGTTACTTAAAAGAGGAAAACTTTATATATATATTTTATAACTTCAAATTAACAGTGGTGCTCTGCTTACCATCATTTCTTCTACCGACAACTTTTGCTCCATTGCCTTTCATTGAATTATCTCAATAAATGTTAAATGTAAAGTGTAAACATATCCACATTAGCATTTTCAATGTATTTCTTGAAAAGTTTTACAGAGGTGTTTAGATTGAAAAGGCTGAAAATCTAAAGCTGGTAACTTAGACTCCACTCACATAATGACTCGAATTTCCAAAACTCAGTCCTAAATTTTTTTCTGAAAATCGTGTTTTACTTATTTTACCTATTGGAAAGCAATTCTTACAGGAAATAATTTTTTTAATTTAAATTTTACAGCTACTTGTCATTTTTCAATGACTGTTTCTAAAGTGCAAGTTGTGCACATTTTAGCATGGGCAAATTTGTTTAAAAAATATAATGAAAACAATTTTAAATTGATAT
>JBBPCX010000114.1:21816153-21861996 GCA_037974365.1 Hydrocynus forskahlii | reverse complement strand
TGTTTTATTGTTGTGATCATTGTTTTTATGATTGTTCTACTTCCTTTTTTGTGATTATTGTTTTATTATAGTTTTTAATGATTATTCTACTTCCTTTTATGTAAAGCACTATGAATTACCTCTGTGTATGAAATGTGCTATATAAATAAACTTGCCTTGCCTTGCCTTGCCTTCACTTGCAAAAAAATATAGTAAATATGTTTACGTTAAATAATGGTTTTGCTTCTGTCACGCTCTTGCTTATGTGGCTCCTTTTTGGCAGCATAATGAGGTCCTTGTTAGTGGACACTTGGTTATTTAACTGGAAAGAAGCAGCTAAGGCTGGATCTGTGTGGCCTGATGGCTCCTATGTTGCTGCTCTTTCATTGCTGAAGTGTTAGACCGGTATGCTGATGTCTGTCAAACATGACCCACAAAAGAGATTGTTAGGGCTTACGCTTGAGGCCTTAGCAACAGTTGATCCATAGAAAAACCTGCAGGCTTTGTGGGGGTCTGTGGAGGATGTGGACTGAATCGTTAATGACTGAAACAGTAATTCACCTAAAGGACTAACTCAGATCTGCTCAACAGACTGCTAAAATCCGAAGGAAACCTTCAGATATCTACACTGCAATAGTTAGAATCTGTAGACAATCTTTGCATAATCAGAGTTTTCTGAAGCATCCAGAAGTGTGCTTCCTCCATTTTGTCCATAATAGAGATATGAATTAACATATTGTGACTGATGAATCAGCATGCATCCAATTTCTGTCACAATTTCCGTTCCAAGAAGTACCAAAAACTGACTGACACTATGATCATATCACTTGGGCCTTTCCACACAGCATGACTGCAAGGCTATTCCTGCCTATGTGTCACTTTTTCCAGCTCAGTATGAATGAATTATTAAAGAGATCATCTACATGAAACCAATCAGAAGAGAATTCTCATAATTAAGTCATCCAGAATGCACCAGGATAGATGTAGATGTGGATACGTTATTTTTATTGGGCACATTATTAGGACAGGGCAATGATGGAGCTCCAATTCCCTGCACCTGAGGCAGACCTGCTTCTAGGGAAAGTCATTAATTCTATAAGGATGCTTAAGGGGTGATGGGGATGGAGACTGAAAGAGAAACCTAGAGCTTTATTGCAATGCTTTAGCGCTCTGCTGTACTTTCCCATGCTCTTTTACTTCTGAATCCATGGTCGTGTTGTTAAGCAAGGTCATGTGATATTCTTCTTTCCCTCCTATGGAATCTAAAGGGTTTCATATGAATGTCTTTACAGTGCAATCAATTTCTGATTTAAGTCACCTTTTGTTTCCAGCTTCATGAGTGATTCGAAGGGTCTCCATGGATTTCAATTAAGGGTGAACCACCAAGAACAGTTAGGCAAACCTATTATGCACTGGTCTAGGTACAGAAAAGGGGTTATCCAATTTTTGGCATAAACAAAAAAGAAATCTATCCTGCTCTGACATTAAGTATGCGGTGACCTCCCTCTTAAATGTAGCCTTGGTTACAGATAGTTATTCTACAGGCCAATGTGGAACGTAAACAGCGTGCTTTTATACGTTCAGGCTACAAACAGAGGGAGATATATGAACACAGACCTACATGCCGTGGCCCATGGCCAAGTGTACTAACACCAACACAGACTAATGTGAATTGCTGAGAGGGGGGGGAATGCACACTATTCAATAAACAGTATCTTATTCTGTCGAACTGGTTAAGTAGATGGAATAAGGTTTCCCCTTCCATCAGATGCAGTCAATTAACCAATACACATTTTGTGACCAGAGCTTGGCCAGCATTATGCAAGCTGTATGCTATATTATCACTCACTTCCTCAAACCAAAGTCAAACTGATCAGTGAAATATGATCCACTCTTAATCAGTGCACACAAATGAATACAGATGCAGTACATACGCCTGAATCTCAAATTGGCACCTAAAGGCATCTGCTGCCCCCAACACCTTTAACCATACTGGAAGCACTTCCCCTACCCCTACCTCTACTCCCCAGCCTCCATTATGTCCAATTATGTCCTCTGTCTCTGCTGCTTTTTCCTTCCTCTGGGCACACTATAAAAACAACCTGTCGTCCCTCATTAGGCCTGGCACTGTGTTTTAGAAATGACTGGAGCTTTACTTGAGGCCCAGGCTATCAAGGCCAAAAGCAATGAGTGAGCTTAAAGCTCCCATTCCACAGCAAGACTCAAAGCACCTGGTGCCAAATGCATTAGAATCCTGGATTCATCCTTTAGTGGGTTGACAATTCTGTACCTCTGGCTGATTTCTGATCTGTCTGCAAGCAGCGACATAGAAGAGTGAAACAAGGTTGAAATATGTTTTGATCAAACCATTCACCTGTCCATCACAGTAGTTTGAACGGGCATACTTGCATTTCACTTAATCATGTTCCAATCTGTCAAAGGTGATGACATTTGGAGAAGAAGCAGTTGTGTCACAGGATAGCTTAGTTTTCACACCACAAATGTTCTGTGGTCATATGCATTCCAGAATACCTTCTAAGGTGATTTGAATCAGTGAACCATGAACTGTAAGTTGTCCAATTATGACTAGATAACCCGAAACACGTGTATGAAAACAGGACCAGAGACATACGAGCAATTTTGTAATCATGTAAAACTATTTTGAAAAGTCTTGCCCAGGTTCTTTGTAAAGAAGTGTAATTGGTTTTAATAATGTTAGCAAATATAATGTCTAACAATGTCATTTTATCAACTAAATTACAATCTTGGCAAAATGTTGCATCTATAAAAGTACATTTTTTAAATTATAATTCTTGTACATTAAAAAAGACTGGGCTAATTTTCTATTTTTTTTTTTGTCTTGACACTCTTTTACTTGCTTTTGATAAATGAATAGCAGATGATCAGTTTGTACTGTTGTGGACCTGAGAGGAGCAGCATTACCATCAGGCTGTAAGAAAAATACTAGCTGATCGGCTAAAACGAGACTGATTTACCTTTAGCCCAAACCTATACATCTACACTGCTATCTGTGACTCTGTGACACATTATATGCAGGAAGATTTGTGCCTTTTCATAGTCTGCGGTCTGTAGATAGCCTGTTTTTAAAATCAGATAAGCTAAGACACTCTAGAAGCCATTGTAATATAGTACATACACAGAATCTGTGTTCATTTTGTTCACCCTGAGTGTCAGATATAGTCAGTTTGTGAGAATTTCATTACATCACATTGTTTAATGTAGAAATGTTTCAAGTCCCTTCATAAGAATATATTTATCAGATTTCCTGTGTAATAATGGTAATATAAGTTGTGTGCTTTACTGATAGTAATGACATAATGGCTGTACACTATTCAAACATTTAGGTGCAATGAGCTGCTAGCTGGTCAGGCTCTTTACTGTAGCTGGGAGGTGACTCTCAAATGCAGTGCTACAGGGTGTGAGCTATTGATCTAATCCAATATCATCCAATCCAGCATTATTACTCGCTGCCATAGACAAGATTGTATTCCATTCAATAAACAGAAAGGCTTTAGAGACTGTGGACATTTGCATATCACTAGGAGTTTTAGGAGTTTTCTATTTATTAGGCCTGATAAGTCTGTGCATTAATACTTACTGCTGAGTTGGTGTTAATGCACAGCGTAAATAAACAGAGAGACATATGAGCAACACACAGGCAATTCTCAACCCTGTTAACCCTGTTCTCTTTAACCCTGTTAGGTGAAGTTTCATTTTATTAAATAATTGCTTTCTTGCAGTTTTATCAAAAAAGTGGGAAGTGTAAAATCCAAACTTGCTATCAGCTCCATGTTTGTGTTTATAAACAGAATCAATTATTTATAATTTAATGAAGGTCAATGTGATGAAAAATGTGCAAGCAGTCTTGGTGTGTGGAAATAAAGTAATTGATGTCAGTCTAGATCATGTGAGCCCAACCCTAGAGATACAGGAGGTAAATCAAATGTAAATGCAATTAATTATGTAAGCAACTCATGTATGCACATAATCATGTATATAATTATGTAAATAATTATGTGTAATCACAGTAACACAGAAGAAAGATAAGTGATTAATGTAAATAAAATGTATTGAAAAATGACAATAAACAACAGCGGAAGCACCAATGCAAGGCTGCCAGATGTTAGCGGTCAGTGAAGATCTATTTGATGTAAACAGCTGAGTGCGGTGTTGAATATTACAGAACTTTTGAAGTATGGGGTATCTGTATTTCCTTTCTGTGTAAACAAGTGGTGGCCTACATTGATCTCTACAACTCACTCACGTAGCATACCATGTGACACATCCAGAATGACGTCATTTCGTTATAATACAGGAAGCTGTGTTTTCATTGGAAGTGAGTGAGTGTGTGTGTGTGTGGGTATGAGTCTGTACTCATGTCTGTAATGTCTGAGACCAAGAATTTGCATGCGGCCTGTTTAGATTCAAAATAGAGACGATGTGTGTTGCTAGGGCACCATTTTCAAAACACGTGTAGGATCTGAAACATCAGAAGATCACGTACTGCCATAACTAAAATAAAAAAGAAAGTAAAGAAACAAATAAGAAGCACACGGCTCAGCTTTTTGATCATGCGCAGTCAAGCTGCTGGAGGCTGAGAGAGCATGCCACTTCTCACGTCTCTCCATCTTTCTTCCTCTCTCTCACACCTGTTCTCTCACTCTTTCTATCATGTTTTTCCGTCTCTCTTCTTTCTTTCTCTCTCTCACAAACACAAATCCATCTCTCTCTTATCTTTTTTTCTGTTTGTTTCTCTCTTGCTCTGTTCCTCCTTTTTTCCATTTTTGTCCACTTTTCCAGAAAACCTCGTCACGAGGCAACCCCTGTCACCCTCTTTTTACTTTTCCCATCTCTTCTCTATCTCTCCTCCCCTTTCTGAAGTCCATTAGAAACGTGCAGTGTGCCCCTCTCTCTCTCTCTCTCTCTCTCTCTCTCTCTCTCTTTCTCTCTGACACGTGCTTGCTCTCTCATTCTGACTCACACACACACACATTCTTTTTCCCCGTCGACTAATCTGTCACCTGCAGGCGATTAGCACTCTCTTACTGAAAACTGAGCTTGCTGGCGTGCGTGCGGGAGTGCAGGTACAACTCTGGACCAACATACACACACACACACACACACACACACACACACACATATTCCCATTTATGCAAGTGTTGCTGGTGGGGAACTCCACCCCAGTCCCAAAGCATCACCCACCATGCTCAGATAAATGAGTGGAAAAAAAAACATTTATGAGCCTAAATAACAAGCCTTACTCCAAAGCTCAAAATCAGCCGAGTGGAAAATATGAGGTGGGCTGGTAGCTCCATGTTGGGTTATTCAGTTCCTCATTCTCATAACTAAACAGCCTTTAAATGTGGCTCTTTAATAAAGACAGTCAATTCATATGTTAAACTGTGAACTCAAAGGACATTCCTGTGCATTAATAGTTCTTAAATAGTTCCTTTTTGTGATGGAGGTCTTAATTACAAAATCAAAAATACTTATTGTAATAAATAACAAAATCTCCTTCATTCAAAAAACCAGATATAGCTCTAAAAGATATAATATAATATAATATGATGTAATTATAAAATCTGATAATAAAACACTAACAGTTACAAACAGCCATAGCCCAGACACTAATGATTCATCCATCCTTCACTCCTTTTTAATGCGCCTCTCCAACTTCTATAAGTGGTGATTAGATTAACACAAGCCTTAATAAACAATTAGACAGATTAAGTCATACAACACAAATGCACCTCATCACGAACCTGTTAGCACCTAATTATTGTTATTGTCATTATTGTGACTGCATTGTCAACATTATCTTCGTTGTCTTTAATAAAATTGCTATGCTTTTATCATTGTTTATTTGTGTTATATTGAATAAAAACGGATAAATAAGCCAATCATGACAGCCATATGTTCTTTTCTTTTTAATTTTTCCTCCAATTTGTTTTGTTCAGTTCTCAGCAGGACCCCTATCCCACACATGATGGCACCATGCTGTGACAGGAGAGGTATAATACTGATTTATATGTTATTATAATAATTACACAGGTGGTTAAGCAATTACATTGCATTTACATTCAATTTATATTCTGTAAAGTGTCTGAATGTGCACCTTTGGCGGCTGGCAAAAATGTATATAAGTATAAAAGATTTTTTTTTTCTCTGCAATAAGATCTTATCTTTGAGTTCAAAGCAGTGAATGCACTCCTTGGTGGATTGTGAGATGTCTGCTTCTGCCTAAAAACCCGCAGTGTGTGAACATGTGGGTGCAAAGAGTGCAGTTCCTGTCTGGTTGCCTCAGATGAACCCATTTACCAGCGAAAGTGCCCTCACACACACTGAAGCACGTACACACTAACAGAGTGGCACAGAATAACAACAAAAAGTGAACAGACCCAAGCTGGGAATCAGTCAGCATATTTTCTACTGACTATCCCAAGGGGAACTCTCCTTTAAAGGCCATGGATGTAATTTAGTTTCACTCTTTCTCATCTTTCATCTTAAGTGTGTTACATTACCCATGATGTGCTGTGATGTCACTGCGGTGTTCAGCAGAGCTCTGCAAAATGCTGAGGAACACTTTGGCAGTTTAAAAAAAGAATAAACAAAGGGAGGTCAGGCCTGCTCTACAAGTGTGAGAAGTGTCTTGTTGCAGAGAAGCTCAAAGAGCACAAACATGCCAGTCCCAGTGAATTCTGCTGGACCTGAGACAGAGGACGGATCCAAATAGGAGGACAAACGGTCTTTGTGTTTATTAAAGGGCCCATATCATGGAAAAAATATATATTTTCACAGTACTGTGCAAAAGTCAAACTGTGTAAAACAATTTATCTCAACAGTAAGTGTTCACTTGTTTCCTGTCAGAAAAACACAAGTTTACATCAGAATGAATGCAAGCAAACAAGAAAGTTTTAAATTATATTAAGATTTGTTTTGTTTGTAAAAAAGTACTTGAAGTTTTGTGAGCTATTAGAAGAACAGGTTTGCTTCCATGTTTCTTCTCAATGCCTCCAGCCTTTGCTTGGATTTGTGAAACTCCATCCGCAGCTCCTGATTTAATCTAATGAAGTATCGATGAAGCTGAACCAGATATTTAATGAGAGCTGCAATGTAATACTGGGCTTCCACAAGGGGAGGTGTGGAAGTGATTAAGCAAACACATGATCATATGAAAAATCACTATTTATGCATGAATATATTTGCATACATTTGAATGCTAGCTTTTAAAAACATGTACTGCTCAGATAAACAGGTTTAAAAAATAGTTTTCTCAGGAGTCTAAGACTTTTGCACAGTACTGTAAGTGTATGGCATTTCCTATAAACACTATCAAAGCTGCAAAATGTAGTATTTGTCCCCCAGTCCACATTGTTCAAATAAGGAAACTAAAAAAAACTAGTGCTTGATGCTGAAGATATTAGATATCAGATATGGGACAAAGTTAATAAAAGAGATTGGAAAATGGTCAACCATGACTGAATTTAAAAAATATATGGCTGAGTTGAGTTCCTAAAACCACATGAATCTCATAAGCATTAAAAATGTAATAAATGGGCTGGAAGTTATTTGCAGCACAGCAAATTTACAGGCTTGATGGAGAATTTTTTCTTTCCATCTCCTTCCCAGTAGCTTTCAGTGTAGAAGTTGCACACATTGCTATGCAATATTAAAAAGGAGTACAACTGTGCATTTTTCTGTCTATAATATTCTATGAATGGACACACAACATGCTTGACCTTAGTATGTGTTTTAAAATGTCTCTCTGTTCTGTTTTGCTGTGTGTCAGGGTGCATATCCTGCTGAAACAGCTGCTGCCATTAGGGAATACTATTGACATGAAAGGGAATGCTTTTTCTGCAGCAATGTTTAGGTAAGTGGTACATATCAAAATAACATCCACATGAATCCCACGACCCAAGATTTCCCAGAAGAACATTGCCCAGAACATCACACAGCTGGAAGAATGTGTCATTTGACATGAATGTGCTGGACTGGTTCATTCATGTTGTGTCTGACTGATACATTGACGACATTGAAAGCACTAACAATGTGAATAACATTGATTATGTTGTTGCATTGGCACATGTCAAGGGGTGGGATATATTAAGCAGCAAGTCAGTTTTTGAAAAGCAAGTTAGTTCTTGAAAGTGATGCATAGGATGCAGGAAAAATGGGGATCTGAGCAACCTTGAAAAGGACCAAATTGTGACACTCTTGTGAGGTGTTCCCAGTATGCAAGGAAGGAAAACCAGTGAAGCAGCAACCAGCTATTCATATGTCATTGATGTCCATGGGGAAGGCTAGCCTATGTGGTCCTATCCCACAAAACAGTTACTGTAACGCAAAAAACGTTTTTGCTGACTTTGATAGAAAGGTGTCAGAACACAATGCCTCGTAGCTTCTTAAGAATGGAGCCCAGACCGATCAGAGTCCTTCATCTACCAACAATAACACCTACAATGGGTACATGAGCATCGGACAACAGAGCAATGGCAGAAAGTGTCCAGGTCTGGTAAATTACCTTTTCTTTCTGGATGGCCAGGTCTGCATGCATAGCTTACCTGAAGAAGAGATGGCACCAGGAGGCAGTGTGATGCTCTGGGCAAGGTTCTGCTGGGAACATTGGGTTCTGGCCTTCTGGCCTTTTTCTGCAGGATAATGCGTCCTGCAACACTGCAAAATATTGTTTAGGAATGGTTTGAGGAACATGACAAAGAGTTCAAAGTGTTCACTTGGACTCCATATTACCCAGATTTCAATCCACCTGAGCATCTGTGGGGTGTGCTGAACAAACTAGTCTGATGCATGGAATCCTCACCTTTTAATTTACACAGTTTACAGGACTTAAATGACCTGCTTCTATTGTCTTGGTGCCAGATAACACAGCACACATTCAGAGGTCTTCTAGAGCCCATGCTCCAACAGGTCAGAGCTGTCAGCATAAGGAGGGCCTACATAATATTCAGCAGGAGGTTTTAATCTTGTGGCTCATCAGTGAATACGTAAATCAGTCCATTTGTAAAGTCCTGGATTCCTGGTTTGTTTTTTCCATGTGGAGCTTTAGAAAAATGTCTTTTATGTTATCAGATAACTGAGTACATCGCATGCCTGTAAACACCATAGAAGGCATAAAGTGAAACAAGCCTATTTGGACCGGCTGCAATAACATGTTGTTTACCGGTAACTGCAGGTTTTATGCTACTTTTATACACTTTCTCTCACAAACATACACTTACAGAAAGCACCTCAGCAAAAAGCAGTCTTGGAAAGAAGAGTGGAGTACTGCTGTGAGGGTTTGGCATCTTGGCACCAATAGAGCCCTTTTATAGAGCCAAAGTGCTGCTTGAGCAGTTAAACAGCTTCTTAGAGGCCATTCACACTTGAGCTGACAGGGACAGTATTCAGATGATGGTCACTGGATGCTTGCAGTGGTCAGTGCTGAATCAGTTAGCTTTGGCCCCTCAAGTTTTCCCATCATGCACTGACACATAAGTGCTGACTAAGCTACTTTACAAGAAAAGGCATCCTCACTCTGGATCATCAGATGGACTCTATTGGATTTAGCAGCTGAACAAATGAACCCTGAGTTTGACACTGGTCTGAGATGAGGTGATCTTGGTCACACGCTCAGGTTGAAACTTTGGCTTAACAAAGTGACTAACTGAACTGCAGCTTACACTCACAATCCAAAGACCTATAAGAATTCTGTAAAACTTGTGATGACATCTCATATCAGGCACAAAAAAAAAACAAGTATAGATGAGTGATCAACAGTTTTTACCAAAACAGTCAAAGATACTACAAAACAGTAAAGTAGCCAAAGGCTACTTATAACTTGCCCTTAGAGCTACAAAATTTGCAAGTAAACATACAGCGTCCCATGATGCAACCATCTACCTCCATTCCTCCATACCCATGGGAATGGATCCCATGCAGGAAAACCTCACACACCGGTCCATTCAAAGATGAAGGCTCTTTTGATGCTTTGTCGTGCCCATTCAAACGTCAAGGAAAAGGCAAAGCCAGGCAGTTTCAGACCAAATATCCTGACTGAGTACCTGGAGCTTCAATCATTCATCTAAATAAATAAACCTGCAACAATGCACAGGAGACCTGAGGATTCCTACCCAAACAAACAACCTCACTAACAGTCCCATTCAAAGTGTGTTCCAGACTGCTTTCATTCACTCCAAAAGGCTCCAAAGCCAACCAAGAGTCGTGACTATTGCTGTATTTGGAAGAGTGTAGCCAAGGAAGCCACTTGCTTTTGTTTCTGGAACTGTTCTTTATTTATTTTTGCCCACGTTCTCCAGAATACACGTTAGTCATAGCCAAGGCCCATTATTGTAAAGGCATCACATGTTAGGTTATTTTTTCTTCAAAGGTTTCTTTGTTTTTACAATAGCTGCTGTGATTTGCCTCAGTTGGTGAAGGCTGATAAAAGGAGTGATTTAAAGGACAGAGCGAAGCTGAAAAATAAAATTCATTACTAATGTGCACTATCATAATAATTGTCATGATTACACAGCAAAAAATCTTAATCTGTCAATACATTTAATATTTCATAACATTTTAAGACTGTGAGATTGTTCAGTCTATTTCTAGACATTTGCACTTGTTTTAAGCTATTTCATCCACTGAAATGATCTTATTCTATTAGTAGACTACATGTTTCAAGCACTATTTCTAAAAATAAAACAAACTCATCTGCCAGTGCAATAGGACAATTTTACCAGATACACTGGCTCCATACAAGTAAACTGGCCATAAAAATGGCTGAGGGGCCTTATAATATGCTTTCATCTGTCTCATAAATATTAGATATATTGACCACAGTTAAGATGCCAAGATATGCCAAGATATTTTTGGTAGTGTAATCTGGACCAAAGGTATTCTGCTCTTCTCCTCACAAACCAGGCAGAAAAGCACTTGTGACAAAGGCAGTGTTTATGAACACGCAAAGTAAGATGATGGTGCAATTTTTTGACATTTGAAATTGATTACTATACTGAATCACATGGATATTGCTTTTCAGCTAAAGACTGAAAAAAAGGGTCAAAATCACGTGGTCACATCTTAAATGATTAAAGGGCTCATATACGTCACTTTTCTTGTGTTTTTTTCCTGAGGTCCACTGATGACATTCATGTATGTTTTCTTGCCAGTCCCTCTTTATCCTTAAGTCAGAATTAAACAGGGTGTCTTTTCTGTGCCTTTTTTTTAGACTGATGTATGTAAATGAGTTTAGGTCTAATCGGATGTCCTTTATAGTGCTCCATCCAAAAGCCACCTCGACTGAAACACTACCTATAACTTTATGTGAATAAGCGGGCTTACACTTCTTTAGGCAGAATAGTCAGATATCTATAAATGTGCTGGTTTTTATTATATCATTTAAACATTGAATTAAAAATTGACTGCTTTTGCAGCTTAATTTCCACATACAATAGTGACTGTGGAGTCTAATGTGCACTTAGAAACTGTAAGAATGTTTACAATGTTTACAGACCTCTTATTTCATAAAGCAAATACAGCACAGTTTAGATATGGACACTTCAAATGATTGTACCGGGCACAATCTATCATCTCCTAGATATTTTTTCTCTCAGGCATATTTTTATCTGTTCTTACGCATATCCTAGTTGGGGAAATCATGTGCACATTTCAAATTTGCATGCATTACATAGTCTCCTACACTGCCGGGTAAATATTTAGCTCGCTGTTTTATCTCTGAATTCAGGAAGTGGTTTTTTACTGAAACGTCATATACTGACAGAAAACCACTGGTATTTGGGTCATGTGGGTATTATTTCTAAGTATTCCTACTACACTACATGATTTTTGTCACATACGGTACCAAAGCTGAAAAAGGATGCTGTTTGTAGCTTCTTGAAATTTTAACATTTAAAAATCCATTTTCCTGCAGATTCACTAACACTTTCTCTCTCTTAGTACTGTGTGCTGCTCTGCAGGGCTCAGTTCTAGTCCTCCATTCTCAAATATTTACATGCTAATGAAGAAACTGATCCACTTGTTCAGGTGTGCATGGTTTGACTGAACTCTTTGGATTGGTCTTCACACATGTGACTCTCTCCTGAAGAGTTTTGCTAAAATACACAAGGGTCAAAAGCTTTGTTTGCTATCATTTACATTTAAAGAGGCTGAATAAGTGAAGGATGAATAAAGAACTGCTCCAAAGTTTGGAACCAGGTTTTTTTATTGGTATAAAACTAATTTAGCTGCAGACACAATAATGTAAAATGCATCTAATATAATTCTGGTTTACTGCACAGCATCAGAGGTTTCGAAGAATTTGAAGCTGAAAAAATTGTGACATTTTAGATCAAATCTCAAACTAGAGGTAAATCTCACAACAGAAGCTACTTACTAAGTAAATACTGCACACAGCACATATGAAAATAAAAATAGATTATAACTGCATCATTTCTTAACATTATATGACATCACTTGCATGAGCTGAGCCACCTGACATGAGTCTTTTTAGTATTATTTGAATGTCATTAAGTATTAATATGACAAGTCACTCTAAATGTTTTAACTGGCCAATTTTTTTATATTACATCTGTGACAGAAATGAAAAATCTAACGCATGCAAGCGCCCTCTGGTGGAGAAGATGATAGTTTTTAAAACTCTTCCCCTTCATGTTATTTAAGCTGAGATTATACAAAACTTTTGGCTACAGATGCTGTGTTACATATTTTAAGTATCTTTATAATAGTGCCATCATTTAGCAGACTTTAATATTCGTTTAAGAGCCTCCAACCCATACACACACTCATACACACTCACACACACACACACATACACACACACACGCACACACACACACTCACATACAGGAGTGTCCCTCCTGCTTTGTCCTGAAGTAAACTCACACCTTTGTGTGTGTCCTAAGTGTGGTATTTCACAGGCGGCTCTGCCAGGCGTCACAGGCAGGATCAGACCATACAGACCCACTCAACATACCGACCTGGAAATATCAGGGACAGTTCAGATGGGGCCACATATCATTGAGATGCCCTTTTCTAGACAGGCCTGCACCTACGACACAGATAGAATGACACTGTAGTTATCAGTAGTTGTGAGCATGGAGACACAACTACACAACTTTTTATGGTGAATGTGTTGACAAGGCACACATGAGATTGATATCCATCTTAGGAACAAAGTGTATTGTGAAACGAAACCACATCTTTTCATAGGTCTGTCATGTACTGGATGATAAACCATAAACCATTAACCAGGAGAAATAAACTAGAACGACTGTCAACTTTGCTTTTATATCCCAAAAAATAAAATTGTGTAAAGAAGGCAATTGCTCCACTATTGGGTTGAGAAGCTCCCATAGAGCACCTTGTCTCAATTTGTCAGCCAGATTCTGCAGAATGAAGAGGCCTAATTTGTGTGAAATCATTTTGAGTCTTTGCCGTTTCTCAAATACCGTTTTATTCATTAAAGTACAACCTGAAATGTATTCCATTTTAAAAAGAAACTGATGTCACGATCAGTTTAAGTCTTAATAAAATAAAAGGCAAAGAACAAAAATAGAAAAGAATGAAGTGCCAATTTTGTTCATTAATTAATTAGTTATAGAGATTAAGTAATTATTAATTACATAATGTTTTATAGTATTCAATAGAATTCAATATGTGCCTGTCACTCCACAGACTCATCTCCAGCCAAAAGGCTAAAAATATTGCCCGATACAAACTAAAACTACTATTAGTAGCTTTGTGGCTTCCTAATGAAAATGTAAAAATATTACTTATAAATTAAAATAGTCACTTGCAAAACACATTGATCACAAAAAATAGATCAACAGACTCAATTCAGAGGATTCAGAGGAAATTTCAAAATTAATTAGACCAATTTTAATTAGTCATTTACTAAACATGTCAAGATTAGATTTGGTCTCATCTGATGAGCAGGGAAAATTGACACAAATTGACACAAATAGACAAAGACTTCAATATTAAAAATGAAGTATTTAAGTCTTAGATTGTATGGCCTGAAGCTGTGCAGCACATTGACTATATTTAGTCTGAAAACAGCAGAAGCACAAGGACTTAGTAGGTAATGAATTTATTCTTAATATGTGGAAAAACTGAGCACTGAAAGAAGAAAGATAATGATACAGGAAAAGCAATAGCACAGTTTGGTCCAACATACCAGGACTGATGGGCTGAAAAAAACAGGAGATTTATGAAAGAATGAACTCAGGCCAGTGGGGTTACAAATGAAACGGAAAGGAGCGAAGAGCATCAGTAAGAAAGAATAATATGAACCTGTAGTATCTGCAGCACTTACCCAGTTGGACGATTCTGGATATACATGCAGGTCAGTTTAGGAAGATACAAATGAGATATTAGATAAAATAAAAGGAAATTGGTGAATAGAGAAAGGGATGCTGGTTTGGAAAAAAAAAGAATACACAAATACATGCTGAACACGTATGTTGCATTTTGTAGTAGGTTATGTCCTTAATTTCAGTATGAGAGCCAATAAGTCATAGCACTGAGTGTTAGAAAAAAAGTCAAATGTCCCACTGTATGCATGCAGTGTCTGACTGACGGGGTCATCTTGACCTGATAAGGGTTAGGAACACAGCTGTTGTCTCACCTATAAATAGCTTAAGTGTATGTAGGTCCGGCAAATGAGAAGAAATTTTTGTACAAAGTTTGTCCTTTACAGATGGTGTAAAAGAAGAAGCAGAAAAAAAGGTACAAGCCTTTCTTGTGCCAGAGGTGACATGGAAAACACAGTCGAGCTATTCTACTATATTCATAAAACTTAACTGACGCTCTGATGATCTTCAAAAGTGCAAGGGGGTGAAAAAACACTTGATGGGCTGATTAAAATCATTTGTCTCATTAGTATTTAAATTAACCATCATGGCTAGTGAGCAAATCCTTTGTCTTTATTAACTGTTAGAAAGATTCAAACAACTCAAAGCAACCAGTCACAGACCTGTAAACCTGCACTGTAAAAAGGTGAGTAGAACTCATAAAATCATTTGTTAGAAGTTTGTAGAACATATCTAATTTATTTGTGTAATACTAAGAAAGAGAGAATACTGTTATAATATTAAGAAAGAGAACAGTATTTTCAGGTGTTTAAATTCAAAATATTTATTCCTATGCAATTGTAACAAAACCTTTTATGTTTGCATAGCCTAAATAGCTCAAAATTATTGACTACTGACTCAAAAGTTACCAGTTTTCATAAAAAAACATATATAATCCACTTTATGGATTTTAACCTTGAGGTTTATATTGTAGGTAAGAAACATGAGCTGAATCAGACAATAGCTGCAAACAAGTTCATCTCGTTTTTCATCTGCAAAGCACTGACCTGTTCAGGAACCTGACACAGAAGGAAAATGATAACTGGAAACAGACCCACTGTATGTACCCTGTTCATAGGAGCTGCTTACCTGGCAAGACCCCTAGGCCTGCACTCCACCGCCCAGGATGAACTAATATAACAAACACAAGTGAGGATATGAAAGAGTTTTCAAATTTCAGATGAACAAAAGTCACAAGAATTATGACACTACTGCATTGATGTGAATTCTCTTTTAGTTATATTTGTTTTTAAATCATTAAAGGGATTAGTGCCATTGCACATTATATACTGTCTACCTCTCTATATATGAAACACATTGCGTTTATCTTCTTTTAAACAAGTGGTAACTTCTATTACAATTTCTTTTTATCTTGGATTGTATGATACACTATACACTGTGCCCAAACGTATGTGGACACCCTTCCTAACTATTTGTGCAGCACCCATTGGTAAGAACTGTATATAATCAAGCACAAATCCATGCAAGCCTCACAGACAAAACTGGCAGGGTCATAATGAGCAGCAGTGGCTCCTGGTGGTTTCCCTGGCAGAGTAGTTGTACACAAGCCTAAGATATCACTATGCACAATGCCAAGCTTCAGCTGGCATGAAACACTAGCAGCTGTTCTCAAGAGTAAGGAGTATGATAGACAAATTTGGGTTTGCTGGTTGCCAGAGGTATGCTAGCTGCTGGAATGCTTAGTGTTATTGGTAAAGTTTGGTGGAGAAGAGATAATAGTGTGTGTTTGACAGGTCCGCAGGGCTGTTTCTGGACTGGCTGGGCTATTTAGTTCCAGGGAAGAATAATGTAAATGCTATAGCATACAGACATCTTAAACTAGAGAAATGCCAGTGGCCTGCACAGAGTGTTGCCCTCAAACCCAATTAACATTTTTGGGATTTAATGAGACATTGATTGCAAGCCAGTCCTTGTAAATGCTATATTGCTTAAAATGACCATAAGTTCCCACAGACAAAATGCTGTGGAATTCCCTGAGGATTGGAGGCTGTTACAGCCACAAAGGGGAGGCCAACTCATCATTAATCCCCATGGTTTCGAAATGGGACGTCCAGCAAACTCTTATCGATTTTTGGCCATAGAGTGTATATGGAATGAAGCCTGTTGTTATTTAAGTGTAGAGTGAGAGAATGAGCCTCATACTGGTCACACAAGACCCTGTAATTCAAAATCATGTGTGCTGGAAATGAGACAGCATAGAGCTGTTTATTTACACTGACCCTCATCACTCAACTACTTGCTGACAGAGCCAGTGACAAAGGTTTTGATAGACAGAGACCTCTTCTGGAAATGTTGTATAAAGCACACCGAGAATGACAGAATCTGTAGCATGTGGGAGTACTGCAGTCCTGTGATGCTACCAGTCCAAAATCAGTCAGCCTTTACAAATAAGCAGCAGCTTATTCCATTATGTGCTGAACTATGACCAGCTTGCAGCGTGTAGCACTTAAATCTGTGATAGCATTATTGAAAGAGCAACCACAAAAACGACTGGGATCACTGACAAAAAGCAAACCTCTTAGCTTGAACAAAAACCCTCTTAGCCAATGTTCACTTTATCTCTTCTCAAGGCTTTCAGGCTCTGTGGCAGCATAGTGAGCTCTCTTGACTTCCACTCCACTTCAACAGTCTTTAAGCTGCATTCGAGCACGCAGGAACGGCACAAGCAGGAGAACACACCTGACTGAATCAGAGAAGAAAAGGAAGATGAATAATAAGGAAGGTCTTCTTTGTGTGCTTCATCCGCTTTATGTGTACAAAAGTGTTACAGTTTGAAAAGAGTTTCTCTCTCCCCTGCACCCATACAGAGTCCAGCATAGTTAGGTGATTTTATTCAACCCAGTTAATAAATGTACTAAATTAGAAACATGTAAGAGGAAAGGAGCCACCACACACACCCAGTGGCCATTAGCGAATGGTTTATCTCAGGGATCTAACCAACAGAATAAGAGTAGAACAGATGTGTAAGGAGTAAACCTTATGAATTAGTTTATTGGAGATACTATACTCTGATTCTGTTGTTCTTAGGATACCGTTTGCATGTAGCCTGCTACTATAGTGTACAGTGCCATTCAGCACTAGCAAATGTGGTTTTCAGAAATAATCAGTATAGACAGATAGACACATACATACATACATAGATTGATAAATAAATAAAGAAATGCACACATGCATGAATAAATAATAAACAATTGTTAATGAAAATGTATAATTTAGACAACGGTATTGATGTGAAACGAAAACATTGCCAGTAGTGAGCACTAGATGGCAGCCTGTAAACACATTACTCATCTCTCTTACTGACCTACTTTTGGTGCGTCGGTACACTCTTCAGTAATACCCCAGTCACCCCAGCAGCCAGATTCACAGACAAGTGTGAGTGTAAAGTGGATTACAACACAGTTCTGTCCCATCCTTATGAATCAGTAATGGCCAGTCTTTATGCTGAGGACAGCATGTAGCGAGCAGCGTCATGTAGCCTTTTTTATTGGTGTGTTTTATTAAGGTCACATGAGGTGACAACACTGTACTCACAGACTCTGGGGTCATTGTGTCCCACTGAAAGCAGGGCAGATGAGGGCACTCAGAGGATGCTGGAGCCTATGTCCTGAGAAAAGTCCTTTTTTAAAATGGCAAAATGATTTGCATCACGGCTTGAAACTATTAAATTGTCTGTCAAAATATTTTTTTTTCATCCTAAAATGACTTGAAACAACTAAAAACATAGAAATAAGATGAATAATATTATGATATCCTTAAAACAATTCCATAACAACAAATGTTAGATATATCAACTAGATATATGTTTTCTCTTGCCAAGATAATTTGCAGCAGTGTCCCTCACCACTGTTCAAGAAAGTCTTTCTCAACCTAATCTCTGGTGCTTCTGTATGGCTAACAAGTCAGCAATGGCTAAAAAACAGAAAAGTCATTGACTGAAAGCACACTTTCAACAGAAGCCATTGGAAAGATGCTGAAAAAAAGCACAAGAAACAACTGCAGATATAATGCGCTGCACATGCAGACAGAGGTTGAATGGGACTGGAGTTTGCTTGATACATATTTATAAAGGTAAGGCATAAACAGATATTTAGATTTTCTCAGTTTATTATTAGTTGTGCCAGTTTCCCCTGTAAAAATATTATAATGTATTCATCCTGTGTATGTTACGTTCAGGAATTTGTTTTGGGAGATGAACATATATACCTCTGTGAGGCACAGGGGCAAACATAAAACACAACTACCTTGTATACATTTCTGAGCGCAAAACGGAACGTGCTAAAATGTGTAATGTAATGGTGAAATTAGTCACATGACATAAAACTGAATGGACTTTTAAAAGAAGTTACGGTATCATTTCTCAGCCCTGTGGTTGTAGCAGAGGGACTAGCATGGCACAGAGAGACCCCCCTCCATAAATATTTCATGTGCCCTCCTATGAATTATGCATACTCTATTACATCCCCACATAATATGATGCTTGCGTCAATTTGGGGGCCCATTGCTCCTCTGGTTGACGACTATCTAATCCACCATGCAGGTGACATGTGATCCTGTGGCGGGTCCCCCCAGCCTCCCACTGCAGGGCTTGTGGGAATTGCTGCCTTACTGGAAAAGAGGTTAAGGCAGTGGGGCGCTCTGTCCGGAAACCAAGTATCCAGGGAGCTGTTGGAGACTAGATAATTAAGTATTGGTCAAACAAAATAAGTCATATTACCGATGAATTATTTAGTATTAGCATAGTGATGACTGCAGTCCTTTTCCCATATTGCAGACATCATTCAGGATGTGGAGAGGAAATTGATTTTAGTCCAGCAAGAGGATTCAGATATTCTGCTGTTGTTGAACAGTATTAGATTGCAAAGAAATATAAAGGGATTTACTATAGATATTTTTGGCCAACCTCTGCTGTGTTTAAAAAAAAAAGAAATTACTGAAAAATTCCAAAACAGTGCCTTTCTTAAGGTGCCATGACATTTTAGGTTAGAACACAAACACACACACACACACACACACACACACAATACAAACACACACCAGGTCATGGCTGAGCTGTGTCATTGTCTCACACCTCCCCCCTTCAGGGACACACAGCCACACAACCACAGGCACGCAAGGCTATCACCCTTTGGACCAATCAGGTTATCCAGAGGTAGACCCTCGACCAATCAGCTTAACCCCTGAACCCCGTAGCCTGCATTTTACTCTGATCTTTATACCCCATTATTTGAATAGATTTGCATATATTGTAACACACAGTGCACTCACCCCCTCCCCCTCATGCTCAAACTATAAGCATCACTCCTTCAAATCTCAGGAGAGTAATGTCAGAGCATATAGGCTAATAATGCTTGACATGTGGTCAAACTCTGCATTATAGCTTTGCCGAAATTAGATACTCAATAGTTTGGTAGGACCTGCATCATTATCTTAATTTTTCATCATTCTGGTGCAAAGTGAGCAAACCTGCTTTTCAGTCTCAGAGATTTTAAGGCTGTTAAATCATATTCAGTTGCTATCGAACAGGCCATAATGCATGTTCATCAAATGGCTATGGCAGTAAAGCCCCATTTGTATGCTTTAGGAACTGGCTCTTTTTTCGGACTGTTGAAGTTGCCACAGGCATGACATTTCTCTTGCAGCTGATTGGTGGAGGAAGAGACAGCATCTGTGATTTGTTCACTCTGCAGCATCCATTACCCTATTGTCACAGTGAACAGCATTTTTATGGGTGGTATTTTATTGAAATAATTGAATAGGCTGCAGAAAGAGGGGAGGGAAGAGAGTAACACTGACAATTTGCACAAAATGCAACTATAAACACATCTTTATTAAATGAGGGGAAATACCCCCTTTGCATGTTTTTTGCATGTCGTCCCGGTGGGGGCGTTCAACTCGCTCTGGTTTTATTTGCATGCTCGCCTGGTTCGAAGCAAGGAGCCATAAACCACCACTGAAGGGTTAAATCTCTTTGTGTTGCCATGGCGACTTCCACAGACTAGCAGTGGCTGGTGGACTGACAGCAGCACACAGTAAGAGGGAGGGGGAGGAGTTTCGAAAGAGTGGGCGGCTTTTTTGCTAAATGTGGCCCTCTAATTGGCTGGAAAGCTGTCACGTGCGACCTTTGGAATGCTAATGCCTGGATCCCCCCCCAACTCCCTCCTACTGCTGTCTCTGGTCTGTAGCGAGAGGTCTGTGGAAAACACAGCCCAGAAATGGTGTAGCATAGCAGGAAAGCAGGAAGAAATCAAACCCAAGGAGGGAAAGACAGGGCCTCAGCTTTAAGGTATGAGAGTTTTGTCTCATATATTACAAGAGTCTGTTTTTTTCGTTTCCTTAAACTTGCCTGTAGTGGAGTCAGGGACTGTGTGTATGCGTGTGTGTGTGTGTGTGTGTGTGTGTGTGTGTGTGTTTGTTTTCTAGTCAGCATGCTTCCAGTCTCTTTGGAAAGGAGAGAGTTCACCAAATCTGACAGCTTGTTGGTCAGGACTGAGGCTCTAATACTGCTGACCCACTTCTGGCCAGCCTCTATTAGACACTGAATCTGCCTCTGGTACTTCTTCAGGCTCTGGTCAGACTATGGTGAATTTTCATGCTTCTTCATGTGTGGCGTGGAGCTCAGAATGTGCAGAAGTTTCTGGATCACTCATTGGACCCCTGTTTATGGAGAAAGCCGTTGCTAATTAGATGTTAAGAAGACTGTATGGCTGTAAGGCTGGAAGCCTTGAAGCCCTGTATGGGTGTGCATTTGGATGTGTAAGCATCAGGGGTCAGGGCTGGGTCATGGTCCCCTTTGGCGTTTCATGCATAGTAGGTCATGCTGAAATGAATTTGACCACCAAGTCACTAAACGCTGGCCAACTTGCATCTGTGCATTCTGTGTGTTTTAGTGTGTGGTTTTCTCTGGCTATGCTGAGGTGGATTTTCTGCCAAATTACAACTCAACATCTGAAGAATTAGAAGCATGTCCTAACCCTGCCAGGCCACAAAAACAACTGTGTTTTATTAACATAGGAATCTCTAAATGCATTCACAAGTCTTGCAATAGGACCAACAGATTCTGCTGAAGTCTTACTATGAATGTACCTTGAATTTAAGAGTGTCCCAGATTTATTCATTTCATCACATTTATCAAGATCACAGGCACAGCATATCTAAACTTCTGATCTTCATCACTGCTTAAAGCGGTATATAGCCAGATATCCATCCATTCCCACCAATTCTGGAGTGTAAGTGCTTTTTATCTAATTATCTGGCTGAGCTCATGGTGTCGTGGCCCAAGCGTTTGAAGAGAGAGACTGAAGGTTAATTGCAGGGGGACTAAGGCTTTGTGCTCTAACTGTAGATTACATGAAGGAGTAAGGGACTTGAGTGTCATCCTTTTAACCTGAGGTCAAAGACTGAATCAGTCTGAGAAAGAGAGAGAGAGAGAGGGAGGAAGATAAAAATCATGCAGTCTCTCTGAATGCAGGGCAGCAGAGTATCAGAAGGGCCTAAATGTCACAGTGGTTCCACTGCTGTGTCCGTATCTGCACTCAGTGTCCTCAGCCTGCAGTTGGGTGGACAGGATCCTCCTGGGCTAATGTTTACATTCTCCAGCTGGCCCACGGTGCACTGCTCACTATGCTTCACAGTGTTCTGACATTAAGGACGGAGGCTTTGCGCTCAAAGAACAGCGTCTGACATTTCCGGACCTATCTCAGACAGACCAGGCGCTTTTGTCAGTCAGCACTTGTGAAGATCATGCTGCTGTCATGGGAAACCAGCAGTGCTGAGGGCAAAGCAACTGCCAGAACAGCACCTCTGGCCATGAGATCCATTAAACAGGGACCATAGCATTTAAGATCATGTACAGAGACGGGGGAAGAGGCTTATGAGATAAATGTCGAAGTACATTTTCTGGAAAACTGTTTTAGATATTTTGAACATCTAAGATTACTTAAACTTTACAACTCATACCATGCAGCATAAAGAAACAGAAATCAAAGCTGCATCATTAATTACTTTGTCATTGGCTTGCTCTTTATGCTAGATGTGTGAAGTTATTAAAACATAATTGAGAGAACAATTTATTGACCATGGGTTAACCATATAATAACCTTATAGCCATTTATCAGAAAACTATTGATCCTGAAGGAAATTGCTTATGCTACGACTGCAGTCACACAGAGACACAAAGACAAAAACTCTAAAATATATTGTGTAGTTAAAATAAAACTGAACTGTATTAGAACATACTCTGAAACAAATCCAGCACATACTCTGAAATAAATGCATGATGCTATATACACAAAAGGCTGTAGTCAGTAAAAGAGATGGATATAAATACTACAGATAAATAAATTAGTACTGAAGTAGTTTACTATTTAACGCAAATAATGGTTTGGAGTTTCTCTCTATACTGAGTCCATTAATGCACATAATATTGACATAAGTAGTGATATTGAACGTGATAATACTATTGCATAAGGATGAAACATAAGTGACATAAGTGGCAGTAGTACTAGTAGTGATAAATCCACTATCACAACAAACGTGGCTTACTTTTATGCATGTTGAGCCCATATCTTGGAAATAAATTTTACACATTTGTTTTGGTTGTGATTATTTTTTTTAAATAAGAGATATTGATGTTGTACAAAACCACTCTTAAAGTTTAACAACACACCATTTTTTTTATACAGTACCCATATGGACAGTTACCTACAAGAACAGCCTATTTCGAATCCACTGTTTTTGTGATGTCATAAAAAACAAGGCATTTCCATACATACAATTCCATCCACCCAAAATGACATTATAAAGAGTGTTACAGTCCAGAATGCTCCATAATGCTTTTTGAATTTTGCACGATACAGAGAAGTCAATCAGAGCAAAGTCTGTTTAGACTTAGTCTTAAAAGACATAATAACTAAAACAACCTGCTCAGTTCTAAGGAGTAAAGAGGCATTTGGAAAATGGCATTTTGGAACAAGTCCTTTTAAGGAGTAGTTCAGCCATAAATGCTAAAGTTGCTAACAATGAATTCAAGCTAGTAGTCTGCAGTTACCATGAAAAATTTTAAATAGTGCTAGTCAGTGTTGGTGGTGGCCTAGTGGGTAGGATACTTGATTCTGGACCAAGGGGTCATGGGGTCGAATCCTGCCTTCAGTATACCACCACTGGGTTCCTGAGCAGGACCCTTAACCCCAAGTTGCTCAAGGGAGACTGTCCCCTGTAGTTAGGGAATGGAAGTCGCTTTGGATAAAAGCGTCTGCTAAATGCTGTAAATATAAATTGCTTTTCTTTTTTTATTTAGCAAAATTAGCATTGCTCTCTGAACTATTCATTTCATGTATTGAGATTTTTGCCGTGTCATTTTGGAATATTTATGAATGATATAGTCATCATAAAATGTTCAGATAAAGATGAAACATAAAAATCATAGAACTTGCCTGGCTTTGATGTAAAATTGTATGATATAAATATCACACTTAAAACAAAAGTCATGTAGAGCACAGCTTGCAGTGTCCTTTGCTACTGTTAAAAGTCAGCTTGGTCTATAAAACATAATTGCACCCATCTTTGTAATCCTTACGTCAGGTTTGGGGTCCAGGGGATCTCATTACTGGCTGTTATAATCTAATCCCCATTAATAAAAATGAGGAGGCCCCAGGTAACCCAACTCATGGTATACCTTATTCATGGCTTTCACATCCAGACTTCATCCAGCTCCCCTGCATTGATCTCTGGCTCCCCTGAGACCCGCACGGTCACTGGGGACCGCATGTCTGTGGCTGTATAAACTCCACTCCTACTGAGGGAAGCAGCAGAGGGATACCAATTAACTAGACCTTGGGGACCAGGGGCAAAGTGGGGTATGGGCACACTGGCCATACACGTAAATTGCTGCCTAATTACACTACTGCTCATTTAAAAGTCAGGGGAGAGCCACCAGAGTAGCAGTGATTCAGCAAGTGTTGTGTACCTGAGGTTGTATATTTCTATGCACTATATTTGTCTGTATTTTAACTTATATTAAAGCATATGAAGGACTTAAAGGCCTATTTTTTGTTGGGTTTTTTTGTCGTTTCTAAACAAAGTTTACAGTTTGACCAACCACTGAGGTAGTAATCAGACTGACTCAGCCTCTGTTGTAAACTAAACCTTATTCTGTTTGTTCTCTAGGTCCAAATCAATCCACTGTGAATGTTCATGTCTGGTGAACATTTTGATGTTATAAAGCTGTTTAATAAAGCATAGCTCCTTTTGAAGCTGAGTCCTTCGAGAGTTTATATTTATACGGTTTATTTTTGTCTGACAGGGTGTATTTTAACTCACACTAAAGCCAATCAATGATGTAAGGCATTGGGAGGAGTTTTTGCTTGTTTTAAACTGATAAAGCTCTCAGTGTGTCAGTGTGCTAACCCCTTCAGACAACATTCAGCTTTATGAGTATGCGTGCAGTGATGTAACAGGATTACCACATCACGCTTGTCCAAGTCAAGGCCGCTCCATGACCTGCTCTTTAAAAACATGCAGTTAGTGGGCTAAGAGCGACAGGCAGTGACACAAATCAGATTTTTACACGGATCTGATCTTTTCAGAGCTGTGTGGACACACAAATTTGATATGCTCTTGCACAATTACTACCAGTGAAAAGTTTGGACATTCTCATTCAACGATTTCCTTTGTTATTATTATTGGTTACGTTGTAGATTAAAATGGAAAAAATCACCTATTACTCTGATGACAGCTTTGCACACTCTTGGCATTTTTTTCATTCAGATTTATGAGGAATCGACCTGGAATGGTATTTAATTAACAGGTGTTCTTCACCAAGAGTTCATTAGTGGAATTTCTTGCCTTCTTAACGTGTGTGGGGTCATCAGTTGTGATGGTCGGGTTGGTACACAGTTAATAATCCTATTCTATGGTTCTACTCCACATTATGGCAAGAAACAACAGTCCGTCATTACCTTATTGCAAACCATATGTTGGTTTGTTTAACTTTTTTTTTTGTTTACTCCATAATTCCATGTATTCCATGTGTTTTGACTGGTAGTGTATTACATCATCATCCCAGATTCACAGCGTAGCAGCAGCTAAATTGAGGTTTCTTCGGCATTAAAGCATCTGGCCTTTTAACTTTCTCCTCTAATCATGAACAGCAGAAAGCTGATGAAGGCTTGTACCGCTAGTTTGTTTATTTGTTTTTGTTTTCATTCGTGACACACATTAATCATTCACATGACATTAATGATTAGGACGTGCACCTGCAGGTCTTTTCAGGACGCAGGTTTATTCATAATAAACACAGATAAGGGTCGCTTACAAATACAAATATGAAAGATAAATGCAGAAATGTTGAGCAAAAAATCAGACCTGAGAAATACTACTAATGTGAACAGAGCCAAAGTGCTCATCATCAGTAGGCTAAAAAACAACACTTGATTTCACATCATTCTAAATAATCCACTGAACCATCAGCTACAAAGCAAGAGGCTACATGCAAAAATCAGTGTAGTCTCTAAAGTGGGAGCTTTTGTTACAGCTGCAACATTTATTAAACAAGGATTAGTAAATAATGTAAAATGTGGAAATAATATAGTTCACTTAAAAACAAAAGCCCTCTGTAGTTCTTTAAAACGATCATATGATGCAGCCATTCCAACAAATTGCAGTACGCTGCAGGAAGTGTTGGGGGCGATATGGCTTCTGTTGTTTTGTTGCACCGTGAATGAGGACACTGTAGGAGGCATTATGGCTTGGTTAGCTGATTAAT
Source organism: Hydrocynus forskahlii (assembly GCA_037974365.1). Taxonomy (NCBI): domain Eukaryota; kingdom Metazoa; phylum Chordata; class Actinopteri; order Characiformes; family Alestidae; genus Hydrocynus; species Hydrocynus forskahlii. Next base: position 21,835,842 of record JBBPCX010000114.1, on the reverse strand, counting down.
CCCACAATTATTTTTTTTCAATGTTCAATTTAAGGTGCCTAAAAACAAAGGTGTTATTTGATGTGATACCATAGAAGGTTCTTGTTGGTTCTGTAAAGAAGTGGTTCTCAATCCAGTCCACATGGAACCTCAGACAGTCCATAATTTTGTTCCATCCCAACTCCCAGCACAGGGATAAAACAAATATGTGGACCATCTGGGGGGTCCTTGAGGACCAGTTTGCTTTAAAGCACCTTTCAGTGGATGTTCTTTTTTTCGTAAATGAGATGAAAGCTTACGGGCTTGTATGTGGGCCAACACGCAGTTTGATAGTAGTTACTGAATAAATTAATGTAGTTTGAAGTAGGTACTGAATAATAAATCTTCAGACTAATGACTAAATAATAAGCTTAAGGTTCAAGAGGTTGAAGTTTTAAAAAAAAATCAACATGATGAATTTTCTGTATCTGTTAGAACCATACATTCAAGCCAAGAACCCTAAAGGAATCTTTATCATTGCAGAAATAAGCAGCCCTTTTCCTTGTACTATAACAAATAAATCTGGGATGGGCAAAATCGCAAAAGCCTGCTATTCCCACCTTTCCTGCCTCTGGGTTTTGCCTGCTGTGCTGTCCTCTCTTTCTCTCGATCTCCTCTCATATCTGTCCATCCTCTCCTACGAGCCCTGCCCCCACTCACTTCCCGCTGACTGGCTGAGTGGGTAACTAATGTGGTTCAAACCCACAGCAGACAGACAGCACTCCCCCCCCATCCCATCTCATCCTACAGCTCATCTCACCGTCTCTGTAGCCTTCTCTCTCTGTCCCTCCATCACTTTATTCCATCCCACCTTTCCACCCCCTTCTCTCTCTCTCTCTCTCTCTCTCTCTCTCTCTCTCTCTCTCCTCTGGTCACTTCCTATCTCTCTTTGCATTATTTCTCTGTTCTATTAAGCTGTCTGTTCCACTACAACCCAGAAAAATAATGGTACTCAAACAATCCCTGGTTTGAATGTGTGGTTCCCTGAAAAATAATACAGGTTCTTCAGACCGACAACTCATTTACAAAAATGTTTTTTGTAAGAACCATGTAGTGAAAGGTTCTTTAAGGAGTCCAAAGTGGCTCTGCTGTGGCACTGCACTTTGGCTTTGTTTTTAATAGTGCATTTCTCCTTCTTCCTCTCCTCGTCCAGTTTTTATAAGCTATTCATCGCTTCCCATTCTGCTCAGCTTCTTCACTTGGCTCATAAATCTTTCTCTATCTTCTTATGCCAACATCTTGCTCTTTTAACTAGTTCCATTCGTTTGGCCCAATCACCATACCTGTCTATCTATCTGTCTCTTCCCTTTATCTATTCCTCTCCCCTTATCTCTCTTTTTTCTCTCTCCCTGATGTGCTTCCTCCCTCCATCCTCCTTTCCACGCTTCTCCGTTCTAATTTATCGGCTTCCACCAGCAGCTAATCTATATGCTAATAAGCGGAGTGCAATCAATGACGTTCCCGCCCGCCTGACTGCAATCAATATGATATTTTACTCACATATGAGGGAAATCCATTTCGGCCCGGGTGCCATAGTCTCTATCAGATGCAACATGGGGAGAATAAGTGGCTCAATTTAGTGGCTCTGATAATAGGCTCTATTTTCCTCTGCTGAGGCTCTGCGAGCCTCTTGTGTTTATTTTCAATCTGAGGTGCCTCCTCAAAAGTGGCCACCATCATTGAGTATTATAAGGTGCTCCAGAGGTTGAAGAGTGCCAAAATTATTATCACCTGTTAGTTCACCTTGGACCAGTCGATTGCTTTGTGGACCCAGCACATCCCTGTGACTGCTGGCTGAAATCATTAACCATCAACTTTCAGCAGCGCTAATTAGTGAGAAAATGCTTAGTTAAGTGGAACAATTCATTAAGTATGACCTTGTGAATTTCCTTGTCCTCCTTAAAATGATTTTATTAATTTTTTTTTTTTTTTCCAATTTAAGTCACTTCCCACGCCTCCTTTCCAGACCGCAGCCTGTCAAAGGAATGGAATCTCAGACTGAATAGTGAATGCAAGACTTCAAATACTGGACAGGGATCATATTTACTCTGAGCTCTCCCCTGGGACTGGCCTTGGTCCTGCATTTTAGCAGCACCCGTCCTCTGTTCCAGTTCCAGTGAATTTTCTAGTGATGGTTGAATTGGAGGTGGGGGATGGGGAGGTTGGTAATGCTTATGGAAGAGGATAAAAATTCATTACCATCGTCTTCATTAGTGGATACCCAGTCGTCCAATCAGTACGCGGCCCTGCGTTGGGATTCCGAAAGGCACCCCCCTGTTGGCTGTCGCTAGGAGACCACATAATCGGGGTGGAAAGAGGCAGAGAGGGTTCGCATGCGTGTGTGGATGATGTGTGGATGTGTATGTGTGTGTGTGTAAGATTGAGAGCCTGAGTTGGCTGAGACGGGCGCGTGCTGTGAGGAGGCAGGACCGGGATACACACTCACACACACGCGTCAGACAAAGAATCGGTGGGGTCCCGGGGGATGGGGCTCAGCACGGGGCCGACAGGAGCTCGCACTGTCCCGCAGAAGAGGTAGGAGATGGGCTTTGTCTAGCAGAGGAACTCTCCTAGTCTCTCTCTCTCTCTCTCTCTCTCTCTCTCTCTCTCTCTCTCTCGCTCCCGCTGTCTCTCTGGCAAAACCTATACATCTCTCTAAAATATGCTTCTTTTCAAACCCTGATTTAGCCTCTAAAACTCCATGGGTTGACTTGTAATGTAGATTTTTACCACTTAAACATCATCACTTAGTGGCATATATAAACCTAGTTGTTTCAGTGTTAAAACATAACTGTTTTTATACATGGATAAACCATTCATTGGACAAAACTTTAATACCATTGTCGTTTCACCTTAAAATATCCTCTGTGGTCAAGACATAGGATTAATATGACCATAGTGTTATTACTAAGTTGCTAAGGCTTGTTGTTAGGTAAGTACTGTGAATTAGTCATTACTTTCAGTACTATGCAATATCACTGATCAGTGTTATACGGAAGTCTATACTATTTAATTTCTAATATCACATAAATATATTACATCACACATGTGTCCAACCATGAGTGAACTACATGACATTCATTGGAATCAAGCAAATTCAGCAGATCAAGTATTTCAGAATACTTGTGAGAGCAAGGAATTCGAGCCTGGATCAGCCGATGACTTAAAGGAGTCACATCTTGCCTGACAAACTTTATTTTTTCTATGGGACCATTTTAGCTTAACACTAGACATAATGCATTTGGGAAACTGGCCCTCAGTGTTTATGTTAGCTCTTTCCTTCCTGTCCTTATTCCGCCTTCCATATTCATCTGCCTGTCTTTTCTCCATCCATCTGTGCCCCTGTTCTCCTCGCACATCTTTCAAACTTTTAGCATGCCTCTGTTTTTGTGTCCCTGTTGTTGTCCCATTCTGTTCCATGCCACCTTCCATGTCCAAATATTTGCCAATTTGGCCATCGCACAAAATGTTTTCTTCATGGCATGGAGCTGCCCCAGCAGACCCGCTGCTGTGAGAAAGTGTAGAGCGCAGACAGAAGTAGCAGCTGGGTGGGCTGTCTGCTCTGACACTCAGAGAAAGAGGAAGAGCAGAGATGTGGAGCTCAACTCAGCGTGACAATTCGCTTCCCATAGCCAGCCCATTCAAAGACTAAAGACAAACCCAGCAGATACTCACACTGATTATGCCAAGTGGAGGTATTAATAGATTTGGGTCTTCGGGCTGTCTTCATAGATGACAGCAGAGGCTTTTGATGGGACTTTGATGTGTGATTTTATTATTTTTTTATGCAGACCTGAACCATTTTTAGCTAAACTGTCAGACTAAGTTGTCTGGAATTAGTCGGATGGTGATATAGACAAAATAATAGTATTGGTATATAGTGTGTGTGTGTGTGTGTGTGTGTGTGATTGTTAAATTGAGAAATCAAATTTTCATATAAACATTTTCACATTATTTTAAATAAAATCTTTGGATTACATGAATGTCTTGATTCATTCAAACACCACCAGAAACACTCATGTGGAACTGTGATTGGTCAAGAAACAGTAGGACTGATCATATAGCCTTTTCGTATATGAGTATTCTAACAAATCTTGAGAAAATGATTTATAAACAATATAAGTTTCATCTCAGCTTTAATGATTTGATACAGATGGTAAAATCGTTTATTTTCATTTCAGTTCACTTCCTCAGCCAGTGATAAAGCATCATTAGTGGTCGATAGAATTGTCTAGCTGTCTTAGTGCCTCCCTCATAAAACCCTTACTGTGCCTTATCTCACAATAGCACTGTTCAAGTCATCCTACAGGTTTGATTTCCCTGATGTATTTTCACCCGTGCCCAATAATGAGACCCAGCGCTTATATTTAGAATACCTAATTATCATGCCTATAATTCATTAACTCCTCGTAGCATTGGAAATTGTCTGCAGGGACGGAGATATACAGCCACTCCGTCTCATGTCATGTCCCAATTAAACGGCAGATACGGAGGATAATTTGTTTGGGCCAAAAAAAAGGAAGATTGACAGATTGGGAGTGAAGTGGAGGGAATGGTTCGGATGCAGGAGTGGCGGGGGTGGTGGGTTTCAGGTAAGCAGTGTGGGGGCTGTAGCTTTTGTGTGTGCTTTTGTGTGTGTGTGTGTGTGTGTGTGTGTGTGTGTGTGTGTGTGTATGTGTGTGTGTGGGTGTAAGCAAAGAGAACAGAAGCTTCTGAATGGTCCCCAAATGTCTCGGTCTCTCTTCCAATCTTTCCTCATGCTCTTAACCTCCAGGTCTGGGCTTCTCTCCAGGGGGCCGGGGACGTGCACAATTCTATTAACCCAACAGTGAAGTTAAGCCAGTGTGTGTATGTGCTTGTGTTGGGATTTTGGGTAAGATAGATGACCCTTCAGTCCAAGTGGCCACTTCCCATCCATTATCCTTGATTAGCTATGATTATGTGGCTATTGTTGGGGGGGTGAGAGTGACTTTGAAATATCTCCCCATCAGCGCAGTCATGTCTTTCTGAGATAGCTCTGTTCCTCGCAGCTCTTAACAAAACACCACCGGCTATGTGCTTAACAAGTTAATGATAAAAAAAATAATGTTCCTCAAAAATGAATTCCAAAAGCTTGGGGAGTTATATCCTTCTGCTGTTGGTGTTTGCTTTGCAAGGGCCCAGAATGAAATAAGTTTAAAGCAGTTCTGGCAGTTCTGTCCTGGCAATTTGTTTCTTTCAAGAATGTGAGACTTCTGAAGGAAATGTTTATTGAAACCCAGCTCTCAGCATTAGTCTTTTCTGTCTGGGAAGAATTACAATAAAAAGCAAACAACGCAGTGATGTCATTTGCTGAGAAGACTGTGCACTTGTTTGTACCTTTATTCCTTTTCCTTTTTGCTTTTTATGTTCGCTTTCCTTCTGTTTCTTAAAGAGCCTTTTTACACCATTTGAAAATGGTGCCCTTATATATTGTGTGAACACTTTAGGACGAATGTACCAATGGAGACTGGTAAAGATTCAGCAGATCATTGCAGTCAGAGTAAAACCTTCACAGATGTTAGATTTTCTTGTGAGAATGATGAATGAATATGCAGGTTCAGGACAGGTTTGGTTCAACAAAACACAATTTTGCCAGTTTGGAATATTTTGACAGAAACAGTCATAACTGTGAGTAAGGACTGGGAAAAGGAAAAACTCTTGTCAGTTCTCCACCATCTAGCTGTCACAGATGTTTGTTTAAACTCTTTAGTTTAATATGTGAGCAGCTGTAAAATGGAATTCTCTGGAAATGATCATTCTGACCTTAGTGTTACAGAAATGTCCAACAAATGGTGATTAACATTACATCAGTTCATTAACCTAAACATGTGAAACATATGGACCCTTTCCGCATGTAGAGAACTGTGGCCATTGTGCTCCACTGAGCTGTTAAAATAAAAAAGTAAGACTGCTTTAGGGATCTTTTTTACCAGCTAAACCTCAGCTCAAAGAAAATTCACTTTTATGAATTCATTTTTGATTAGTAAAATGACCTTGCTGTCCGCGTACTCTGTGGTCTCTTAACTACATTTTCTCAAGCCCTCGCAAAGCTGATGAAGGAGCATGTTGCTAATGGGTGATTTGTTGTATGGTGGTCAATTGGATCTAATGTAGCGGACATTGATTGAGATGCATGACTTTATTCATCCTGTCTCAATCTCCTTTTCTGTTTAGCTTGCGCAGAGTGTGCCAGCGGGGCAGTCGTGGGTCAAAGGTGAGGCGTCGGGGCGGCACCATGGAGGGCGAGCAGGGTCCCCCTGCCTCCAGTGCCAGCAACACGGGCACCTCCAGCTCCTCCACCAGCACCAGTACCCCCCTCACCACCAACACTGCCACCAGCACCCCCAACACCCAGAGCACCCCCAGCAGTAGCAGCAGCAGTAGCAACAGTGCCAGCTCAGCCAGCAGCACAACTGGCAGCAGACAAACCGTGCCACAGATATCAGTGTACAGTGGAATACCTGACCGACAGACTGTACAGGTGAGATCACACACACTGCAACTGGCCAGCTCCTATTATTACAGACACATAGAATTGCATGTGTAGCTACAGATTCAGAGAAAATAAAGAAATGCAGTGTACAGATTCAGTGAAAATAAAGAAATGCAGTGAACTAAGCGTGGAGGTGAGCCTGGGGCACGGTTTTCTATCACAGTTTTGCTTAATATAAAACATATGAGCAAGATTTGAATGTTTTATACAAGCAGCCTGCAGCTCTATGCTACAAATGAAAATGTAAACACAGATCCCACACCTAATGTTCTGAAAAATTCAGCCAGTGGCAAACACTGCACCTGCACAAAATAGTGTTACAATTAACCATATCTGCACAATGTAACATTGTAACAGAGAGGTATAACAGTCCCCAGAAAGTCTGTTAATTCAGTGCAAAACACAGTTGATACAGTTCACTATTTAAGCCAGTGGAGATTTCCAAACTAAATACATAAAAAATACAAATAAATGTGGCAAATTGATCTAGTAAAACAGCAAATATCAGCATAATAAAACTGAAATACATCTAAAGATATGGTGAATCTGTGCACAAAAAAGTTTAAATGGGAGGAAATTGACTTCCTTGCATTGTTTACTTTATTCTAAAATAGTACAGTAAACTGTAAAACTGATATGCGTGACTGGAACAAGTAAATTCATTGCATTCCTTTTTTCAGTGTACGTACAAACACTCCTACACAAACAAACTGGGAAAAAACACTACTACATACTGAAACCTACTCATATTTGATAACATAATCCTCACAACTTCTCATTCACTCTTTTAGAATATGAAAGTTGGATTTAAACGACCCATGTGCTTTCCTCAATAATTTGTCAATACTGCCACCTGCTGGGTCATTCTGAGAGCTTCATGCAGACCACGTAATTGAAGAAATACATTATTCTTTTAGGCCTACTGAACAAAGCACCTCAGCCAGGAGCCTTCAGTATCACATCAAGCTCTTTGCAGGCCTTGCTTCTGACTGGTATCAGGTTACTGTGGCTACCATTCAACCCCCTCTTTTTAGTCTGCGTTAACCTTGACCTTTGACATCAGAGGCAGATCCTCCGCCCATTAGTCTGCCAGCTGAGCTTGGGCGGCAGCGTTGAATTTGGTCAGCTGGCTGTAATGACCATCGTTCATTAGTTTTGAAAATGAGAAATGATTGCACTGTGAAAAAGAGTCAACTACATAAATCCAACCTAAAAGCCATTATACGCAGGAAAATGCATCAGTCAACGCATCATATCAGTCTGTGTTCCCGAGGTACTTAGTGGAGACAGCAGGGTCCAAACTACTGAGTCCACCTTTAGCTGGATTTATTCAGTTATCTAAAACAACTACATATTTTTACTCAGTTGATGCATAATATTTAGTAACATATCATTTACAATTTTACTTTGAATCACTTTTAACTGTTGGAAGTACAATCTTTGAGAAAATAGTCAGCAGCAGTCGGCCCTAGATTTTGAAAAGCAAATGATGTTCATATGAATAAAATGCAAGAACGAAACGGTTACTGCAAAGTAAAATTTTATGCAGCTCAAATTGTGTACATGTTTGGTACACCAGAACCTTATTTAGTGAAAGTTAAGATAACAAAATATCATACCTACAGTACATCATTCCAATCCACACTGTATGCTAATTCTTTAATAAAATAGAGACAAACAATTTCTATAAGTAAATGTAGAGGATGTAACATAGATGTCAATAGTACCTTCAGTTAATTTAGTTAAGAGCATAAAGTGTCCTGTTGTCACACGTAAACACACCATAGCACAGGGAGCAGTGTGTGGGGACGGTACCTTGCTCAACGGTACCTCAGTGGTTCCAGTAGCAGTCATGGGATTCTGATCGCAGGGGCAACTCCATAACCACTAGGTCACCAGCTGCGCTAGGTGTAATCTTGTTTATGAAATGTCAATTGATAAAATGAACTTCATTATTATAAATTCCATTAGTGTTAATGTCTGAAAAACACTTCTCGTCAGTGGACTCAGAAATATATTGTTGTTAAGCAGATCCATCCCCACAAAGCAGCTTTCTATGTTTAAATTTAAAAAATAAATCTGAGTATGCATCAGCACTCATGCTCTGAGATACACAGTACATTTCATGCACAGCTGCGTGTGGTCTGTATATTAGCTGTTTGAAGGTGTGTTAGTGTCATGCTCTGCTGTACTCACACCCGGAGCCGGGGTCGGAGCATGCTCTCACTGTTACCTAGCAACTGTACAGCAACGGCCAGTCCAGCGTGAAAACCGAGGTGGGGGGAGGAGTCAGGAGGACCTTAAGGTCTCACACTGTGTCATTCAGGACTGTCAGGACAGCATGAAAAAACACTACGGAAACAGAGGACACTGTAGACTGAAGCATCGCTGGAACTACCAAAGGAATGTCAATAATTTCAGTGGCCTGATCTTTGTTATTTTTTTTTTTTCTTTTGTCCTTGCTTTTATAGCTGCACTAGTCCTATAACAAGTTATAAGAGTTTCTGAGAACAATAAACCTATAATAAATATACTCTATAACCCTGTATAGAGGTCATAACGTCTCTCAGATTGATTAAAGGCATGTGTTTGAATGTGCACATTTTTTATGTTTTTTATTGCCCATTATTTTCATTATTACATGCTGTGCTACTGGAATTGTATTTAGAACATTAGATTGTGCATTTCATTGGATTCTGTTGACGCCAGGTTCACTGTACAGTTATACATCTTTAGGCCACTCTGATGTAGGTACCCAAGCTTTGCGTTAGGTCATATATGACATGTGCATTAAGAGTGGAAGATTATCAAAAGTTTCAGGAATACATTGTAACTACAGAAAGTTTTAGAAAAGGGTTCTGTCATCTAACATACTTTGAATGCTTCAGTTGTTCCTTTTATGGCCAGCTGAGGGCGACAAATGCAAGGAAAATCCCCCTTGGTTGATCAGAACGTGTGTAGGAATTTTAAAGATGATAGTGCTCATTGACTGTGGTCATCGGGAGTTTTACCCACTAGGCTACTACCACCCACCTGTATATAGAGATATGTATGTATATATCTCTGTCTCTGTCCTTTAGGTGATCCAGCAGGCCTTGCACAGACAGCCCAGCACTGCGGCGCAGTATCTGCAGCAGATGTATGCGGCGCAGCAGCAGCATCTAATGCTGCAGACAGCAGCCCTGCAGCAGCAGCACCTCAGCACAGCACAGTTACAGAGCCTGGCAGCCGTGCAGCAGGTGGGCCAACTTAAAATAAAGGTGTGGCAAAGTCTTTATTTTCATTTGTTTTAAACATACTTTATTCCTAATTTCTTGTTACAGTAGCAGCCTTAGAAAGACCATTCACAATTTACCACTAATAGTTTGGCAATTAACCATGTATTAGTCAACCCTCTCTCTCTCTCTCTCTCTCTCTCTCTCTCTTTCTCCTTCTCTTTCATATGCACACATACACATGCACACATACACATTCGCAGGCCAGTATAGCTGCTGGTAGGCAGAACTCCACCCAGAATGGCACTTCTTCCACCCAGAGTGGATCATCACAGACAACGGTGAGTGTATAAAGAGGCACACGTTGTGTTTCTATTGTGATTATGCATGTGACAAATAAAGAATCATGAATCTTGGTCATGGGCATGGTGCAATTAGCACTTTTGCATGCAATAAAGAACTGTTAATTCATAACTAATATAAAACATTTCCAGAACTGAAACATTTCTTTAAAAAAGTGGATGTTTAAAGAGCAATAGTTAAAAGGCTAACTTACATAAAATGTTTGTTTTGTATTTTAATTTTTCCCTCAATGTCACTTATTGTGTGTGTTCTTTTTCTATCTCTCCCTTCCTCTGTCAGATTAATCTAACGACATCTCCCGCCACCGCTCAGTTGATAAGCCGCGCACAGAGTGTAAACTCCGCCCCTTCTGGGATCTCGCAGCAGGCAGTGCTGCTAGGCAATGCCTCGAGCCCCACCCTCACCGCCAGCCAGGCACAGATGTATCTCCGTGCCCAGATGGTGAGCTTTCACAACCATATGCATCTACATGAAAACAAACATATTCAGGGTACTTTGTCTTGTTGATTTTGTTCCAGTCTCAGGCTGGAGTTCTGACACACAGACAGCTTCTTATGACGGGACTGACAAATGGTAACAGCTTCAGTAAACTGACCGTGTAAATGCCTTTATTCTAAAACTGTGAGCATGAAATCTACAGAATTAATTTATCTATAAACTTAAAATAATGTATTTATTCTGTATATAAAATGTTACATAACACTTGTATATATTAAGAGGAAAAAGATGATCTGCTATATAAATGACTCAGGATAACAGACAGTTGGTGGAGCTACACTTACAGAAAAAGAGGGATATCTTAGGATTGGGGCCTTTTTGAAACAGAACACAAAAACATGTTCTAATGTATTTTTGTGTCACCTTACACTTTTATGCAGTAACAGAAATGTTATTATAATTTTTCATCCCCCCTGTTATTTCCCACTGTCTTCATTCTTCTTTTTTATGCAGCTGTCACTCTTTTGTTTCTTTTGGTCACTGGGGTTTAAAGCTGAAGGTATTGGTTGATTCAAAGAGAAAAAACTGAGTGAGTGAAACCAAGTTAAACTGAGAGGTTTCTCATTTAAACAGTCACATGTTCTGAACTGGACTGCTCTGAAAATACTACAAATTTAGATATCAGACTTTTTTTTAATTGTTATTCTATTTTTTCTTCACTTGTGGTCACATGTCGGCCCCTTTAATTTCGGAGCATGACCCCCACTGGCTATGCCTTCCCCCCACTAGCTATGTGTAATTTTGAATTGTGTGTGTGTGTGTGTGTGTGTGTGTGTGTGTGTGTGTTCCAGGCTCAGCAAAGTAACTTGGTGCATGTAGCACGGAGTCTGGGCCGCGCTGTTCCTCTCTCCCCGCAACTCATTCTCGCTCCTACAGCTACTGTTACCGCGCTCCAGTCAGACACCAGTACAAACAGTAACACCCCGTCTGCATCTGCACAGGTACATCTGCACACAAACTATCTACTATTTGCATACACCATGTGCAAAAATGCTAAAATATTTTACGCTCTGCATATACATTACCTAAACAGTGAATATATTCACCTTTTCCATGACATATTGCAACGTATGTGAAACCATAATCTTACATTGTTCTGTTACCCATTAATTCTCATTGTCAGCAATTTATACATTTTTCTATGCGAGCCCTGGAAAATTATGCCATCACCATGTTTATTTGTCCTTTTAATTTGTTTACTTACAGATATGACACGAAACAATTAAGTAGAGGTAAAGTAATGGAATCATTTAATGATGAAGAAAAAAAAATATGGAATCAGCTTCTAAAACAAAAACCATCAGTCATTTAAAGAAGAAAATCCAACACAGAGTGTGACAAAAGATGTTGGTTGTTCACAGTCAGCAGTGTGTAAAAGTGGGTGTAAATAGAAATTGGGAAGATTATAGAAGAACATATGTGGGGCCATGGACAGAAAGCATCAGGATAGAAAAACAGAAAAGGCACAACAAAACAAATAAAAACAAAGGAGTAGAAACAGGAGTCAGTGTTTGAGACGGAACTGTAGGTAATGGGCTGAATGAAATGAGATTAACATCCAGAAAATCCAAAGGAAAACCTGCACTAACACTATATGGAAGGCAATAAGGCCTCAGTGGGCTGAAGTAAAGCGGTCTTGGTGTGTGTGACTGAATTAAAGTGATCTTCAGGGATGAATCATGAATCTGCATTGACAAAGGAGATGATGAACGACTGCCTGAAGAAAACAAGCAAATCCCCCCACTCATTTAAAGATCTGGGATTGGGAAGGGGCCGGGGAGATGGCAATCGTTACCTCTGCATGCGGTGCACAGGTATACTTTTCTCATTCCATCACACCAGAATAGGTTTGGCAATTAAGTCATTTTTCAGGATGATAATGCACAGTGTTTTAAAGCGTTTCTTCAAGAAAGGCATATCAACTCAATGACATGACCAGCGTACAATCCAGATCCTGCTGCATCCTGCAAGGCTGACATGCCAACCGCTATTGGAGAAAGTTGGAGCCAGCTTGATGGAGAAAACTGTTTTTCATTAGTGAAGTCCGTGCCTCAGAGAATCCAGGCCTGAGGAGGAGCAACAAAGTTATAGCTGTGATTTGTTTTGTTGAGTGATTCCATTACTTTTTCCTCTACTTGATCTGGAAAAAATATGCTATTAATTAGAAAGATTTAATTTGTTTTGAGGTGTGTTTCACAAAGCCTGAATGTTTGGTTATTGAACAAAAATTGCTTTGTGTCATATCTGTGATTTTGTTTATTTTCTATGGAGTAAAAAAGCTGAGTGGACATTCTCTAAGTGTGATGGTTCCAGGGATTGTATACAGCACATAACTCATGGGTAAATAAATCAAATGTTTTTTTGAAGGTGCAGAATCTTGCCCTGCGCCAGCAGGGGGCATCGTCCTCATCTCAGACTACAGGCCTGCAGGCCCTGAGTCTGAAGCAGACTCCAGTCTCCATCCAGCCGACTCCACTCATTAAAACACCCAGCCAGGTTGCCACCAGCTCAGGCACCACCACAGGGAAAAGTCTGCTCCCTGGGGCTTCTGGAGATGTAGGGAAGAAGCAAGAGAGCGGAGGAGAGACGGAGGCCAAGGCAGTGAACATGAGTCGCAGTGTCACATCTTCTCATCCCCTCATTGCTCCAGGTAAGAGAAAAGATATAGAAGAGAAAAGAACTAGAAGTGGCAATGTGGTGTGGTCAACAAGGCCTGACTGACATGATTATGTCACTGATAGTATTGCCATTTCTAGAGCTGACAACCTTAGGACAAATATGATTTCATATTTAACAGCCTCCTTAGTTGTAAATGTTCAAATGTGACTATCAGTCCTCAAACAACTCAGAAAGTCTGAACATTAGAGTCTAACATTTGACATATTTCTGTCATAATAACCATGATGGTGCTTTTTCTACAACTTCACCAGTTTCATCTGTAACACTGTAATCAAAGAAAGCAAACTGTGACTTTTAGATTAGCAGTCCGGTGTTGTTTAATTATCATGGTCTATGATAATCTGTGGTTAGTGTAAAGTCTCTCAGCAGGCAGGTGCTCCATACAAGGGCTGTTTCTTCATAGCCTGGTCAGATCTCACTTTGGTAGGCTGAAGGAGTACACTTTAGGTTTGTACCCTCAAGCGCTGAGTGTGTTAACAGTCATTTTAGATCTTTCAGGCATATAAATGTCAGTTGGCTGTTAATTCTACATCTCCGGTGCAGTGATGTCTACATGTGTTTAGTCCTGTTGCAGAGCCCGCAGGCACGCAGCAGCAGCCTCGTAATCACTCACACTGTGAGGCACATGCTTCTTCTTATTTGCCCATCACACCTCCCTCTGTGTGAACTTGATAAACAGACCACTCATCACTCCAGCCCACCAGCCAGCACCTCCTGTAACACAAGCCTGTGTTTAAACCTATCAAAGGTTAGGATTGCTTTGTAGGACCGTGTTGTGGCTTGCGGCAGCCATTAGTGAAATTCATTGAAGAGAGATCTTATTTCTTGTATGAAAACAGACACATGAATGCATGCACTTCATTCAGCAGCTGTGCAGGTTAAACTGGTATATTTGTTCAGAGACCAGTGACAGACAGCATGGATTACATTTGTTTGCCAGAGCATAGCTGAGAGTGCTTGACAGAGTTATAGTGGCTTGTGTCCTTTATAGTATCAAGAACACACCCTTGCCTCAGTGGAAGCAGAGGTGCGTTGAGGTTTGGGTGCAGGTGCAGTTGCTATGACTGGAATCCTCCAGAGGATATCTGTTTTTCTGTATGTTGGGAGTAAGCTTGATGCTCAATGAGCTACAACTTAATCCCTCATTAATGTCCTATCCAACACACCTGACAACTAAACTAGCTTCAAAATTTTTACTAGTACGATCAAACTATGTTTTATTTTACGGCTGTGGTCTCAATCTTTCAGGGGACATTTATAGTAAAATCCCTAGTAGGCTGAGAGTACTGGTCAGAATTGTTCTCCTGCTTTTATCTTGTTCCCTTCTGTGCCTTACTCTCATACCTGCATAGCTTACATATTGGTTGCACAGCAATAAGCCTAAAGAGTAATAATAAATATATAATCACTGAATAATAAACACACACAGGTTACTGGATGTCTGATCGTGAGCTGCTGTGGTTTTGCCACTCTTATGCCACTCTCTCTTTCTGTCACTCTTTTTGGGTTTTTCTTCATTCTCTCTGTCACTCTTTTACTGTCTCTCTCTGTCTTTGTCTTTCTTCTTTCTTTCTCCCTCTTTCCCTCTCTCTCTCTATCCATTCTTTTCTCCCTGTCACTCTCAATCTCTACCCCCTATCATTCATAGAATTTATTGTGTGACAATTATACTGAATCTCGTTTTTGCGGTGAGCAGAAAGTAAATGGACACTGACATAAAGTAGCCCATAACGTAAAGTAATGTTTGTGTGTGCTGTGGCATTGCTGAAAAGCCAGGCCGGAAAGTCTGGGGTTTTCCAGGGCTGGGTTCCGCAGTCTAGAGGGATTAACTCATCAGCTCCTTCTCTCTGAGGGAGAGAGAGAGAGAGAGAGAAGTAGCAGGGCGATTGAGTCATCTGAATTCACTATCCCACGCCATCAGTATGAGAGAGAAAAGTACATTCTTTCTCACATCTTTTACTGTTCTTCATTAGGCGGCTCAGTGTGACCCAAAGCTCTGCTACTTGTTTCCGGCACAGAGTAGACTAAGAAGGACCCCTCCCTCTCTGACCTTGTTCTCTTTACGCACACACATTAGTTAACTATTCAAGCTGTCAGCTCTACAGTGTCAGTTCAAGGCTGTGTGTGTGTGTGTGTGTGTGTGTGTGTGTGGGCGTTAGGGGCCCTGGAGTCATGCTGATTCAACCACATAGTTTAACCCAGTTTCCAGCAAGTCGTGTAGTCTCACACCTATTAACTGCACCTAGTTCCAATTTTCCATCACAGTTTTCCTGGATACAGTGAATATATCCCAAACAGACACTAAGATTCCAATAGAAGCAGATCCACTGCTAGAAATGCAACAGAACAGAATTTTATACAAGGGCCAAAAGGGTGGATCGTACATGACCAAGCAGTTCCAGTAACATCTTGGTCATTTATACGTACTTCCTCAATAAGGTCTTCTATAAAAGTGTAAAATCAACAATGAGCAACTGAAATGAGCTTTGAATTGAAACAATGGAAGCTCCTGGAGTACTAGCTTTGGACGATATACCTGAAATACTACGCCTGCATGTTACACTGTACACTGTACACTGTGACATAAAAATGTACTCAGACACAGTAATTCTCTCACCCATAATATAATATTCCTAATTATAATCTCTTTCTTTTATTGTAGCCGTGAGCGATCAATGCACTGAAACTCCAGGCTTTGCTATGTTTACACAGTCGGTAGTGGGTAGCCCTATGAGCGACTATGGCAGGCTAAATAAATGTCAGTTGGCTATTAATTCTACATCTCCGGTGCGGTGATGTCTACATTTGTTCAGTCCTGTTGCAGAGCCTGCAGACACATCCCTCTGTGGAAACATTATAAACAGACCACTTATCACTCCAGCCCACCAGCCAGCACGTCCTGAAACACGAGCCCATGTTTAAACTTATCAAAGACTTGGATTGCTTTGTGGTACGGCCTGTTTTTGGTGGCATGTTGAGGCTGGTGGTGGCTTGGCCATGCTCTTTGGAGCACAGGGTGGCGCTATCACCCTTAGTGGCAGCTAGGCTGTACTCTCCATTGGGAACAAGAACGTTTTCAGCAAAGCTGTTGGTTTTGATCCGTAAAATGCCTTAGGGTTTGTTGCCCTCCTCTGGCACAATTAGAAAATGTATTAGGTTTTTGTAAATGTTACAGTAAAATACCCATGCCGAAAAATCTGTATTTATCAAAAATGATCAATCATACTATGATAATTCACCAGTTGTTCAAAATGGCCTTGTCCCAGCCTAACAAAGCTGGCATTTACATTTGTGTACATCTGTGTTTTCTTACCAGCATACACCCAGATTCAGCCCCAAGCTTTGATAAAGCATCAACCTCAACAGTTTGTCATTCAGTCTCAAACTCCGTCTACTCCTCGAATGCAGACCTTACTGCAGACAGCCTCCATCCAGCCACATGCACAGACTGCCTCGCTGGGCATCCATAGCTCCACACAGAGCTCCTCTGGACCCATCCCCGTCCTGCCCAAACCGCCCCTCCACAACCAGGGAACGACTCCTAGCCAACAGGCTACCATCTTCCACTCCACTGTGAGCCAGCACGGGGCCCAGTCCGGCCTGAGCCAGGCCAAAGCTCAGCCTGTACAACTGACCGCCATCAACCTGCAGATTCAGCCTGCACACAGCCAGGTATGCAAGCACTGATTGAGTAACCTCCTTAAAAAAGGAGTTAAAAAGTTTTTTTTGGACCAATGTCACAGAAAAAAACACAGAAAAAGATTTTGTCAATAGTTTGTAAGCACCAGTAATGTAAGTTTCAGGTTTTTCATATACAGATAACAATGGGACATCATTACCAGTAATGAACTTTGGTATGGAACTGCAAACGTAGAGGTCCCAAAGGTTTTTCCTAGAACTGTAGATCCTAGCCAAGAACGCAATTAATGCCAAATGGTAACGGAGTCAACGACTTTTCCCGTTGCACTCCCCTACAGTTCTCTGTGATTTTTCTGCTGATCTTTCCTCATTTCTTTTCACCCGCTCTCTGCCTCTCAGGCTCCCAGACTTGCTCAGGACAATAAGGATAAACCCACATCTTTGGTAATGAGAGAGATTTGCCCTCCACTGGTTACACAGGTCACCACATCCACCTCATCTCAAGACAGCAGTCCTCCAGATCCACCCAAAGCTGACACAGGGACTGCGGCAAGCCAAACGCAAGGTATAGTGGTCCAAGACCTCTTCGCTTTGCATGGTGTCAAGTGAACTTTTCACCTGATATCAAGCTTGCTGTAATGCAACACTGTGTCCGGGGACACGCTGAACATAAGACAGAAACTTTCCCCATTGTCAGTCCTGTTAGTTTTCTGCACAAAGTGGAACATGTTTCGATACAAAAGACCTTTTATAGAGAATTGGGTGTGTTTACGTGGATTCCCAAAAGTGTTCTCCAGCACACTATGGCTCAACACACACATCCAGATCTAGCCAAATAAAACAACCATTTAACCATTATGTGATTAATTCAAGGGTCATTTGAAACAGATTATCCAATACACGGACGTAACAAGCCTTATAGTTAGCTCACTAAAATGGAAAATAATATTTTCTGCAAGGTTTGACATAGTAGGTAAACTTTAAAACATATTTTAAAACATAAAACAAAGTTCTAAAGCATTCTTTTCACTCCTGAGTTCATGAATGGAAACTAAACTGCAACAACAGTCTGTTCTGAGTTTGTGTTTTGTGATGTCACAAAAACCAGTGCATTTACATACATCTGCTTAGAGCTTAGTTTAGCTCTACATGCTGAAGCCATAAAGAGTGTTTCAGTTTTACACTGCTTTTTGAAAGGCATGGTAACAAATACGGCCTGTTTTAATCTAAGGCCTGGAGAGTGGTTGGAAAATGGTAATGTAAAAATGAATAATGGCTATTTTTGCTGCAGAAAACCACACTAATGTCATATGGGACCTTGGGGGAAGAAAAGACACCAAAAATATGTAGGATATGGGCTCTTTAATCTGGTTTAGACCATAAGCTAATTGTTGCGAGGGATTAATATCATAGCCAGGAATGTGGCAAAACATTCAGTTCTGAATTTAGTTGAAGCAGTGGAGGCACGGCCAAAGGAGAACCTGTTTATTCTTTCAGAGAGTGAGCTGGTGATTCAGAGAATGTCGCAACCACAGCTGGAGGAAAAAAAAAACATGTTTCTTCCTCCCACATGATGAAGTGGATTTGTTGTAATGTGTGTGCTGATGTGTGCTGTGTGTTGTTGTAATGTGTGTGCGGAAGGGGGCGGTGAGCGGGAGGGAGGGTCTCCATGAAAGAGGAGGCAGAACAGAGGGAGTGACAGAGTAGCTATTTGCGTGAGCGTGCTGGGAATAGACACAGTTCTAGCAGTGAGCTCTACACAGTATGGAATGAGACTACCGGCAGAATTTGAGACGGAGTTTGAAAATGCAACTAGAGAGAAACAGGCTTTAGCCTACCTTGGTGAGCTTTGCCTTTTCTTACATGTTGTTGCCAGGTGTTTTGTTTCATGACAGATGATTTTTTTCAGAGAGAGAAAGTGAGAGAATGAGAGAGAGAGAGAGAGAGAGACAGAAGAGACAGGATGAGAGATAGATATACACCTGTTTTTTCCATTGGCTTTTAACTGTTAATGGCTTAGATGTTGACTAGCTTTAATTTGAGTTGATTTGGGTAATTGTCTGACTTAGAGTTTCCTAAAACTGCCTTAAGTAAAAGTTGCTACTTTATTGAAATAATGACTTAAGTTTAAGAAAAAGTAGCTTATCCCTCAAAGCAAAATTGAATAGGAGTTTTGTCATCAGAGGAACTAAAATTTGATTGGCAGTGCTCTCTTTTTGGGATGCTTTTGGTCTAAAATCAAATGCAGAGGCAATCAAGGTGCTGTCACTGGGAGAACTGAATGGAATTAAACATAAAAATGTATTAGGAATGAAATGGAATTGATTAGGCCTGTAGTTCTCAATCCTAGTCCTGAAGTACCAATGCCCTGCACATTTCAGATCTTCCCTAGCTCCCAGCACACCTGATGCACCTACTGAACTAGTTCACAATTCCTTCCTGAGGAGAACTGGGTGTGTTACAGAAGGGAGAGAACACTTGGTTGTGCATGTAGGGCAGAACTCAGCATGTAGAGCAGAACTGTGGACCACTGCATTAGGCTAAAAGTTGGAATGATTCCTTCCTTGAGATTCAAGATTTTTTATTTGTCACATACACAATTATACAAGCATATTGTGTAATGAAATGTACCCCTGAAACGCCTATGATTCTGTGTACATAGTTACAATAAACTGTGGAGAAAACATGTCTATAAGTAAAAAAATGGCAGGTGGTACAGTGAGGTAGAGAGGCAGGTGAGATACAGTGAGGCAGAGAGGCAGG
>JBBPCX010000114.1:21800331-21816053 GCA_037974365.1 Hydrocynus forskahlii | reverse complement strand
AGAGAGGCAGGTGAGATACAGTGAGGCAGAGAGGCAGGCGAGATACAGTGAGGCAGAGAGGCAGGCGAGATACAGTGAGGCAGAGAGGCGGGTGAGATACAGTGAGGCAGAGAGGCAGGTGAGATACAGTGAGGTAGAGAGGCAGATGGGATACAGTGAGGTAGAGAGGCAGATGGGATACAGTGAGGTAGAGAGGCAGGTGAGATACAGTGAGGTAGAGAGGCAGGTGAGATACAGTGAGGCAGAGAGGCAGGTGAGCCACAATGAGGTAGAGAGGCAGGTGAGATATAATGAGCTAGAAAGGCTTGCCTTCCCCGCATCCTTGTGTGTGGTTGCTGTGGTAACGAAACGCTTGTTGGTGTGCAGACTCGACGGAGACGGGGAGCGCGAGTGAGAGCGTGCCCATGACCTCGGGGGCGGAGAGCTCACGGCCGCCACAGGCCGTGGTGAAGCCACATGTGCTCACGCACGTCATTGAGGGTTTTGTCATCCAGGAGGGAGCGGAGCCGTTTCCCGTGAGTCCCCCGGGCTGTTCCTTAAAGCAGCTCCAAACCACACGGGCGCAGCTTTCACTGGGGAGGCTGGAGCCAAAACACAGTGTTGCCTCGACACTGCACCCTCTAGTGGCCGCACAGTTCACAACCATTCTGAAATACTGAGCAGCAGTGCACTGAATTCTAGTGTAGTCTCACTGTGTCGCTGATCTGAGAGAGTTCCTCAGTTACAGTGAATTCATGGCTTCCTACTATGTTACAAACCACTCAAAATAAAATTAAGTTAATCAAGGAAGCCATTTAAGTTCTTAAAATTTTCCCTTGAGGTTCAGCTGGCTGCCTCGACTAACTGCTTGGCAACAAGGATAAAATGAAATGAAACCATAGTGCACACATAACGATAACAATACCACACAATAACAATACCTGCCTGATGTGCAGACAGCTGACATTAGACATGAGACACAAGACAATATAAACAATAAAGAGTCCAGTTGCAAAAATAGGGTTTTTTTTGTGAAACACTTTCTTGTGAGCCCAATGACCACAACGTTGCAGGTTCAAACCCTGCCCCCACACTTTCTACCATTGTGTCCTTGAGCAACACTTAACTCTAAATTGCTCCAGGGGACTGTCCCTGTAACTAATGATTGAAAGTTGCTCTGGATAAGAGCGTTTGTCAAAAGTCCATAAATGAAACAAAATAACAGTATGAAAAGTGTTAGTGTGTTGCATGTAAGAAAATTGCACATGAAAAACAGCCAGTTCAACATGTGGAAATTAAAGAGACTGAAGAATATGATCTGTCATTTGGAGTTCATTATGTATAACATTGCCCAGGAAAGGACATTTTTGCATATGATATATATAATATTGATATGAGGTACAGCACCTAAACAGCATATGAGTGGGAAGGACCTTTTATCAGTGTATAGTGAGGTAGATTAAGGTAAAAGTGCAAGTGCACTTCACGCTACTACTAGACAGTTCAACGAACTGATGAAAACCTCAGTATTTTCATTCAGTATTTTGTTCAGAACATCATTTATGTTTATGTCTTTGTCGAGCCTAACAACATTTTTCTGGTGGTTATATTAAAATATCTTAACTTACCGTTCTTGCAGGTGGAACGGCCTCCAGTTCAGACTGACAGCCTTAAGAAAGCAGAGCAGCGACTGCCCTCAGACCCAGAGAAAACCCCACTCAGCAACGCGCCCAACACCACTGACTCTGAGGCAGAGGAAGCTGCACAGCAAGGTGGGAAATGCACATTTGTCATCAATATTTAATCATAAATGAAGCGTTAATGCACCTCATGTGATTAAAATTGTTGCACATGCCATTCACATAATGGCATTTACTAATCAACTTCTCTGAATAGGAGTGTTGCCCTGACTGTTGCAATGCTCTAGATTTGATATTCTCTTTTAAGCTTAACCCTGCACTATAAACACTGTCCTATTTCTCATGTATTATTCTTGCCTTGCTGTTCAGTGATTAATGTGAAGTGTTAAGGTGCGCCCACGTAAGGAGAAAGGGTCTAGGGGTCATGATCTTATGTGTCTGACCCCTTTTTTTCATTGGTAGTACTACGCTATTTACACATGCTTTGCTCTGTTCTCTTCAGATGTAGGCAGAGATGATGAGGAGCCAGATGAACCCAAGCTGACGTGTGAATTGTGCGGCTGGGTAGACTTTGCCTATAAGTTTAAAGGCTCCAAGCGCTTCTGCTCCATGGTCTGTGCAAAAAGGTAAACCAATCAAATGACGAAACTTGTTTTAAGATCATTCAATAATGATGTAAAATCAAGAAAGAAATCGGCATGTTCCAGTTCTAAATAAAAGCTTTTATTCTTCTTATTCAGGTACAACGTAGGGTGCTCAAAGCGAATTGGCCTCTTCCACCCTGACCGGACCAAAACAGCCAATCGGTGGAAACGAAGATCACACAGTCGAGGACGCAGAAGCACAGAGACAAAGAAACAGGTGAAAAAGAAACACATACACACATCTGGTTTTAGTTCAAGGCATCACACATACATATCACAGACTGAAAGTATGGAAGGAAAAAATATACTCGTTTTTGAAAATATGTATTGCCAACAATCAATACACCACATACTTTGACATACAGTCTAACCAGGGAAGTTTTCTCAGAATATTCTACTGGTTATGAGTTATTTACCCCAAATCTAGTAAATGGGAGAAGTCCTCAGTTTCTTTCACTGATATGAAATCTGAAAGTGAAAGTCAGATGTGAAATGTGAAAGTGTATTATAGTTACTTACTGAATAGTTGTATACAGTCGCATTGTATGCAATGGAAATATAGCAACTTTATTTACTGTCCAAATCTGCCAGCTAATCTAAATGTGTCTTCTGAATATATATATGTAATATCGATAATGGTAAAATAGAGGTACGTTTTTGGTTTTTTTTTATCTTTGGGGAATAGTTTGCCTTGCATGTACTTGCCATGAATGGATTTTAAAAATGCATTTTTAATCTTTGTAACTATTTGATGTCATAACTTTCTGTAAGGGAGCTTTTAAAGGTTTCATATGCCTGGTTTCTATTAACACATTGTGTACAATTCTGACTTCCTAACTTTCTCTAGAATGGAACATTTCACTTTAGACCACTTTGAATGATTTGTTTAACCATTGAATTATGCCAAAAATTGGTGGAATACAACTTTAAGACTTTAGCAGTATCTGAATGTAAGGATACGGTGGATGCAATTAGGACTAAAATAAAATTTAATAGAAATTAAGAATTACTTGTATGCTATTGTACACTAGTGTGGCAGATGTTAATACACATGTTTACTCATAAGCATTTATTGATTAATCTTAATTTTTGGCCTGTCTTGTACATTAGTACATGTCAGCTTTCTCAAAAATAATATCTACTGATTCTTCTGAACACATCATTAGCATGTCGCTGGAATGTTTTGCACCAGTGGGGCAGCTGGTGGCCTAGTGGTTAGGGCGTTCGCCCTGCGATCAGGAAGTCATGGTACCTCTGAGGTTCCCTTGAGCAAGATACCGTCCCCACACACTGCTCCATGGGTGCTGTGTTCCTGGCTGCAGCTGCTTCATTTGGTGAATGGGTTTAATGCAGAGGAAGAATTTTGTGCTATTCACACTGTGTGCTGTGATGTGTTCATGTATGGCAGAACGGTCACTTTCACTTTCACTTCCCAGTCCTCCAGACAATCCAACTACTGTTTCTGTGCTTCTTATTTTTTGAGTCACAGCCATTTGTCACTGACCAAACCTCATATTCGACAAACAGCCTTCCCAAGTGACTATAGGCTTGAGTAATACAAATTATTTTGGTATTAGGAGAACAAGGTGGAAGCTGCAGGGAACTGGCTATGGAGCCAGTCACTAGTAAATTCAAAGAACCTCTTTGTGCGATAGACCCACTTAAAACTTTTAGTTCTGATGGCTCTTGCAATGACCTTCAGGAAATGGTCATGGCACCATTAACTGTGTCCTGGCACCTTTTCACAGCAGCTAAAGATATGCTGAGGGGGTCCATTCTGGAAGCACAATGCGTAAATTGGTAAATCAGCATTACCCCCACAGGTTAGGGCTTGATGGACTGGGAGGTACATCGTATACCAACTGGCTGAGTCACTTGATCCTGTGGGGCTTGACTTTCCCGCAGCCTAGCCAAGTGCATTGTCTTTTCTTATCCAGGAACCATATGGCTTCATTGCCACCATTCTGCAAGTTAAACATTTTATTAATTATTTAGACTACCGTCATCTTGCCTTTGTATCAAATGCCCCCTGAGTCACACAGCTGTATGTGTTTGTCTCTGCAGAAGCTGTCTGTGTCTCAGCAGTCTCAGGGGGAGTCCGTGTCCTCTCCACTCCCATCCCAGCCAAGCCAAGGAGAGTCCAGTCCCTGCTCAGATATCTCCAGCTACGAGGAGCCCCCATCTCCGCTGTCTGCTGCCAGCTCTGGTCCTGTGGGGCCGCCCCGAGGCATCACCACGCCTGACCCAGAGGAGCTTCCTCTGCTCGGTCAGCACTTTCTGCCATGCGACCCCACCAAGTGGAACGTTCAGGAAGTGTTTGAGTTTATCCGCTCGCTGCCAGGTCAGTGTGGTTCACACAACCTAGTGATTTATTTGCAAATGGATGTTGATTGTTCCTTATATAAATGTTAATAGTCTGTAAGTATAATCACATACTAACATTTCAGAAGTACACTGTGTTTAACCTATTAATTATGTGTGTGTATTTTACAATTAGTATAAAAATCAGATGTACAGAAATCCCCCTTACCTCAGACATGTAAAGTAACAAGTAGTGGAAAATGACAAATAATAGGAATATACCCCTGCAGTTAGCATCCTGAAAACTACATGCCTCAGCCATCACAGTTCAATATATACTACCAGTCAAATGTTTGGACACACCTTCTCATTCAGTGATTTCCATTGTTTTTTATTACTGGCTACATTGCAGATTCATATTGAAAACATCACCTATTGCTCTGATGACAGCTTTGCACACTCTTGGCATTTTTTCAGTCAGATTCAAAAGGGATCGACCTGGAATGGTATTTAATTAACAGGTGTTCTTCGTCAAGAGTTCATTAGTGGAATTTCTTGCCTTCTTAATGTGTTTGGGACCATCAGTTGTGATGGTCGGGTTGGTACACAGTTAGTAATCCTATTCTACTATGGTTCTACGCCACATTATGGCAAGAGCCACTTAACTAAGTAAAAGAAACAACAGTCCATCATTACCTTATTACAAAACATATTCTGGTTTGTTTAATTCTGTTTTTGTTTACTACATAATTGCATGTGTTCCTTCATCATTGTGTTTGTTTTAAATATTAATCTACAATGTAGAAAATAATAAAAACAAAGAAAAAAAAACATTGAATGAGGAGGTGTGACCAAACTTTTGACTGGTAGTATAGTATAGTGATACCACAGTCTACTATAGATAATAAACCACAGAAGCTAGTCTTGCTGAGACTACTTAACCAATCATGAGGCAAGTGTGATGAGTTAGGAAAGCAATTTGCATGATACTAATTGCTGGGGTACACTCTAGTGATACTTTAAAAAATTAAAAAGGTCAAGATTATTTGGCATCCGATAAATTGACATATATTGAAGTGGTACCACATTTTGAAATATGCTATCAAAATCTATAAATACAATTATTTGTATTCTACATGTTACATACTGTACTGTATTGAATGAATAAGTTCACCAGGACTAATTATGCTCTTTTTGTTATGAAACATGCGGTTGGTTAGTGTTTTTTAAGGTCTCCACAAGACAGTCAGATAAACATTTTGTTTATTCCGATAAATGTCTCTTTTTCCAGGTCCTAGAATAAGCTCCAATGACTTTTACCCCAAACATATCTTGGCAAATGTGTACATTTCAAGTTTTGTTGAACTACGACTTTAAAAAAGGTTGTAGTTGATTTCTTCATGTCTTATTTGCAATCTTTTACCATAGGCAGACAAACACTGATGTATATTCTGTTGCTTGTTGTCATGTGCATGACAGGTTGTCAGGAGATTGCAGATGAGTTTCGTTCTCAGGAGATTGATGGACAGGCCATGCTGCTGCTAAAGGAGGACCACCTAATGAGCGCCATGAATATCAAACTGGGCCCAGCACTCAAGATCTTCGCCCGCATTAATATGCTCAAAGATTCCTAGCCTTGGCAGGCAGCGTGAGCGAGAGAATGTGTGTGCATGTATGAGAGAGAGTGTGTTCTTTTCAGGTCACCTAAACCTGACCTAATGAATATAAATGCACTACAATGTTTAAAAAAAAAAAAACTCCCTCCTGGCACAGTACATATTTGGGGTAATGCTCAAACCGCACTTCCTTAATATATTTGAGAAATTAAAATATATAGCGACTCTGATGGACTATTCTTTTGAAGAACAGCACAAATAATGACGTCTGTCCGCAGGTCTTGGGCATATTCCTTTATAGCTTGCAGAAGTTGATTAAAACATTGGAACATGTGTCAAAACAGATATGGCTTACTGATGGATCAAGGTCTAAGCTTCCAGATCCTGCCCGAGCATGATAACACAGCAGCCTGAACTGTACTGATACTAGAAGACCTTTTGTGATTTTATGCCCTGGCCTAGGCTTCTTCTTTCCACACTTTCCAATTGTACATTATTGTTGATTTCAGAAATTATTTTTTTCTTTTTGTACATGCCTGATTCTTTTGTATAATTATGCTGAAGTAAATTATTCATATGCGTGCGTGCATATGCATGTGTGAGTGTGTGTGTGTGTGAGAGAGAGAGAGCGAGAGAGAGCGAGAGAGAGAACGAGAGAGAGAGTGAGTGAAAGAGAAGGAGAGTTTAAGTTGAACCACATAAATGGTGCTAAGCTGTCAGTGTATGAGAGTAACTAAGCATCAAGGCATTACAGTTGCTCAGATTTTTTTTTTTAATCACAAACCACTGAAATCAGAAGTGGGAAGGTCATTACCTTTGGTGTCTCTTTTCAGCAATGCCTTTACTGGGCTATACCTCTTAGGAATGTTTGTAACAGTTCAATGTACAGCTCAAGCACTCCCTCAGAGATATCATGTGGTTTTGTGTGGGATTTTGGAATGATACAGTGTGCTTTTCTATGTTCCCGGATTTGTCAGTGTATGTTACTAGACAGGAATGTGGTCACGTCTTGTGTTTTTGTTGAGTATACTTTGTGAAATGCCTGTATTTATCAAATGCATTCAATTTGTAATATAACATTTTTTAAGGAGAGAAAAATGTTGCAGTTGTTTCTCTTCTGACTTTTTGCCTAATATTTCTAGGCTAAGAGGTGCACTAGTGGGACAGTGTAGCTTTAAAACAGTAAAAGTCTGTCGGTCAGAATCTTCATATTTGGCTCTCAGTCCCAGTGCAAAGCTGAGGATACTCAAGACACCAGACATGTTTTGGCATGTTTTTGGCAGTGTTTGGGTAAGGGGGAACAGTGTCAACATGACTTTTTGATGGACCAGAATTCTTAAAAAAATTCCACAGATTTTTCTGAATGTCTAGAGTTTTAAATCATGAGGACACACTAATATAAACAAAACGAGTACTTTGATGTGAAATGTGCCGTTTTAGAGAAAATTACCTTGTCAGAATTGTTGCAGTCGTTTAATCAGCATGGGGATAATGCAAGGAGCCGTTTGCTTTTTTTGTTTTGACTGTATTTTACTATTATCAGCATTACATACAATAACTCAGAAGATGTGTGAAGGTTCACTACAGGGTCCCCACACTTTCTTAAACATCAAATTTAAGGGCTTCCCTGACCCATTTCCTCAAATTTAAGGACCCAACAGAGAATAGTTTCAGACACAGATCAAGGTTAATAGTATAGTGAAGTTGGCCCTTACAGTCACACATGAACACACTATGGCACAGCACACAGTGTGAACAATGTGAATTATTTCTCTGCATTTAACGCATTAACCAAGTGAAGCAGTGGACAGCCACTGGCACAGCACCCGGGGACCTGTGCGTGGGGACGGTACCTTGCTCAAGGGTACCTCAGTGGTGCCACTGGCAGTCCTGACATTGCATTCAAATGCATAGACTTTAATATGGAGTTAAATATCCCCTTTCTTAAGAAGGAGTTTCGGTGGGAATTCTTGCTCATTCATTCCGTAGAGCATTTATGAGGCCAGGCACTGATGTCGGACGAGAAGGCCTGGCTCACAGTCTCCGTTCCAGTTCATCCCAAAGGTGTTGGATGAGGTTGAGGTCAGGGCTCTGTTTGAGCCAGTCAAGTTCTTCCACACTGAACTCATCCAACCATCCAACCATGTCTTTATGGACCTTCCTTTGTGCACTGGGGCAGCACAGTCATACTGAAATTTAAAAGGGCATTCCCCAAATCACTGTGTCCACAAAATTGGAAGCATGGTGTTGTCCAAAATTTTTTGGTATGCTGAAGCACTGAGATTAAGCCCTTCACTGGAAGTAAGGGACCTGGCCCTAACTTCGAAAAACGGATGATTCGCAGTACTTTAGTCCATATAGTGTAAATGTGCATGTTCCCCTTGCAGTGATTTGATACCATTAATAACCACTTGATGGCGCACAAGCTATTTATTTGTTCCGCATAAGCTCAAAAAGCCTTTTTTTCATTTTAACCATATATGGTATAAAAGTTCCAAGGTAAAACTGGTCTAATCAAAATACATGTATACTTTACACTTAGTGGGTTCTTTAAGAAAACAGGGCAAACTTTACAGTTAATGGGTTATTTAAGAAAGTCTTTAAGACTGGGCTTTGCACAGACCAGGCTACTAGTACAAGTATTCATTTATCTAGCTATCTACCTTTTTAATAACTTATGTATAGCCTTATTTTAATCGACAATCATAAACTCACAGTAACGTCAGCTGGTTAAGAGGGAGACAGAGGTTTTCTGCACAAAGAAATGCGTCCTACTGAACTTCTAACTCAGTCCCCGCCCCCGGCGGCCCAGATCTTTTCTCCTATTGGCCAATGGTGTGCGGTGCTGTTGGATGATTGGCTGTCTGAGGTGTCAATATATGTTCCCTCTTCTTCACGAGTGGCGGTGTGTAATCCTCTTTAAATCAAAACTGACCGATGCTGGACCTGAACAAAGCTGGAAATGGCACCGACCACGGTAGGAAATGCTGCTTACTCTTACATCACACATAAAAATGCTTTTTGAGGACTCTTTTCCATGCTTGAGATGAAAGCAGTGCAGGTTTAGCAGTTTCAGAAGTTTTGCCCTGTGAGTCTGCAGCCGTTTGGCCAGACTGGAGAAAGCTGTCAGGAGACTCCTCGAGCACAATGCAGGAACTGTGTTAGCCTTCTGGTGAAGAGTCTTGAGTCTCTGCTTTAGACTTGATTCAAATTTTCGAATGTATCACGAACTGATGCACTTTAGTACAGAAGTTAGTGATGCACCCTAATTCATAATTCGTTGTTGGTACACTGGAAAAACTTTCGTTGCATTGGGTGTTACATTCTTAGTTACATGGATCTCAAATAACCAATATTTTCCAAAGAGGACCAACGAGGACTATAAGACTCTAAGATGTTATGTATCTATGTATCTATGTATCTATCTATCTATACAAACACATGAACACACACGTGGGTGTTCTCAAATAAGCAACATTTCCATGCTTAAACAGGATTATAAAACTCTAAGGTGTTTATGCATATATATGTCTCTGCCAACCACAAGTGGTGGTGTGTAATCCTCTCTAAATCAAAACTGATATATATGAAACAACCGGTTCGTCATGTGTTAGTAAAGCCAACAGAAGAGTTATTAGTAAAGAGAAACTCTACCAAATTATCCAAAATGTTGCATTTATTTTTTAGAAAATTTTGGATTTTTGCACATTTAATTACTGTAATGCTACAATACAGTGTCTGTATTCTAGCAGCTGTATTGACTCACACGCAGTACTGTCTGTGCTTGTGGTCAGCTGCACTGTTCTCTGTCATGTCCTTTTATGTTGTGTTATCCATTCATGTTTCTGGGCTGTTTGTTTTGCTGTGGGCACTTTGTGTAGTCTTGTGGTGTTTTGTGTTGTACCATAGTCTTGAAGGAACATTATTAATTTCACTGAGAACTGGTGTTTGGTTAAAATGCCCTTAAAAACCAACTTGACTTGACAAGGAGGAAATGCCATATTACTCAGCCATATAAGGAATATTAGAAGATAGGCATCAAATAAACACTGATAAAAAGGCAACACAGCCTTGGGCCACGGGGAGGAGACCTTTTACAACTGTGGGAATATGTGGGTTTTCCTTATCTCATTGATCTCAGAAGTGTATCACACTGGAAGAGAACATTTCTAAATGGAATGGCCAGGAGTGGACAGAGGCAACAGCTGCAATGAGAGGATGCATTTAAATACAACAAATCACTGACCTGTTGAGCGACATTGTAGGGAGAGTGGACGATCCTCATTACTGTTGGAACACCCTGAATTACGTGCTGTTTGTACAGTTATGTACAGATAAGATAAAGGTGTACAAAGATAAGCTTATATCTGACCACACAAAGATCTTCAGAACTGTAAGAGAGCATATTTCTGTCTTTATGCTTCAGATCCCATATCCTGTCAGTTTACTTTACAGAGACATACAGATGGCAAAAGTCCATTATTTTGCAGAGCAGAATGTTTTTAATTATGTCTTAAAAACATTCAACAAATCACGACAGAGCCAATAAAGCCACAGATCTAAAGGGTACCACTCAACCACAAAAAAAGAAACAGAATATGAAGCTTGTTAACAAGTCAGTACAAACAGATTAAACAACACAACAGAACAATAATGCTTGCTGTAACAAGTGCAAAAGATGTTAATGATGCTCTGCTGAGAATAGTGGTGAGAATTTGGGGAAGCTGTAGTTCAGAGTGGACTGAATTCCTGATCTAGTACAGTAGCTCAGAATCTAAGGTTTCAGACTGTATTATGTAACATAGTCCTCATGACTTCATGATGTGGAAACTTTGGCTGACCACACAAATCTCAGCACAAACTTGCAGCCCTGCAGAAGGTAGACTAAAGAAGTGCCGGCGGATCAGTGAAACAAGATTTGTGCGTTTTTTGATCAGGATATGTGGTCTCTGAGACTGTTGCACTGAACGGATGTTAAGATTGGAATGCGTCTAAAGTCAATTGGACTCCTTTCATAGCCCACTGAGGCCCTCTCCTCTTTATCCTTTCAGCAGGCAGAACCACTTTGACAAGACATGAAGCCCCCCAGCTTTGATGGTATGGAAAGTGGCTTTGACTCATGAGGAGAAAATGGGAAATATTTGCCCGCTCTCACTTCTGATGCCTTTCCTGTCTCATGAACCTTATGATAGAGAAGATGTACTATCCAGATGTGTTTGAATGTGGGGGGGGGAAGAGGGAGAGAGAGAGAACGAATGAATGTGTGTGTGTTAAGTAAAAGCTGCAAGAACTTCACATAGACCTCAGCACATGTTGGATATTTCTGTTCTGCCTTTGATCAAAACCGCTGAAGAGATCCAGCAAAAAAAATGCTAGGCCAAAGAATTCCCATGCTCTGGTGACTCCAGAGCAATGCTGTAAGATAACTCTGCAATAGCAGAGGTGAAAAATACTGTTCAGTATTCATCCATAATGGAGAGGGGATTCCCAGCACTATGACTTGTACAAGTGAGCTGTGCAGTAAGCATCAAATTTCCACCAACTCCTTTTGTCTGACCCTGAGTGTTTTTCTTTCCCAAGCCTTGGTGTGAGACTGGGCTTTAACAGACAGTTCCTCTACTAGCCAAACAAGGGAACTACTTATGATCAGTCTTGAACCAGGAATAATTGTTCCCATATGGCTCTGCTAATTTTATCCCACCCCAGAAATGCCTCCAGGACCTGCTTTTACATGTCAGCGCCTAGATGTTAACTTCAAATCTCAAAAATCAGGGTCAATGAATGTCACCGTGACTGTCAGTGGTTTGCTGAGGTTTTGTGAGTTTAAAACTGTAGTTATTATTTAAAACAATACCCAGCATAGGCCACTTGACCTATGTCTGGAAAACCAATTGCAGTTATTTTGATTGATTGGAGTAGTTTTGATTATGAGTGAAGTTAGCATCAGTTAGCTTCGTGAAAGGTTTGACTGTATGGACTCATCTGGAACATCAGAAGTCATGAAACTCAAGATAATCAAGATTCATGTTTATACAGGATGAATAAGACAGCCAAAGTTAAAACTGTCCTCTTCAGTTGACCATTTTAGGTATTGTTGACATCAAGACTGATTCAGTTTTTGCTGAAATATTTTCAGCTTACCCTAAAGAGGAATTCCAGCTCACTGTAATGTTTCCTGTAAGTGTCTCATGGACTGTGGCAGTAAATGGCTCATAAAGCTGTCATGCTGGTTCTCTTCATCTTAACAGGCTTGATGGTTTGCTAGGAGAGCTCTGAAGGAACTGCCAAGCT
Source organism: Hydrocynus forskahlii (assembly GCA_037974365.1). Lineage (NCBI taxonomy): Eukaryota > Metazoa > Chordata > Actinopteri > Characiformes > Alestidae > Hydrocynus > Hydrocynus forskahlii. Next base: position 21,803,582 of record JBBPCX010000114.1, on the reverse strand, counting down.
AAGATGCACATCACTCATCTCAAATATTTGCTGCTTAAGTAGTGCCTCAGTGATTATTAGGCCTCACTTGTTCACAAATCATCAAAAGCATCAGCAAGAGATATTGCATAGATGGAGGACAGTCTGTTTAAACTAAATACACTAAATAAGACTAAAAAGATACAAATACAAATAACATTAAACAACAAATAGACATGTTATGTACAGGATATCTGTATTTCTTGCAGCACCCCAGTAGTTTACATCATAAACCTGGTTTGACTCAATCAGTCCTTCATTATATTAAATTAGGAGCTGCTGATGGAGTTTCACAAACCCAAGCAATGGCTGGAGGCATCGAGGGGAAATCTGGAACCAAACCTGTGTTCTCCTTAACAGCTCACAAAATATCAATTACTTTTTTACAAACAACTTTTATCTGGTTTCTTGTTTTTGCATTTAATCTAATGTTAACTTTGCCAGCAGAAAGACACATTATCACATACTGAGAAAATGACATTAAACAGTTTGCATAGATGCATGTATATGTATAATGTTCTTTTCAGTGTTGGTTTTGTTGTTCAGAATCAAATTATGAGCAGTATTGCAAGAGAAAGTGAAGCACACAAACATAGAAATGCGAAACTGCAGAAATATCAATTGTATGTGGTGTCTGCACACTGATGCAGCACAGATGAATCCAAGATGTTTGTCCATCATTTACAGAATGAGCCCCATCTATTTCAGACGAGCGTTCAGTTCCAGGCTGCTGATATCACTGGTAATAACAAAAGCACATTATACTCTGGTGTTGTCTGGCTCACTGTAGCAGAGAAATTTAGTTGATTCTAAACTGTCAATTGATACCACATGTGTGCAAGTAGTAGAGTGGATATTTTATCATGACTTGATAAAGCCATAACTTGATAAATAGTTTATTTGTTGTGCATTCACTCTTGCTTTGCGGAACATGTCACCATCCTTTATAGATGCAGAAATTAATAATATGATGTTATAAAATAATATTAAAATATCTTAAGCAGCTTTTGTGAATTGAATGTACAGCAGTGACATCAATAGATTATGGGCTTTACTGTCAATTATAGGATGTGTCTGTGTGTTTCTTGAATAAACATGATAAAAGATTTCTGGCTTTATTTTACCACCTCAAATCCGTGTCTGTACTGAGGAATGAACATTTTGGTATGAGCCCAACGTGACTTCCTTCGCTTTTGATCTGTTGGCAGAGACACAGTCACTTTGGCTGGTGGAACTCTCCCTCCTTCTCTCTCTTTACTTACACAACCAGAATCCTGGGAAAAGAAAATATATGTGCATACTTGAGTTGCTCTTGTTTTGTGTGTGGTGTTGCCAGGAGTCCAGGCTGAACGTGGACGCTCTGAGTAAGAGGGATGTGCTGCTGCTCTTCAGTGTGCTGGAGGGAGAGCTGGAGGCCCGAGACCTCGTCATCCAGGCCCTGAGGGTGAGTGAGTGCAGCATCTTCGCTGCTGCTCCAGGTCGAACACTGCAGCCCCTTATCCTACTGCAGACAGTTGCTGGCAGCTGCCCAAGGCGGTGCGAGTCAGTGGCGAGATTGGGTGTCTTGCACTCATGGAGGGTCATTAACGTTTTAAAGCTCCAGTCAGGAATGACTAAAACAGCACCACAGTCACCCTTGGTTGCAGCAATTCCTGATTGGTACTTTAACACTGAATCATTTGAAATGCTTTTAGGTCCTAATGTTTTTTTTCTGTCAGCCCTCAAAGCCACATCTTTAAATCTTATCCGAGTGTAACTTGTGAAAGTGGTAGAGAGAGCTGCAACTAACAGCTGTTTTCATAATGGATTATTCTGTCTGATTGTTTCGTCAGTTAATTTGATAAAACACATTTCCATCATTGTGTTTAGAAAACAAAATGTTATTTCAAATGGACAATATTTGATAGCAGAAATGAACGGTATACAATATGTGCAAAGGATATATGCAAATTTTTGCTAAGTGTACAAAGACAGGTATTTTTTAACATTGCTTTCTCTCTCTCTTTCTCTGCCTCTCTCTCTCTTTCTCTCTCTCTCTCTCTCTCTCTCTTTCTCTGCCTCTCTCTCTCTTACCCTGCTTTACATAGTTTGCTTCTAACACACAGTAAAACTTCTGATTGGGGATTAGTTGTGAAAAGAGTTTATTTCTCACCTCTAACACATTTTAGCTGTCCCCTCTGTCACATCTACTCCTGTGCTAACTTAAATTTAGTGTGCAGCTCTAATGTGAATATGAATTGATTCTGAGGATGTTTTTTTTTTTTCTTAATGCGATGCAGATCCAATGAATGGATCATGAAAATCTTTGCTAACTATTTTTTTTAACTGTTTATTTTATAACAGTAGTTGTTTTAATTAATTTATTATTGATGCAGCCTACACTATATATTTCTGAAAGTATCCATCCCATGAATTCTATTACTTGTAAGGTGTGTTGTTGACACAGGTACACACAGCATGTATGGTCTCTATATAAAAGGACTGGGACGCTCTGGGACGCTCTGGGATGCTCTGGAGCAGCCACATGAACCTAAGCTCAGTCTGCCCATTGTGGAGAAGTCCTCCAGCACGGGACTGATTATTACCTATTATGCAAAATTCACTTTAGTTATAATAGGTCTATGGGTTATACAAAACATGTTCATGAAGTTCTTTGCACAAAATCACTCTCACATAAAGAGATATCACCAGCTTTATTCTCCACAATTTCAGTCCCTTTCAAAACGAGCCGTTTGGACGTAGGGCCCCCATGTGACGTCAGGTGGGGGCCAATTTGCATAGAACCGCCCCTTATCTGTCGAGACCCCACCCACTAGCCTGTTGCTTGTCATGCCTTTTAGCGGCCAACTTGGGTCTTTGCAGCTTTTTGTCTGCTGAATTCAGCCGTGCCTGACCACTGCAGTGGCAAAAACTCGCTCAAAACACAATTAAACAACCTCCGCTATTGATTAAGGCAAAGAAACTGGCGTGAAAATACACCAATCACCGCATAAAATGCGTGTTTTGTTCCCGTATACGTATACGGTAAGGAGCGCTCCACTATGCTCCAACACCAGATCCGCCATTATGTGTGCTAGTTTTACGAGCACGGATAAGCCGAGCACAATGTCTACCGTCACACATGAAGTGTTGTGTTCGTCTTGCTCTGTGTCCGATTCGGGGTCGAACATGTAGGGCTGGATACTGCCTATTTTCTGCCTTTTCCACGTGTGTTAAGTGTCCCAATACTTTTG
>JBBPCX010000114.1:21764060-21800231 GCA_037974365.1 Hydrocynus forskahlii | reverse complement strand
GCAGCTTAAGCATGGGATGGGTGGGGCGTGGCCAGCAACATCTTATTTGCATAAAAGGGACAGAGCCTGAAACGACTTGTTTTGAAAAGGACTGAAACTGTGAAGAATAAAGCTGATGATATCTCTTTATGTGAGAGTGATTTTGTGCAAAGAACTTCACAAACATTTTTTTGTATAGCCCATAGACCTATTATGAATTGTTTATTTTAAAAAGTGTGTTTTGCATAATAGGTCCCCTGTAAACTAACTTTGCATTTTTATATCCTTTGCCTATGTTACTACTAATATCATCAAACTATGATATGAAGTTTCTTTTTTTAAGATACAAAAAGCTGTTATCTTAGCCCTTCTAGGGTCCTGGCCACGTGTGTGGAATTTGTATGTTCTCCTCGTGGTGATATGGGTTTCCTCTGGGGTCTCTGGTTTCACGGAAATACATAATCGTATTGTAAACTTAGTTCCGGTCAAGTGTCAATGCATTAGAAAACCCGGGATTAGAGAAAATGGAGCAGAAAGTGTACACAATTTGTCTAACAATTTAGAGAACCAGGACTCATTGGAAAGGTCTCAGGGAGCCCTATCTGAATGTGAAGTTTGACAGGGACTGGTGCTTGCCCCGCGGAGCTATGCCGCTCGGAAAGTCTGTGCACATGGGACCGTAGCGCCGGTTCTCCGCGGAGGAGAGCTTCGCCAGTTACGTTTGATTGGTCTTGGGGAGCTGAGGGTCCCTGTAAAATTTTGCGTCGCTAGTTTTTTTCCGTGGCCGAGCACCTTTTTTCCATGCACCGTTAGACGCGGAGCGCATTTAAAGACGGATGCGCCTTTTAATGCTCTTCGGCTCTAACGGTTTACGGCTAATAACTCCGGGGGCCAGAATGGCAAATGAGGGGTCGCTGGAAAGGTCTCCTGGAGGCCTATCTAACTGTGAAGTGTGTGGATTAGTGCGTGCTCCACGGAGCTATGCCACTCGGAAGTTCCGTGGGCCAAAAGTAATGTGACAGCTTTGTGAAGTTTAACGTGTGAGTTTCTCCGGTTCTGGGTGGAGGAGAGCTTCGTGCTCGGGCTCGTTGGAAAGCCCTATCCAACTGTGAAGTTTGACGGGGATCGGTGCTTGCCCCACGGAGCTATGCCGCACAGAGTGTGGAGGCTCCTGTGCTGGTAGCTCCGCTCCCACGGGGAGTAGAGCGTCATGCTTGGGCTCGTTGGAAAGGTCTCGTGGAGCCCTATCAGACTGTGAAGTTTGAAGGGGATTGGTGCTTTTCCCGTGGAGCTATGTCGCACGAAAGGTCCGTGCACATGGGACCGTCGCGCCGGTTTTCCACAGAGGAGCGCTTTGGGCTGGCACCCCACCTGGGGTGAGTCACTGCCTTGTGCCTGTAGAGCCTGGGATAGGCTTGTGGTACGCACGACCCTAGTAAGGAATAAGCGGTTACAGAAAATGAATGAATGTTTATCTTATTACCCTTTAGACCCCAACAAAATTCTACAATACTCTTCCTGACAGTTTTCTCAGTTTAGCGTCTTTTCTAAAATATTGTATCAAACAAAGAATAAAGTATCATTATATGAAATTGAAAAAAAAAAATCATGTTGCACTCAGTTAACCCTGGCTAAAATCTGAAGACAGCCAGACTTCCCCTATGATTTAACCTTCCGTTTGTTCTCAGAACAGAAGACTGAACCCCTTTCACCTTTTTTCTCTGCAAGTTTAAAGCAGGATAACTTAGCTTTGTAAAATATATTAAAATGACAAACAGCGTTTAAACAAAGACATATAGCTAAATTCTCATTTTTTGACCGAAGGAACTTATTCTCTCACAGATGCTACAAAGAGATATACAGAAATTGCAGCTCATCTAATTGTTGTTTGTACAAAAAAGATAAATGTTGAAAGAAAAGCTGTTTGATTAAAGAACTGACTGTATAAAAGATGTTATTATTGTTATTGTTACTGTTATTATTGACAAACTAACAATTGTACTACTACTACTACTATTACTACTACTACTCCTAATAATAATAACGATAGTAATAATACCAATAATGATGATGATGATGATGATAATGATTATTATTATTATTGTTATTATTATTATTATTATAGAGTGAGTGTTTGGATATGCATTCAAAAACATAAAAGCATCATGTTTTCATAGCCTAAAAAGGCCATTTGGGCCAGCCTACCTGGTTTTATATTACATTTAGGCATGCTGAACAAGTACGCTCATTGTGCTGTGACTAAATGGGAGACATGTTGAATACACATGAAAATAGGTCTAGAATTACGTATTGTTTTAATTGCAGACTGTGAGCAGGTTCTTGCTGACATTAGGCTGATATCCACTGGACAGGTTTAGAGCTTTGTATGGCATGCAGGATGCCCCAGAGAGATATTACAGTTGTACCACTCGATGAAATCCAGATGTGTATCTGGCACATAGCTCAGCTGCGTGCCTTCAGATGTTAAAGCTAACGTACCGGTAGTGCTTTAGACCTCGACTCTGTAACTGTGTGTGAGTGCACAATAACACCACAACCAAGCTGATACTGTTTGCATTTTATGTATAAGGTAAGTGCTGGTTTAGCCTTTTCTTCTTGACACATGCATCACTGACCTATGTCAATGACATGAATGGCAGTGCCACTTGCTCCAACATCAGAAATCTCTCAACCATCAGAAGGCTGTGCAACCACAGTAAAAAAAAGGGAAGCTTTTCAGTAGGGAGTGCTATGGGCCTTCATTTTAAATCTGTCACTTGCACAGCCATACACAGTCTGATGGGCATACAAACACAATAAATGGAAAAGAGATTTATAAAATATGACTATAAATGATACTCATAGACGTATGTATCCAATGTTCTGATTCTGCCATTGTTTAATTTTGCATTTTACCATTTCATGAAATTTTAGCAATATCAGACAGACAGCCTCTTTTGGTAGTACTTTGTGCTGTCATTTCATCTGATCAGCTTGAGTTAGTTAGCTTTCATTTTACTCACCGTGGGTTTAAAATCTCTGTTCTGTAAGCTTTGATGTATTCAGTATACTTAGAGCTACAGATAGTATCTCATGGATTTCTGCTTGGCACTCTAGATTTGGATGCACAATGAATGATGACAAGACAAACCCTTCTCAAACTGAGATGGAAGGTTTAAAGCAATGCAGTGATGTGAATAATTGCCCTAAAGGTTCTGTGTCAATTGTGGGTGCTGACAGCTGTCGGTGGTGGATTTATGAGCATGCATGTGCTTGTTTATTAGCACTCTGGACCTGTGAAAGCCCAAATAGTGAAACCGAATGGACAGTGTTTTTCTTCAAACAAGATGGTTCATAAGAACTCATGGTCTTTCTTCTATATGTTGCTTTTTGATGTGGTCTCTAAGGGTTCATGTTTCCGCATGCTGGAATGACAGTGCCATTCATTGTCTGTGTGTTATGAAGTCATCTCCATCATGCACATACATAGAAGCTTACTCATTATGTGTCAGAACTGTCTGTAAAAACAGCACTGGGTGTTCGTTTCAGTTCAAATGCACTTCTTGAAATTATACAGGGACAATTGTTCTGCAAATCAGGGCCTTAAGAAGACCAGCAAATCTGCATCTTGTGGAAGTGATCCATTTTTTGTACATCTGGTAGTGAAAAAAGGAAGTGGAACTAACCACCAATCTCTGAATAATCTTTTCCATGTCTTGTTTGTCCCTAATAGCAACCAGTGGCTGAAGGAAAACATTTGAAGTAGATAACTGTGTTCCGTGACATCAGTAGTATGTCCCTATAAGCGAAATGAGCAAAAACCAGAAAAAACTACAGATGTTTAGTGCTGTCAGAGTTGCTACATGCTTTTTTCCCTTTGAAGCTTAAGAAGGTTTTATTGAAGCAAAATAGTGGTGCCACTGTGTCAACAGCAGGACTAGGGATGGCACCAATCCGATAGCAGGTAACAGTACTAGGCCAAAATCAGCAGAAAATGCTAACTGTGATATCTTGTTGTTCGCTTTTTATTTCTAAGTGTGGAGTATTGGAGCGTTTCATTCGTTGCAGAATGATCAGTGCAGTGACCGACTGAACTGTGAGCGCATCTGTCAGTATATGATTTACAACAGATCCAGGTATAGAAACGAACTAGACACATAACACCGAGTTTTACGTCAGTTCATCCACCAAGTCTGTCCTTTGATAAAGTGAAAGTAAAAATACGATTATCTCTTCCTAGCCGTTTCTCAGAGTACAGTCAGGCAAGTGAGACTCATTTCCCTCAATATTTTCTTAAAATTTGAAATGTTTTCCAGCCACAAACATTTTAACCAGTTAAATCAATTTGAAACGTATTGTCAGTTTCACAGGGCAACTTTCAGATTTGAACTCAGTGATAGTACAGCTGAGATACACTGGCTGAAGTCGCTGAAAATATTTTTTGCAAAATTTAAATGGGCTGGCTGATACAGGTCAGTATACCAAACATTTGTTATATTTCTGGTGATTTCTAACTCTTGTCTGCTCTGGCTTTAGGCAGTAGTGGAGTCAACAAACGCCATCATTTAGGACATACTGACTTCGGGAAATGAGGTGTAGACGCTGGGAGGCTTTTTTTTCTGGACTGTAAACAGTTCACCATTCATGATTTATGCTTGTTCTCCTTTAAAGGAAACTGTTTACAAACTACAGACAGTCAAATACACACACACACACACACACACACACACACTCTCTCAGATAAGCCACAAAAAGACATTAAATGACTTCATCAGTCTTTAGTAGGTTAATCTCTTCAAGCTCTTCTCTTGCAGGTGGCCACAGATAATTGGTTTAACACACAAACACACAGATGCACACACGCACACGCATACACACATACACACACACACACACACACACACACACACACTCTCTCTTTTCCTGGAATGCATCAGCGGTAAAGTGTTTAATATTTATAACTAAATTTGTGATCCTTGGCAATTGTTAATTGTTCTTTATTTTAATCAGAGATAAAACAGATAGGTTATAAAGTCTAAAAGTAAAGTTGCTGTTTTTGTTTCTTAGCTTTTGCGTGTGATCAAAGATGAAAGCCTCATTTCCTACAGAGGAGTAATGATTCAGATAATGAATGCAGTGTTTAGGTATGTGTTCCATTAAAATGCTGAACAGTATCATTATAGAACATAATGGTCTCCAGAATAATTTGAAGCAAGGAAGTTTTGACAAAATAAAACAAAAAAACTAAGACAGAAACTTGATTATGTAAACACTAAAGTCAAAACATTTTTATCTGAAATCAGAGCAGCCACTAAAGTTTTGTGAAGTGGACCACAGCAGAAAGTGCTTTCACTTGTTTCAGTGTTTTCTTTGTGGCAGGAAGTGAGATGGCCGAGTGTATTTTCATTAGGACTAACTTCAGCAAACTCCGCTTCCAAACCGGTGCTCCAGCTTAAATGTCTAATGCAGGGACCTGGTTGGAGTTTGTTTTTCTTCTGAGTGAAGTGAGGGGGTTTCACTAAAGAATGCAGAGGGAGAGCTTTTACAGCGGAGAGGTAATTATAGCCCAGCAAATTGTTATACTTTGTCACTGCAGCCACGGCTCCTACCGTAAACAAATGCAAAACCATTCTTTTTCCTCCGTATTTGTTATGAAAGACTTCCATGTTCTTTATCTTCAAAAAGATCACATATCCTTGAGAAACGCCTTTTCCTTATTTTCCTGTTTTTTTTCTTTCTCCCTCACAATTCATTTGGCCAGTTGTTCTCCAGGCCAGAAAAGACTTTTTATGATGAACGGTCTGTGCTCATTTATAGTGAATAGTAGCATGGATCAACTGCTGTGAAAATCAAAATGCCATGCCACATTCTTTCTCAGGGCCATATCTTAAGCTAGTCTTATCACTCTCGGTCAGCAGACTTGTCCCTCTCAGTGCAGGCCAAAAGCCTAACTTATGGTGGGCTAAAGCACCCTCATCTCATCAAGCCTTCAATCTCTGCCGTGCTTGAGCAAAAAGATAATTGCCTCAGGCTCTGTGGAATTCACCAGGACGCAGAACTCCGCTAAGTCATGAGACTACCAGGTGGCTAACTTTGTTAGAGTGACTGGATGCCATTAATCTAAGTGGAAGGCAGAATTTCCCATCTGCCACTGTTGATTTACACTGGATGAAATGAAGGACCAGTCCCCCTCCCACAAACCTGCCAGGACCTTTGACCTGGACATATAAAACTGTGCATTTAACTGGGATTTTTCTTCGCTTACACTTGTTGGTGTTGGATGTATGGATATTCTCTCTCTCTCTGTCTCTCTCTCTCTCTCTCTGTTTCTCTCCCTCCCTCTTTGTTTTTCTATTTCTCTCTCTCTCCATCTCTCTCTCTCTTTCTCTCTCTCTCTCTCCCTCTCTCTCTCTCACTCTCTCTCTCTCTCTCTCTCTCTCTATCCATCTCTCTCTCTCTCTCTCTCTCTCTCTCTCCATCTCTCTCTCTCCCTCTCTCTCACCACAGGTTTTTTACCACTTATCCAGTGATTTCCTAAACTACAGGATTTTATTCTTGTTAAGCTCTGGAAAGTTGTTGGGTGAACCACTATAAATGAAAATATGTCAAATAAAGTTTCTTTTATACCATGGAAAGAATATTGTAACACCACTTGTCTGACATACTAACTGGTGGCGTGTTGATAGCAGAGTCAAATGCTAGACAGTCCTTTAGATTTAAATGCACTAGTTAACTGGTTTTACCTTGTAAAATAACTGTTGTCCGGTGATTCACATTATAATAGTAATTTGATTAGGTTGCTTTTTTATGGATCAGTGATTTTCTGGCTAATAAAGGAAATCAATTGGTAAACATACTGTAAATGGATTGGTTAGCAAAGACTTGAACCTGTCCATGGGTTTAAATCCCTCATTACACACCAGTGTATAACATAGACCAGACTTATCTCCTACAGCACACACAAAGGGTCAAAAGACACTTATGCAAGTGCCCACACACACGTTCACTTATCAGATGGCCATTCAGGTTGCGACCTGCATTCTGCCCGTGACAACCCCAAAGTTCAGGCGTAAAGCAGAGAAAACCCACCCTCTCCTCATTCTTTCCATCTCCTCCATGTATCAGAGGCTAGTTAGGCTTCCTTTGTAGTCTGTATAGCTCCTTTACTAACTGTGTAGCTGTGCCACTCCTCACAGTGAAGTGCTGTGCTGCAAGGACTTAAATGACTCCACAGTTGAAACTTTGTTTAGGCCCTTCATCCTGCAGGGACTCCAGGCAGATTTTGCAGTCTGCCTGCATGGACCTCCCGCGTTGTCCCCGGCCTAAATAAGCGAATGCAGAAGACAGAAGGCACACTCACACGCACATTGCGCTTTAGAGGATGGTTTATGTTGTTCTTGGCAAGGTCATATGCTCTGTATCATCATATTTCCTGTTTAGAAAGAGAAGCATGTGTGAGAGGGAGAACGAGAAACAGAGAGAGGGGACTGGTAAAGACTTTAGAACTTCTTAACTCATAATACAGGAACACTTACAGTTTAGTATTAAAACATAGAATTAAATCTGCACATACCCTTAAACCTCTGTAGTTATTATTGCCATTTCCATATGCTGTGTAAATGTTATTGCTGCATAATTAAATATACTGTGAGTTACATTAACATTTGACTTGCATTCTGGATCAGGTATGCTTCTGACTTCCTTTCGTTTGTTTGGATGGCAAAATGACAGGATTTTATCTGTCCACAAAATAAGACTGCAAATTATTCATCATCATAATAATAGATATCTTCTTTAGCTTACAAACACAAATGTAATAATAGGGCCACAACCCCATGGAGTTTTAGGAGATTACATGCTCAGTCCCCAGCACTAAAGAGAGTCTAAGAGATCATAGTTGAGTGGGTAGGATGTCATCACTCAGTGTGATGCTAGCCAGCACAGATGTCTAGTAGCTGATGAAGCAGCAGCTCAAAATAAGTCAGTGGCTTCACATGCCCCAGATGAAGTTGTATAATGTGATTGAGGGAATCCAAGCTAGACAGTGGAATTAGACAATTGTTTGCTTGTTTCAGTAAATGAGTTTAATATAAGATTGTAGTGTGCTTGTTATATCAACAGTATTGATGTGTTGCATTGCTTTTGGTCAAAAGGAGTTATTTGTAAAAAGTTGGGGTGTAACGATGCATCAGGACAAATGTGACGCAATGCAAAAATGAGACGGTGAGCATTGTGGAGATGTGAGATTGCACTGTGGATACTAGAGATTCTATTAATTATGTGATCGAGTGCAACTGCATCATTTGAAAACCAGTTAATTAGTACCAGTAAACTTTCCAGTCCAGCACTTCCTGCCTCCTTATGCTTCCTGGCTTGTAACATCGTAATTCTGGTCATCAATTCCTTTGTTCAAAAGGGGTCCAAAATATTCTGAATATTGAACTATAAACCCAGTATTATGTCCTGAATCGAATCATGGGCTGAGTGCATCATTACATTCCAAGTCAAAGGTTTATGAAACATTTTCAGAAAGACCTGTAGAGACTACTTACTCACTAGGTCTCGCCCTTTGTCTTCTGACTTCCCAGGCCCAGCGCAGGGATGCATACGTATGGGAACGCTATGGCAGGTATGACCTGAGTGATCCATTTCTGGCCCTGCAGAGGGACAGTGAGGTCCTCCAGGGCTCCGCTCAGACCAGGGGAGATGGAGCAAACTCTTCCTCAAGACAAGAGGCCACAAGGCGCTCTGATCCACTGGCCATGCTCAGACTGGTTGTAACACACTGCAGGAGGATGCAAGAGAAGATGCTGAAACAGCTGGCAGCCGCCGAGAGCAGACACAGGAGGGTGAGCATCAGGAAGGGACTGGAGAAACAATGGGTGGACGAGTGTACAAGTGTTTGAACTGGCTGGCTATAGCATATGTATTAAAACATTTTAGTGAAACTCTTACATTAGACACTGAATACTTCATTAAATGGGACTCTGTACTGTTGTGAATAAGATGTGAATAAGCTTATCACATCAGGGATATTGTGTGTTTGATGTCTTTGTAAGATTCTAACATGTCAAAACACTGTTGACGTCAGTCGTGACACTGCGATGCGTCTGCCACTCAAATAGGATTTGCCAGTCAGTGATTTACTATGGCAGGTCACAGAGAGATTGTCTTTGTTTTGTGGGTTAATGTTAATTAACCTGCACTATTTTGTCTCTGTGGCGCCTTCATGTGCTGGTGTCAGGTCATTGCAGATTTAGAGGAAGAGAAGAGGAGGCATGCTGAGGATACAGCTGAGGGAGATGATGTCACCTGCATTTTAGAGAAGGAGAGAGAGCGCCTCCTACAGCAGGTACAGAACTTTTCAGCTTGTATAGTTTCATGTCGTGTAAAAACGATGTTTTTGGGACAATATTGGCAAGATTAGAGATGAAAAAACTGATAGTTTATATGGATTTACTGTAATGACTGGGAAAAGCAATTTGAGCAGTAAGACACGAACGACAGTGTTATGTTAATGTAACATGATTGAATTTGTGTCACTCCATGTGGTCTTATTTGTGATAGAACTGTCTTTGGCTTGCATTCTCAAAACCTTTCTGTTTATTAAAGAATATTTGTTATTTCTGCTTGCATAAAATAGACCATCTCTGTGATGAACAATTGTTTCTCATATTTTATCAAGCTAACAATGTTTTAATCAGTTGATACTTGATGATTTAATGCTAGATTTCATAGATTTTTATTGATTATTATTTTTAAACATACATCATTATTGTTACCTCCATCAATGTAGTTATAGCAAGACTTTTATACAAAGTAACTGTTTTGTGTGTTTAGTTGGCGTTTGAGAGGTCGAAGATGTCTCGCATAGAGAAGGAAAATAAGCGATTACATGATCAGCTGGAGGATGAGCGCGTGCAGCATAAGCAGCTGATGGCAGCTCTGGCTCGTGAGTGTAAGCGCTCTGGCTCCCATGCCCATGAGGAGGCACAGAGGGCAGGAGAACTCAGCCGGCGTCTGGAGCGTGAGCGAACCGCCAATCAGTCCCTGCGGGCTGAACTGGAGGAGGCGAAAAGACATGCTATGCAGATGGAGGCCAGGAGGGAGGAGCTCTTGGCAGAGTTTGACATGGAGAGGGAGCAACTGGGGCTGCGGCTGAGGAAGGAGGAGGCACGCTGCAGGCAGCTGCAGGAGGAGATGGAGAGTTTAAGAGGAGAGGTGCAGGGGCTGAGGGGCAAGGAGGCTGAGGGGAAGACAGAGATGCAAATGAACAATGGAGCAGTGGAGGGTAACATGGAGAAATCGAGTAAGAGCCAGACAGAGATGAACGGCCACCTCTGCACTTCTGCAGTACAGGGAGAGAGAAACGAGAAGCACAAGAAGGAGGACGGAGACGAAAATGGAGCTTTTCATTCCAGTGTAACTCCGAGTCAAAGTGAATTGAAAAATGGGTGCTTGCAATCGCCATCCAACATGAATACTGACAGCTTGTTGTCCTGCAGTACGAGCACCGCCCTCCAAACAAACTCCACACCATCCTCTTCCCCCAGCCTACAGGCTGCCTACCAGGCTGGCATCCATCAGCGTTTCCACGCAGCTCGTCACAAGTTCCAGTCCACAGCTGAGCAAGAGCCCCAGCCCAGCTCCGCTGTTCCTCCACTCTCACCCTGCATTTCCTCAGCTCCTCCAGCGGAGGGCGGTGCCTCCAAACAGGTGGCCCGCTGCACTCTTACCCAGGCCCTGAGTCGCTTCAGCAGCCAGCAGAACTCCACCAAAGCAGCCGCGCCCAACAGCTCACCCTTTGGCACCGACTACCGTGCCTTGTCTCCTGGAGTTCGCTCACCCATTATCCCCAGAGCGGAGAGAGGGAACCCACCCCCCATCCCCCCTAAAAAGCCAGGCCTAGCCGACACCCCTCCCTCTCCAGCCACTCTCCGAGCTGCCCACTTAGCTCAGATGTCAGCCAGCTGCGGACGTAAAAGTACATCTGAAAACAGCAAAGAACCAGATATGCTGCTTTCCTCCAATGGCTAGCTAGCAATCCTGATGCCACATTGACTTCTACTGCTTTAAAACTGCACAATTATTACAGTATTACAGCCTTAAACGCATGGTTGATTCACCAGCCATTAATACATACACTGCTGTGCAAAAATCTTGTATGTAAATTCATAATATGGAAATTCATTTACCCAGGCAGTAAGTATTTATTCGATTTCAGTTTTAACCGTTCTTTAAATAGAACATTTTTATATCTCTATTTTAAAGAGTCCATATCCTGTGTTTTGCATTTTACCTTTTTAGTTTTCCCTGCATTCCTATGACATTTTAATTGATCAAAAACAGTTGGAATTGATTTTTATTAGGCACTCAAGCAGAATTACCATTCAATCACCGGGCACAATTTGACTAATCATCAAAGAATGCTTGCCCGCTCTCTGCCTGAAGGTGCTGCTGGTAAAACACTTAAAGGCTGTTTGCCAACCGCTATTGAACAAAAATAGAAGAATGACGTACAAACGCATTGTCTCTCCCTTTCTTTTGTGTATGGGATTGTGCTGGACTGGGCGAGGGACTGAAGAGGAGTGATAGAATTGGTGAAAGGGGATGTTAAATTTGTCGAATAATGAAAACAGTGAATGGACTGGGGAGTGAAGGGTAGATTTTGGAACTTTAATATGTCACCTCTTTTATTTCAGAATAATAATAATTGATATGGGCGCTTAAAATCCAAAAAAATCTTGTTTGTTTTACAGCATTTATGATACTTGTTTAGGTTTTGTTCTGTAGTGTTTCACTGGCTAAAACACACTTACTGCCAAGATAAATAGATTTAAACTAATTTTAAAACATTTAAAGACTTTTGTACAGTACTGTATTTTGTGCTGTTTGCAAACCAATACTTATAAATCTGCAATTTACAAATTTTACAACAAAATAATGGAAACACATGGATATATTATTAGAAAATATATTTTGTTATATTCTAATGTTTTATTTGCCTCTTATCTGAAAAAATGGGTGAGGTGATGGAGAGTGGGGTGAGGTTACAGGTCTCTTATGACCTAAGATTTGCAAGGGTTAATCTCACACTCCCCACATTAAAACACTGCTGAGCTTTTGTGTGTTGGTACTATGGGATGCTCCCCATTATACGCAGAGGGTTTTTTTTTTGTATTTGTACTACATGATGTTTAGTGAGTTCTGTGCATATAGCCTTACCATTTATTATGGGTCTTGGCATGTAATTATATAATTGTGTCAAAAGCTTGTAAATTATGTCCTACATGAGTAACCAGTTTTCAGCATTTCTTAGTTACACAGCACAATTATTTTTATTTAATTAGCATATTATGTCCTGTACTTGTATGTAATTTTTTGTTTTGTACTTGTGTTTTTATCCCTCTCACAACATTTTCTAGTTTATACACTGTATGTTTCTAACAGATCGCATGTGCGGAGAAATGCTTTTTTATAGCAGTTTTTGCATATGTATAAAACATCATGTACCAACTATTAGCTAAAGTTCTGCTGCAATTCCTTTCAATGCCTTAAGTATAAGAAATCACATGAGATTGCATGTCTGTTATTAGATATATGATTATGTTGATCTCATGGGTTCACCATTTCAGTGTATTATTGTTAGGATACACTGTCCTGATAATGTTGTATACTTTTCACAATGGTCACACAATATAATTTCAGTATCAGTGTTTGTATTTACTGTATATGAATTATTCTTTTTAATGTGCACACTCAGTGACACCCTCAATAACTACTTGAATTGGGCTATTCTTGAACTTGCTTAGGCCACCAGGGGGCACTACTTGATTGGTTGATGTCCTATTTCTCTCGGGAAAATGGCTTGAGAACAGTGAATTTATTCCACAGGTACTGACTGGGGATGCATGTCATCACTGAGATCATACATGGGACACTGCACCATTATCAGACAGTAGTTAGTGTTTCTAATTATTATAATTCAAATTAACTCCTGATGTATGAAGATAAATCTGTGTTGCCAGCTCCCATGAAGGGATTGAAACACTTCATGCTAGAACCACTGATTATCACACTTTCCCAGTGCTGCTGTTGCGGAACTAAGTGTGTGAAAAATTTGTGAACTTCGCAGGCATCCATGTGAGACTAACAGGGGTGAGGATCACAGTTTACCCAGCCAGGAGCCTCTCCCTAAATCCCAAATCCCCTCTTTATGTGTTTGTGTGTGTATGTGTGGCCTGGGAGACAGAGAAGCAAACATGCATGAAGTATGTGTCACTTTGCTCCCTTGGTGTTACTAAGGGCCAATCGTGCATGAACTTCAAGCTTATTCAGTTTGGATCTGGACTGAAGACCTTTCACAGCCAAACAATGCATTCACACCTCCCAGTACCTCCCTAATATCACTGCAGAAAAGAGCAGAAGACCAGCTGACTCAAAACACACTTATAGTAGAAGCATCTGCCCATAAGAGTTTTCAGTTCTTTTACTCAGTATAGGGAAGCACATCCAAATGACTGTCCAGAGAAATCCACCTCATGCTGCAGATGTGGACAACAGATATTGTGTGGAACAATGCTACAGTATTCTTTTAAAATCAAAACACCATCTTTGCTGATTGTGGTTTCTCTGCAGACAATCTCTATTAAGATGTAGTCACCTCCTCTGATGGATTTTACCAATTAACATTCCTGTTGGGGACAGTGGGTCAGGGTTGTGAGGCCAACAGAGACGCATGCCTGGCCTCCACAAATGCCTCCCTCACACGATGCTGTAAGCACCGGTTCTCAGCATGGGACAGGAGGATATCCTAGGATGCAAGCAGGGAAGAAACAGAACATACCAAAAACATGTTCAAGCCCAGCTTGGGCAGTTACTTGGGACTCTGTTCCCTCTGTAAAGCATGTTTTACACTCACTGTTCCAAAGTAATATCTAAATTCCAGAAGAACATGTAATCAGGGTCATTTGTGTCTAGAAGACAGCACGGCTCTGTTGTTATACATTACATTTGCAGACTTATTAAAGGGATTTTTTTTCTCTAAATTTGTGCTAAGTTAAATCATTGGGATGTAAACAAATTCTTGAGAACAATGAATAGTTTGCTGGGACACTTCTCTATTCTAAGGAACTGTACTGAATCAGAGTAGAGTAGAGTAGTGGTATTGGTAGAAACCAGATGTTCGAAGTATTTCATTCCACTAAAAGCCACCTTGCAGAACGTTTTTGCATAAAATGGTTTTGAATATGCTGCCTGGTGCCTGCGACACTGTTTTCTGAAAGTGTTATAGGGATATTTTGGCCTAAAATTTATTTTTAACATCTATCCATGGCACCATGTTGTAAAGAAAATATTTACCATTATTTCAAAAACACCACCACACAAAAAAGACACACTTTACACACTGGGTATTTTGGACAGGATAAAATGGCTATATTAGTGTACACAGTTGTAAAAAAACAAAACAAATTTGAATTGAAGTTTTTAATTAAAGGGGACATATTATGTAAAATTCACTTTTTTGCATCCTTTTATATTTCCATTTGGGTCCCTACTGCTCCTATAAACACATCCATCCGTTTTCTGAGAGTCAATTGAAAGATTTTGGTGTCAGGAATCATATGCTTCTATGAGCCGTTTCGACGGGTTCCCTTATCCTGACATCAGGATGAGGAAATGTGCATAGAACCACCTCTCATCTGTCAAATCCCCACCCACTAGATTAGTTGAAAATCCGCCAATTTTGTCTGCTGGTTTTACGAGTACGCATAAGACGCTGAGCGCTATGGCTATAGGCAAAGGCAAGTCACATATGAAGTGTTGTGTTCATGTTACTCTGGGTCCGACTCGTGGTCGAACATTTAGGGCTGGATAGCGCCTCTGTTTTCTGCCATTTTCTTGTGTGGTAAATACGCAGTTTAAGCATGGGATGTGTGGGGCGTGGCCAGCAACAGCTTATTTCAATAAATGTGACAGAGCCCTTAAACGGCTCATTTTGAAAGGGACTGAAACTGTCAAGAATAGAGTTGGTGAGATCTCTTTATGTGAGAGTGATTTTGTGCAAAGAACTTCATGAACATGTTTTGTATAGCCCATAGACCTATTATAACTTGTTTAAAAAGAGGTGTAAATGTAATTACACCTTTAAATGTAATTTGAATGACATGTTCAGTTTGTCCTCAACCTTGCCCAGACTTTGCTTCTTTAGTTTTACATGGGAATATAAGGCTAATGAAGCTAACAAGTAATTAAAATGTGGATTCTGACATTGCGTGGCATACCTTTATCTATAAAAACAGACAATTTTAGATTTCAATGTAGATTTTAAAGGTTTTAGCTATGCTACATAGGCTACTTTAACAATTATCTATTTGTGTTGGTAGCAGTGTGGCACACGGTGTCAGAAACCTTTTTTCCTGAGCTGTTCTTTTAAATGGTTGTTTCCATCTCGCTTGGTCACCTGTCTCCAATTAACTGCGTTTTAGCTGACTTTGCCAAATTCTACTGATGTGTTGTTGGCTGTCCGTGCAATTAAACAGCCTGGAAACTAGGCCTACTAAACATTTGGACTGAGTATCAAAAAAATCCCATTCTGGTATAAATAATAAAATGGTGGTATTCACCCCAAAAGTGAAGTTCTTAATCAGTGTACCATCAAATCAAGATTCTGTGGAGCTCAACATTGATTCCTATTGGCATTTTTACAATAGTAAACTAAAAGCCAGACCACAGCCTCTGCGGGTCAGCGCAGCAGTATGTATCCTGCAAATAATTTGACACTGCTCCCAGCCACAATCCCCAGTTCTGCAGTTTGCCCTTTGATGAGTGCGATCTCGCCAGTGTGTTCATTCCTGGCCAGGCCCTGGAGAGGACAATCATGCTGGTGTGATTACAAAGCCAAATAACTGAACTCTATGTTATGATGCAATGACCGAGTCTGGTCATTTTTAAAGGCTGCTAAGGACCTCAGAAGAACAGAGCCTGGCCTTCAGAAAGGAGGGCCAAAAAAGGACGCAACTCGAGGTTAGAGAGGTGAGAACTTTAAATGAAGACATTTTGAAAAGAAAATACAGAATTTCATTTTTCTTTCTCATAAAAACAATTGCTGGAAGCTTCCGAAACATTTTTTCTCCCGCTGTAGCCAGACACCTCCTGTGGTTTTAGAGGGCCACCCTGTCCCAGTCGTCTCCCAAAACCATTTGTCATGGAGATGTCACAGTAAAATCTACAGCCTAGCAAGTGGCCAAACCAAGAGTCGGTCACAAGCTAACAAGCTTACAGGAACTGAAGTGTCAAATATTATGAATTATGTAACCTCAGAAGACATGCTGCATGTTATCTGTTGTTTTCTGTCTTTGTGTGTGTTTGTGTATGTGTGAGTGTGTGTGTGTGTGTGTTGCTCTTTTGAGTTTTGACCTTTCACTAATCATTGCTTCTTATTTCCTTGCAGAAATACCTTAAACCATGATAGGTAAAATTGTCCAGGCCAGTTTTAGAAGCAAGCAGCATCCCACAGAGCAAAACACTTTAACCAGTTAACCAGTTCCAGATTTTATGGCCATGACTGTCTGGCCATCCAACTGTCCTGTAGAGAAATGACTTGTTTTAATGACTGTTATTTTGAGGTTTATTTAACTTTATTGTGTGCAAAGCAGAACATATACTCACTAACACTGTCATTTTACGAGCCGGCTCGGGTGATTATGCAGAATGACAATGTCACATCCCGAAATAAATGAGCAATGTCAACCATCTTCACAGAGAATGTATTCATTGCACTATATATAGACTTGTATAAGCTGCTGAAGGCATGCTGACACCCAGACAAACACAGTGGGAGAATACATAGAATGGCATCAGTGTCTCTGGCTACCTTGTCAGACTATATCTTACTCAACTGAATTATTTTTTTATTTCAGCACTTAAAAATATATACCCCATAAACACTACATGTTCTGTATACACATACATAGTCCTATGCAAAACTCTAAATATAATACTTTAAAAATAAAGTCAAGAAAATGTTTTATAGTACATTGCATATATAACAGTATAACAACAATTAAACAGCCTGGAAACTAAACCTACTAAACCTTTGGACTGATCAATAAAATCCCTTTCTGGTATTAATATTAAAATGGCCGTATTCACCCCAAAAGTGAGGTTCTTAATCAGTGTACCATCAAATCAAGATTCTGTGGAGCTCAACCTTGATTCCTATTGGCATTTTTACAATAGTAAACTCAAAGCCAGACCACAGCCTCTGTGGGGCCAGCGCAGCAGTATGTATCCTGCAAATAATTTGACACTGCTCCCAGCCACACATACATAGTCTTATGCAAAACTCTGAAAACATTCAAGTTAAAAATAAAGTCAAGAAAATGTTTTACAATACATTGCATATATAAAAGTATAACAATAATCGTCGTTGTCGTCATCGCCATCATTATCATCTTAATCATCATCATCATCATCATCACCACCA
Source organism: Hydrocynus forskahlii (assembly GCA_037974365.1). Classification (NCBI taxonomy): domain Eukaryota; kingdom Metazoa; phylum Chordata; class Actinopteri; order Characiformes; family Alestidae; genus Hydrocynus; species Hydrocynus forskahlii. Next base: position 21,782,764 of record JBBPCX010000114.1, on the reverse strand, counting down.
CCACCATCATAATAATTATCCCTGTCCCACTGTCAAATATTAAAAGTACTACTAATATTAAAAGTACTACTAATTACAACTCATAATTATATAATTACACAATTACTTTACATTTTAATAAAAAAACAATGTTTATTATTATTGTTATTATATCATACATGAACACGGGAACCTCAGAGGAGCCACTAGCAGTCTTGGGATACGAACCATTATTATGCACGGCAGGAACACATTACAGTGGTAGAGCGTGGCTTGGTTTCAGAGGAATCAGTCGATGTTATCAGTGACACTGTCAAAAAATCGCTGTTGATGTAAACTCATTCACCCACATACAGACAGAAAGACAGACAGACTGACAGACAGGCAGACAGACAGACTGCTTGACTGACTGACAGACTGACTGACAGACAGGCTGAGAGACAGACAGACAGATAGACAGACAGGCAGATAGACAGACAAACGGGCAGACAGGCACAGAGACAGACAGTCAGACAGACAGAAAGAGACAGACAGACACAGTCAGTCAGACAGACTGACTGACAGACAGGGGGTCCTAAGTGAATACAGCTCCCATCCAATGAGGGACACACACAGAGCCGCGCTCCCTCCCACATGCGCGCGGCGCTGACTCTGGTGCTCGCGCTCTTATACCGTCCTGCGCTCTGTGCGCTGCTCTGTGCGCATTTTCACTCCATCCTGCGGGAGAGGCGCTCCTGTCCCTGACTGACAGAGGGGTCTTCTACACACTCACCCGGACTCTTTACTCCTGGACAGGTGGGCGAGAGCCTGCAGGATGGGCAGCCAGAGTCAGTAGAGAAGAATGCAATCATACTGAACTGGTGATTTTGGGAAAGACAGAAAGAAAAAGCACACTCGGTCTTAATCTTCGCGGTCGAGCCCGAGATGGGAGAGAGAGTTAAAGCTGCTGCTCGGATTCACTCCCCCGGTTCTACAGGCAGCCCCCCCGTGCAGAGGATGTACTTTCCACTCGTCCTGCTGCTGCTCCTCTTCACGCCACGCGTGGATTCCTCCTGGTGGTAAGAGCAGCTTCACACAGCTCGGGAACCGGGTTCCACGACCTAGTTATTAAACTGAAGGCAATTTATGACAACCTTCATGTAGTACCTTCAGTTTTAATATTGCTTTAAATTCCTCACAGAGGAAAATAACAAAAGTAAACTGTAAAGATAACACGCCATGGCGGTTTTACAGCGTGTCAGGAAGAAACTATAAGGAATTGCCAACTCACACATAGAGATTGATGGAAAGAGTGCAGTGTTAGTTGCCCTAAGATAAAGCCAGTTCTCAGGAGATTATTGTCTGGCTATTTTAGCAATCCGCCCAAAAAACATCAGTTCTAAAGCTTGTTCAATCATAACCAGCAAACTGGATTAAGGTGGGCACAGTTTAATCCAGTTTGAGAGAGAAGGAGAGTATGTGTTGGAAGTCATGGGATGATATAGGTTTTTAATAGGAAGTTTGGGATTTAAAGGGTTGTTTTTACCTGATACTATAATTCACTGTGACTTCATGGCTTTTGAAATAATTGTTCGGTTTCATTATAGCTGAGAACATCATACCTTGGTTTTGAGGTCTCCACCAGACAACACCAGTAGGCTATGTCCTATTGGAGGTCTTATTTATTAAATCACCTTAGAATTGGTTAGGCCTCATGAAGTAACTCCATGAACAAAACAAAGGGGTTTTTACTTCTACATTGTTGCTCTAAGTTATATTTTATAAACCTTTAAAAAAAAGTGTTTCAGAGATGGAGTCACTGAGACAAACAGTCTGTAGTGTAACCACTCAATACTGTCATGCACCTTATTTTATAGATTTTACATTTTAAGAGCTTGTTCTTTATTCCAGTTACCAAGCAAATAGTAGTTACAGAATAAATAGATTAACCTGGTAACAGCCCAGGATTTAGGTAAGTAAACTAAGCTGAGATTCAGTATTTCTTTTTCAAGAATTCAAGATGGTCTCAACATTCTTGTATTCTTGAAAATTGCACTCCTCTTCAGCACAACTGTTCTTTGAGTCTTCTGCAAAACTGCATAAGCATGGCACGAGCATTTACTTTGGGCCGTAAAAACAGAGCGAAAAATGCTCTTCTATGAAAATCTAAGCATTTCATAAGACGCACTCAACTGTAGTGTTAACTCATCCGACATTCTTGTTCAGGGCCATAGACTTTGTCTGAGTTTGGTCACGGGTTATTGTTTTTCAGCTCCTTTATACTTGTCGGTTTTGTAACAGCACATGTGATGAAATATTGTGAGATTTCTCAATTAAATGCTTCTGTCTGTCACTAATTGCGGCGTCCGTGGGCCCTCCATCACGTCTCAGTGGTAGCAATATCAACACAGTCCAACATCTTACCACATTGTAGCCGACTGCTTTGAGGCCTACAGCTGTGTAAACAACAAAGGTCTCAGTAGTCAGACCAATTTTAGATTCTTTGACTGGAGCCCCCCCTCAACATTGTCAGCATGATCTTCGTTCTCAACCAAACAACACTGTACCCGTTTCATGAATGAGCAGATACAGTGCTATCTGATAGTGGAGATGGGGCAAAAAAGGAGCTGCAATCCACCACTGTGAGGTTTAGTTGGTAGGACCCCTATGGCGGTGTGCCCAAAGCTGCATGAGCCGCAGTGATAAATATCTCTCCGTTCTTGCAGTGATTTATACAGTTATGGGGATTGTTGTCATCATAGCAATCAATTCACACGCTGTACTTTTCTGGCTCACAAGCATTACTCTTTCCCAATTCCAGGCACATGCGGCTGATAAGTCTTTTACGGTAGAGAGTGTATGTCTGTGTGTGTTTATGATGAATAAACAGGCCAGCTTTGCAGAGCAGGCCCTCCCCGGGTGCTGGTAAGAAGAAATCTTGTGGAGCAGTGCATATGTGTGTCTCTGATAGGGACAAGGACGTCCATAAGAGGAGTGGAAACAGTGGGTTGATCTGAGCACCATCGAACAAATGTGGCTACGACTGACTGGATAATGAGATCCGGGAAGGAGACAAGGCTGTGTGAGCACAGAATAAACTTTACCGTGTGTGTGAGGTAGATTTGAACTGAAGGGGTCAGTTGGAGGATACTGTAATCCTCAATTTGCCACACATGACCTGATCTTTTAAAAATTCCCAATGGAAACATTGTTCAGAAATATGGCCTACTACTCTTAACTGTATGCTCTGTTACTCTTACTTTTGTGGAGAAGGGCACCATGGGTCGTACAAAGTTACATTTTTTCATGAAAAAAGTAACCTGAAGCTTACTCTTTTAGTTTACTGCTGAAGCTAAATGGCTCAAAACACACAGAGATGTGGTCATCTTAAAGAGACCTGCTTTTGTGGTTTCTAAAACTATATGGCATGGAGAAAATTAAGTATATGGCTGCAAATAGTGTTTTTCAGCTGTGTGTTGTACTTTTTTCCTTTTTGCAGAGAACATAATGCAATATGATGTAAAACTAAAAAGTCTCTTGAATTATACAGTTTGCACAAATGCTAACAGGTAACTATCTACTGTACTTGTTAGGTGCAACAGCTTTGGAACGCCAGTGTGAACTGAACTAACTTTGGCCATTAAACATGCTTTGGCTGAATAAGTACAAGAAGTAAATGCTAAGCTAACTCATCACAAATATAAAGTTTTAATGACAGCCCTGCAGAAATTGCTACAACCAATGTGACACTCACATATTCTGATCTAATTTATACAATTTTTCACTCACCCTAAATATACACTACCAGTCAAAAGTTTGGACACACCTTCTCATTCAATGTTTTTTCTTTGTTTTATTATTTTCTACATTGTAGATTAGTACTGAAAACAAACTAAATGATGAAGGAACACATGGAAGTATGCTGTAAACAAAAAAAGAGTTAAACAAACCAGAATTTGTTTTGTAATAAGGTAATGATTGATTGTTGCCTCTTTTTACTTGGTTAAGTGGCTCTTGCCATAATGTGGAGTTGAACCATAGTGGAATAGGATCACTAACTGTGTACCAACTCAACCATCACAACTGATGATACCAAACACATTAGGAAGGCAAGATATGCCATTAATGAACTCTTGACGAAGAACACCTGTTAATTAAATACCATTCCAGGTGCAAAGCTGTCATCAGAGCAATAGGTGATGTTTTTAATATTAATCTACAATATAGCCAATAATAAAAACAAAGGAAATCGTTTAGCTTTTATTTACAGCATGCTTCGTAGCACATTAATAAGACAGTTTAAGTCTTAAACAAGTTCTCAGCAGGTTATTATAAAGTCGTGTCCAGCAGTTTGAACACTCTCCATAAGAGAGCGCTATTAAATTGCATTTTTAAGCATCACTGAAAGAGAGGAAACCTACACCAGCAGGATATCACAAATGTGATTATAGTTACAAATTTGAATGTATTTGAAGTACAATAATCTGTAGTTAATACCGCTTCTGTGGCTACTCTGTTCTCTGCAGGTACATTGGTGCACTGGGTGCACGGGTCATTTGCAACAACATTCCAGGCCTGGTCAACAAGCAGCGACAATTGTGCCAGCAACACCCAGACCTGATGCAATCCATTGGTGAGGGAGCCAAGGAGTGGATTCGGGAGTGCCAGCATCAGTTCCGGCACCACCGCTGGAACTGCAGCACACTGGAACGAGACCACACAGTGTTTGGTCGTGTCATGCTCCGCAGTGCGTTCAGCTTTTATTTATAGCATGCTTCGTAGCACATTAATAAGACAGGGATAACACTGTTATAAATAATCCATATATATTTGGAGATCCATTATATATTGCTTATAAATAGGCTGTACCAGAACAAGAGAGAGGGAAGTAGGCCAGCTCTCAGCTTTCCAAGAATGGGAGAGAGTCTGAGGGAGAGTGGATATTCTCCAAATACAAGTGGCGAGCAAGGGGGGGGGGGGGTCTGCACGGCTGATGTATAAACAGTAATAGGAGATGTAAATATTTGCGAAGATGACTCTGGCAGACAGACAAAGCTGCCGTCTTTGACATATCGCCCTCTGTTTTGGCTAAGTGCGTAAGCGGGAGGATGAAAAATGAGGGAAATGGGGGTCACTGTGCTCTCCACTGCAGGGGAAAAACACACCTCAAGGCTGCGAGTGCAATCATCCAGAGAACTGAAGGTGAAGGAGTGGTGGTTTGAATCTGTCTCATGACAGGAAGCTTCAGGGTGGCCTCCCACTCTCAAACATACCCAGAAAGAGAAGAGCTTAAACCTGAGAGGATGATGGTTAGGTGATGGCCCCTATCATACAAGCATGAGTGTGGAACCAAAAGCACAAGCAGAATTTGCCTTGGTGGGGTTACAGGCAAGCTAAACAAACTTCACTGAATAGAAGGACTCATGTTCTATGTGGATATCTAGGTACTCTCTGAAGCTGTGTTGAATGTTGCAGTTATGATGTTACATATCTAATCATACCTCTGCCCCTCCAGGCAGCCGTGAGGCAGCGTTTGTGTATGCGATCTCCTCTGCGGGAGTAGTCTATGCCATCACCAGAGCATGCAGCCAGGGGGAGCTCAAGATCTGCAGCTGTGACACCCACAAGAGGGGGAAAACCAGTGACGAAATGGGTGACTTTGACTGGGGTGGCTGTAGTGACAATATCAACTATGGCATCAAGTTTGCCAAGGCCTTTGTAGATGCCAGGGAGAGGATGGTAAAAGATGCTCGAGCTCTGATGAACCTTCACAACAACCGCTGTGGCAGAATGGTGAGGACACAGCATTCTAGCAGAACGTTTGGGTCATAATGTTGGTCATGCAAGATATGAAGGATCAACTCAGTGGTTTATGGAATATGTCCTGCCCTGCACATCTTTACCTGCTCTAACAGGCCCACTTCTGCACAGGAATTGCTTTTTAATTAAGTAATTACGTCAGGTGTGTTAAAGCAAAGGAAACATCCAAAAATGTAGGGGAGACGTACTTCAGGACCAGAATTAATCACCACTGCATATTGCTGAACACACTAAACTGTATATTAAGTTAAATTCTCTATATTAAGCCAACATTTCATTAAGGATGATGCTCAAAGACCTATGGCCTTCCATAAATTTCTGCCAACATTAATGGCTAAATTAATGTTGGAAGTCTCTTGCTGTGAGGCAAATGTACTAGAGCTGCACAATGTATCATCTGCAAATCGTTATTGCAGAATCAATACTGATATGCAATACTGATATCACAGAATATCAATATGCAATATGCAAATGAGCCTCTAAGCAATCAGTGTTTCTGACAGGCTGACCAATCACAGCTCTAGGTAATACAACAAAAGTCTAATTTTAATTTTTAACCATTAGAGGTGTTTGTAGATTGGTGCATAAATTGACAGGGCTAAAAATCTGAAAGTGATCATTCGGTCATATGTGAACACACTACAGCACACAGTGTGAATATTCACAGCACGAAATTCTTCCTCAGTATTAAACCCATTCACCAAGTGAAGCAGCGGGCAGCCAGGAACATGGCGCCCGGGGGGCAGTGTGTGGGGTCGGTACTTTGCTCAAGGGAACCTCAGAGGTGCTTAGCAGTCTTGGGATTCAAATCCACAACTTCCTGATTGCAGGGCAAATGCCCTAACACCTACGCTACTGCTGTAGTCAAATTAAGGGGAAACATTTAAATGTGTTAGTTTTGTGACATCAAAAAACAATGACTTGAAAATGGGCTGTTTTTGTGGCTCAGTATCTATATATGGACTTTTGGAGGAGTAAACATACTTCTTGAAACAATATTTACAGTCATTAAGCCATTTTAATTCCAGAAAAGTGATGATGTGGGCACTTTAATATCTTGAAAGGAGTTGCAATCTCAGTATGTAGCAGTAAAAATGCAATACTTATCTTTTGTCCATATTGTGCAGCTTGTACTCATCCAATCAAAGAGGGAATACTCTAAACTTCTAAACTTGGAGTTATTGATCAACCATTGCTTTCCTTAGGCAGTGAAGCGCTTCATGAAGCTGGAATGCAAGTGCCATGGAGTCAGTGGCTCCTGTGCTCTGCGGACATGTTGGCTTGCTATGTCAGATTTCCGCCGCACGGGAGACTACCTGAGGAAGAAGTACAACACAGCAGTGGAGGTCACAATGAACCAAGATGGGACTGGATTTATGGCCGCAGACAGAAACTTCAGAGGAACAACCAAAAATGATCTGGTGTATGTGGAAAGATCTCCAGACTACTGCCTTATGGATCGAACTGCAGGTGGGATATAGTAACTGAGACTTAATGAAATACTATAGTCTCTTTTTTGGAAGACTTGATTTCATGGACTATTGTATAGGATAAGAAATAGAATCTAAGTATCCTTATTTATTTTACCTCAGCCTGACTGGAAGAAAATGGTACTCATAAATATCTTATGTTTACAAATACATTTAGAATGACCTATCCTAGTTCTGATCCTGCAGTTTATTGATTTCCCTTCTCAAACTGTGTTGGTTTTAGGGCTTTCAGGGACAGAGCTGAGAAATCCATTACCAATCCATACCTTCTCACTGAGGATGATGCTCACAATGGCAGTAGTCTAATTCTGTTGCTCCTTCTCTGATTCAGGTTCTCTGGGCACTGCAGGGAGAGTGTGCAACAAGTCTTCTAGGGGCATGGACGGCTGTGAAGTCATGTGCTGCGGTCGCGGATATGACACTACGAGAGTTAAACGCGTCACCAAATGCGAGTGCAAGTTCAAGTGGTGCTGTGCGGTGGAGTGCAGAGACTGTGAAGACACTGTGGATGTTCATACCTGCAAGCCACATAAGAGGCCCGACTGGCTGGATCTCACTTGACTGGCGTGGATGTGGCCAATCGCTTCAAAATTGTATCTTCTCAGGTTTTTCAAGTGGACCACTGCAGCATGGGATACATGGCCCCGGCTTCCTGATCTCCACCAGCAGAACCTTGAACCTTGCTGGGACTTGCATGGTGAAAGAGCAGAGGCAAAGCTATTGCCAAGTCCAGAATCTTGCTAACATTGGATGTCATGAGAAAGTATATTTTATATGTGGTGTTCTCTGATCAGAACATAGAAATGGGTACGCACTGCTGTAAAACTATGAAAAAAAGACTGCCATGTTTATGTACATAACACTAAATTTATAAGACTTGTTTGACAAGAATGAACTTTAGCATTTGGTGTGCTCTTTCTCTTAAATTGATCATTAGTCCAGCTAACTGAGACTAACTGTGAGGACCTGACACAGAAGATGGTACAGAGCACCAAGAGTTATCTACAATGTGGACTGATGGACTGGTGTTCTCAGCTCTAAATCTGACTGGAAGTGTACCCCAACTCTACACAGCACACATAAATAGACCAATAATACAATTTATAGGATGTTTGCCCAGGAGGAGCTCATGTTTGTACTATGAAGGACAGCATATATACACTGACAGGCCACTTCATTAGGCACACCTCCCTTGTATCTACAGTCATTGTTCATTTGATCAGCTCTACATACTGAAGAAGTGCACTTTGTAGTTACAGTTACAGACTCTAGTCCATCTGCATCATTTGTTAGCACGCTTTCATTAATGTTCAACACTCCCACTGGACTACAATGAACTGAGTAGTGGAGCATTCTCAGCACATCAGTACCACTGACACGGTAGTGGTCATCACATTGTGTGTGCTAGACAAAGTGAATTACACACAGGAGATTTTAGACACCTCAGTGTCACAGCTGGACTAAGAATAATCAAAAAATATCCAGCCAAACATGCCCTGTGGCCAGAAACTGGTCACTGATGAAGGACTAGAATATAACTAACATAAACTGTACACCATCAAATGAACAAACATCAGTAACAGGCTAGATGTGTCTACTAGAGAGGACAGTAAATGACACTGTTTGAAAACTCCACACACATGCCGGTACCAGATCAGTCTCACTGCTGTGCTGAGAATGATCTACCACCCAAATAATACCTGCTCACTGGTGATTCTGTGTGGGTCCTGAGATCCTGATGAACGGAGTAAAGAGGACTAACATATGATGTGGAGAAACAGATGGACTACAGTCTGTAATTGTGAACTACAAAGCGCACTTATAGAAAGTGTGCTAAAAGGATATGTGGTAGGTGTACCTAGCGAAGTGGCTCATCGGTTACTGTGAACCAATATTACAGATTTATCTCTACTTTGTGTTGTCTATAAGAAATTTATTTTGATATATTTGACTTGGAGAAATATACAGGCTAAATCAAAGACTTGTCAGTATGCCCTCATTTGTTTCAGGTAACATATATATTTTCATCTGTTGTTAATGAAATTTAATATCTGAGCACTTTAACCAACCTTATCCATATATGGGTCAATGTGGCAGCAGTTTCCAGACAAGCAGGGACACCCCAGATTCTAGTTAATTATTTCATCTCAGTCTTCAGACAGATCATTATTGTGCTCCTGCTTTAATGGGATGCAACCATGCTGGCTCTTTGCAGATAAGACTGGACATCTTTGCAATGGGTCAGATGGGTGTATGATGAATTAGATTAATTCATATTTAATTTCTCTGCAAAACTCCATTTAATTTATATATAATTCTAGTGCAATATGTAGGTCATTGATGTTTGCTCGTCGGCTTAGAACCTCAGCACATCAGATATGAAATGAAAGACTATTGAAGTGTGGGATGTAATTTAAGCGTGAACCATATTGGAGTCTTTTTAATACATAGTACCCAACTGTAGCATAAATAAGTGCACAAACTAACATAACATTGATGTTTTCAGTTCCTGCTTATTCTGGTTGCTTTTTGCTTGTCTTTCCTAAGTGAAAAACATGTTTATCAGGATCCAAGTCCATTGATCATCTTGGCCAATCCAGAACATTTTAAGCCTGAAAGTCAGTTTGTAGTGGTTTTGGGGGGCTTTGCTGGAATATGAAAGGCAAACAGAGTTTGTTGTCGAAAGAATTTTTATGATGAACTAGGCACAAAACAACTTAATATACAGCGCATGCAGAACATATATACATATATATTTATGTATATATATATATATATATATATATATATATATATAGATCCCCAGAGCTCACCATCTGTAGCATCTATATAGTATTTGTAAGTGTTATGAGTCAAAACAACCCAAGATACATTACATTACATTACATTCATTCTCCAGACGCGTTTATCCAACCTCTGACTTACAATATGAGGAAACACTCAAGCTTCAGGACAGTGGGAGAGCCATGTGTCAGCGTGTGGACTGCAGGGTAGATGGAAGTTATGCCTACTCTGACTTGATCTGTATGTGAGATACTTAAAGCTGCTGAATCGTAGATCTTATCTGTTCAAAATGCTAGAGAAGGATTACCATACGGGCCCCCCAGCTCCATGCCCTCAGGCAAAACCAATGCCAAATGTCAAATCACTGCTATAAGAAAAAAACAGCTCACCAGCACTAAACAGTAAAAATAGTCAGGACAGCATGGCTAGCATTCATTTTGCTAGGCCAAACGGTACCTTTGGTGTGACAGCATGGTTGTTTCTAAATTTGCTGTTAAGATGGATGAGTGAATGCGAAGTCAGGCTTTTGGCATGCTGGTCGGAGAATGCATGTCCAAAATGGCGGTGCCATTAATCTAAGGCAACCTGAACCTTTGTCAGGTATAGAATGGGGGTGGGGGTGCTTGCACTGACATTGGTTATGCTGGCATGAACAAAAGAGATCTCAAAAAAAGTAGTGGAAAAAAAAGAAAACGCTAAGCTATAGCTATTAATGGGCACAGATTTTATATCACTGTTAAAGCTACAATCAGCAGTGACAAATAGTACAAATAGTACATACAATATATAATAAATAAGAATCTGCACAAGGTTAAATTGAGACAGACTTTTTGGGTCACACAAGTCCATGTCAGTGGGTTACTTCTTGTTCCTATCCCATTAGAGACTAATACAGTTCTTAACTCTCAAATGACACTTTTACCTCTTTCTTTAAAAGAGTATGTCTCGATCTCACAAGTGTCTTAGCTTTATACAAATGCATTTCTATCCCTTAAAATGCTTCTTTTAAGAAAAAGCAAATAAAACCTCCCTGAGCTAGTGTAACATTGTTTCATTTTGCTTTCAAGGTTCGTCCAAAGATACATTTTTGCAATGGCTGGAATGTCAAAAATTTCCCACAGCCAATAATGTTTTCTACCATCCAACAGTTCTACCTCACACCTCTTTGGGCCAAAGGAAAATGTTCTGTGTTGAGAAAGACTTGAGGAAAACATGTCAGAGTGTGTTTACTTTCAAACATTGTAAAATGGCCCCCTTGATACTGTGTGGTCGGTGATGAAATTTATGCATGTTCCTAAGCAGAAAACTCCACCATTTCAATTAGCGCACTAATCCCTATAAGACCTCACTGACAAAGTGGAGACGTTTTGCTTGAAAGCTCGAGTCTCAGCTCTGAAACCCATTCAGAGTTTCTCGAGCCAAGTGACATTAACAATTGTTCAGGAAAGGGACAATGTGTACATTAATCACATGATTGTCTCCTCACGGTACTGAGTTTGTGTGGTCCTTGTAGTCATTTGTGCTAGATAACAATCTTGCTAGGCTGAAAACCATCCAGCTTTCAGTTCAGCCAAAGATTACATTCAGATCCTTGTCATATACTTGCGAATTCACACGTTTAGAGATTTTGAGGTGATTTTTTCAGTGCTGCTACATAAGTACTTATGAGCCAAGCAGTCTTAGAAAACATTTTTATTACTGGCTGAAGAGATTTTTGGTATTTGGACTTGCAATTAATATTTTGTGTTGTAGTTTTGTGATTAGAATTTGGGTTATGTTTGATTTAGGTGGAATTCAACAGAAACAGAAAAACAGGTAGGGTACTGGCAACATTAAAAGTGACAGTACTGCACCTGTTATACTTTAAACTTTTTAAACTGTTTACATGTGTGTATACGAACATTAGTCGTTCAAAAACCTTCAACCAACATTCATATTTCAGTTTTTGGTGCCACAGTTGAACTATCCTTTTTCAATCCAATGGCATCCTACCATGAAGGCCTCTTGGGGGAAACTCTGTGCTTCCCTCTCGTGGCTGCAGTCCATGGTTCTGACGGTCAGTGCCAGCGCTTGGCCCTGAGGCCAGATTTATAGGGGAGTTTAGTGTAATGTATACATGACCTCTGGAGCTGGGCGTAGAATGGCTCCCAGAGGTGAGCGTTTGGGAGCGTTAGCACGCCTGCTGTCAGACAGAGCTTACCAGGCCGGCGGTATGGGATTAACACATAAAAACTCTTATCTGGTGAGTCAGCTGGCAAGAATGTAGCTCTCTCCATGTTTCCAGTGCTGAGATGAGACCTTGGGGTGCTACAGTCAGGATAATCAGAAACCTTTACTTTTCTTACCTACAGTAAGAGCTGTGGTAGTACTTAAGATTTAAGATCCAACATATGTGGTCTAGAAGACAGACAATAAGATGTAAATGAAACATCTACTGAGTTGGAAATCTTCTGATCAGAAGCAATTTTGAGCAATTTCATCCGGGATCAATAAGATTTACTGATGCTGATTTTTTCCTGGATTAGCAGCTCCCTTGAAAATATTGTCAAAGTCGGAACAAAACTTCTCTCACTTCTTACATAATTTGAAAACACAGTCAGACCTTTAGATCAGAATGAAGGAAACATTCCAAAATTACTCTACAGTTAACAATGTCAGTAAGTATGCCTCTCAGTTGTCTCTCACATTGCACCTCCTTCGGTCTCCAGGTCATCAAGAATACACATTGTTAGGGTATTAATGGAAAATACGCAGGATGCTGGAATGGTGCACCACTTAGAAATTCCATTAATTTTGCAATGTCCAGTCATGCAGTAAACTAACATTTCTACACCATCCTTAAAATGCTCCACACAGTTCAAATCCAGGACTATACAGCTCTCTAAAGCAGTAAATATTCACGGCCATGTGTTTGGGTCCATTCGGTGAAGGCGTGCATTAACATGCTCTAAATGTCTATCAATGCATAAGCAAACTAACCATGTAAGAACTTGGTCAGTCAGCAGTGAAATTCAGATATGCTGTGCTATTCAGAGGTTCTTGATTGGGAACAGTAGACTAGGATGTGCCAGAAAAACATTCCATCACACCGTCCTCTTCCTCATATCAAGCGAGGTACCAAACTCTTAACCTTCTACCAACATGATACAGATTCATTCCACCACATTTTTTCTACACAGTCCAGTTTTGGTACCCACTTGTTCTTTATAAACATTATCACCCAAATCAAAGTGTATTTGCCATATACATGACCAAAAACAGTACAACATGGAGTGAAATGCCTTTATTACTCTTAGGTGATGTAGACAGCATTTGCATAAAAACAGAATTTACAACATCTGACAGAGTCTTTGGTTTTTCTAGACCATTCAAGACTGTAAGTCTGATAGGCAGTGCGTGCTGAGATAATACTCTGCAGAAACATGTTTGATTCAGATGTGATTCGCCTGGTCTGTGGGCTGTTCGCTTGCGCAGTTCTCACCATTTTCTTTTGACCCTCAGTCAGTCTTAACCAATGCGAATAAGTGGATTAGAGGAAACAGACTCCAGTTTTTGGGCGGTTTCAACAAACATTCCGAACTGTTATTTTTAAATATTATTATATGGATCACTTTATATCAACATGTTTTAATGCATTTAGGACACCTAGTGTTGCTTGGAAGCAGTTTCAGACACACACTAACCTCAACTATCAAACAAAGTTTATGTTTGTTGCTCTCCGTACTCTCAAAGTTCTCGCCAAGTGTTTGTGGTGGACATAAAGTTTGTTTTAGTTTGGAAACTAATGCCATTCTGAGCACACCTCTGAACCCAATTGGAGCTAATTTTCTAGAGCTCCAAGTGGTTTAAGTTGACTCCAGGTTACATTTGAATTTTAGATAGGTTCCATTTTCTCCTCTTCTTACCACGGCTGCAGTAAACAAAGCTTGTGTCTAATCACACACATCTCCCTGCCTTGCAGGCACTTGTCGGGTCGCCTGTTGTGGTTGTTGTCCCAGGACATCGGCCCATTGAAACAGCGTTTGTTTGTAAACAGATCACTAAATAAATATTTCCCTGTGCGACATGAAGCACGCACGTCCACCAATTACCATGATCCTTTCGCCCTCTTCCCCCACCTTCCATCCACATGTGTCCTCTTTTATCCACGCTCCTCTTGTGCCCCTCTTCTAAAAGCTTATAGAAGATGGCCATGCTCTTTAACCCACTCTGTAAGGCACTCTCTTATGGAGGACTGCCAAAAAAAGCAGGTGGTACAAAGACCTTTGATGCCATGTGCATTTTTCTCATACACATCTCAGCACATCAAAAGAGTTCTATCAAGATAAAGGATATAACGCGGGGCATGTACGGTCCCATGCACTTACAGAAGTATTTTCCATTTACTCTCATTAATTAAGAATAACATCAAGGTTACTCAGTAATTAGTAGCCAAAGCAAGATCCGTTTTTAGGGGTTGTTTATAGACAATGTTCTGCATTTCTAATCCAAACAAGCCCTTCATCATATTTCTTTTATTCACTAGGATAGCAGGTCTTGTCAAAAGGATATCCAGTCCTAGATATTCAACCTTTTAAGACATTTTGATGTAATATAGCGGAAACTCCCAAAGAGTGGCCTGTTGGCCAAAATGAGGCCAGACAGAAAGTTTCCCAACCACACATACATATTTTGTAACATACATATTTTTTACAAGATAATGGCACTTCTGTTTTTATTACTTAACATGCTTCCAGTGCATGTAAATGTCTAATTTCCATTTATTATATCATTTGACCGGACCTTAATATTATATATATATATATATATATATACACACACACACACACAAAAAAGTATGTATTTATAAGCACGATTCTTCACACAAGAATTCTAAGAGACTAAACATAAGGAAGACAAGAGAGAAGCCATTGTCTGCTTTCAGGAACAGTTACGCAGAGAACCCTAAGCAATTAACTGAAACCACCTCCTCTCCTAAAGAAAAGTACAGAAATGCCAAATGTATTTATGCAAATCAGAAATCTTTTTGATGAATGTACTGTGATCAGACAAAACAAAAACAGAACTTTTTGACAATAATTCAGCTCTGTGTTTAGAGGTAGAGGGATTGCAGCCAAAATAACTCAAGACTGGTTTCTAAAAGGTGCTTGCATGGTCTAGCCAATCTCCTGACTTAAACACCTCTGAAAATTTATGAAGTATTTTGAAAGTGCGAGTACATCAAACACACCCTTGTACTGCACTGAAGACAGTTTGCCAACAGGACAGGCGCCATGTTGTTAGCGTCCCGAAGATTTAACTGCCAATAACATCTTCGTAACAAAAACTATTATTATTTTGTGGTGCCTGAATAAATCACATTTTTATTTTACATTTATACAGTTATTAATACTTTGTTTATATTTTACAATACATTGTGTGTGTACATTTAAAGTTATATGCTGTGCAAATACATTCATTAGCAAAAGTGGCTAAATACTTGTTTCTCTTCACCATACCAACAATATGGAATATGGTCTGCGATTATTTAAAAAATTGCACTTTGCCCCAACCTAAAATATAGCACCAATAAGATTGAAATTTACATAGTAATTGTGTGATAACTGTAGGCTGAGGGGATATAAATGGCATGTTTATGGGATAGGTTCTGGAATGTTTTGGGAGGCCAGATTTAATCTTTCATGTATTTTCCTTAAGTGTGTATTTTCAAGTCCAAAATCAACTGAGCGCACTCTGCATCCCCAGATTCACAGGGAAAGGGAGTGGCCTCGCTGGCTTGGTCCTGTAAGGCGTAGAGTCAGTTGCTGGTCGACGTACAGCAGTTGTTCGTGAGACCTGCTAAAAACACATGCCTGATTTACAGCTTCTGTGAATCCTCAGTGTATACAAGGTAAGCTGAGTCTGCCAGCTATTGCTAGGGCATGACGCCTCAGCTCTATATCACTGTAGCAACACCTCCCCAATAGTCATGGCAAGGAAATGTAAATGGGAGTATCAGTGGTCACAGCATGAAGTGTCCTGGGCTATTTAAAAAAAAACAGTAAGACTGAAATGAAAGTCAACGACTGAAAGATTTTATTATAGACATTATGGTTTGAAAATGAGCTTCTTAGCACATTTAATGCTACACATACAGTAGAATTGCATCAGTATGTCCCTGTGTATGTGAGGAGCTTGGGAGTTAGATTCTCGTCAGTTGATACCAAAGACAAGAAGGCATAAAATTCTCCATCTTGTCAGCAAAGAAGCCCAGTGGTGCAAAGAGGGTGCTGAAGAACTGTGAAGAAAGAAAAAATAAAGCAAAAAAGGAAAGAGAACAAAGAGATTTGTAAAGACAGAAGCAACTGCTATATTTTATGTTTTTAAAAGATATTCCAAATGTGAAAAGGAGTAGATTTAAGTAGGACACAATAATCACTAATTACAGTCACTGGGCACATTGCTACATCAATGTCTCAAAGAAAAGTATTCTATTAGTAAACACAAAGAAATTTAGCCACACTGCTGATGTACACCAGCAGTTAGTAATGGATAAAAAGAGAAGGTACAATTCATCAAGACTATGTTCTAAAGGCAGTATATATTTCATAAAAATGGTTGTGTTTGCGCCTCTGAATGCTACAGTTTGAATCATAGCTCAAGAGGGGCGCAGGCCAGACACAAACATTAGGGAAGCGCTTCTCTGAGCTCGGCCAACACGCAGCTACATGACTGCAAGCTGGCGTGGAAACGCATCTGAAAAGCGTTTGCAGGTCCACAGTTCAGTCCACCATAAACAAGCGCTTAATGTGTTTATGAAGCGATATGTTTCACGGTTCAGCAGCTGTTTATGACGGAATATGGGAAAGGAAGTTTGAACTGCGGTGGCGGGGGCAGCAGCAGCAAGGGAGGGAGAATGGCGATGGTTCGGCGTTGGAGCTGGAGAGGTATCATCCATTTTAACAGAGATCCAGGAAATAGATAGAGCTAATGTAAATACATGTTGTAACATGACAAACGAGGACGATAGAAAGATAGGGGCCGTCAAGGCTTGGTGTCCTCATATTGCTTAGTTTATTACTAGGACAAATTAGGATATTACTCGAAGTGGACAGCAATATTTTTGGAAAGGTGAGGAACTGTGCGCATGCAAGGGTTGGTGCTTAGAGTGGATATCAAATCGTGCACATGTGAGTGTGCTTGGATGTCAAGGAGCGCAGAGGAGAAAGGTTGATCAAAGCAATCTGTGTCAAAGGCAAAACTCCTTTGGTCAGTCCTTCCAAAAGACAAGTAGCTACAAGTGCATGCAAAGCAAGACAACATGTGAAACAACTCAGTGACAGATCATCAACAACGGAGGGAAACAAACAAGAAAAAGGCCAGCGTTCAGTCACGCCATGTGTGGAGTCACCACTTGTGAGACTAAAAAGTTGGCCCATGAGCAAGCTGTGGCCATGCCTAATCTGGAGGACATTTAAAAGGCCTGTTCAGAGAGCTCTGCTTTTCCTCACCTCTCCTCCTTTCTGCCTACCTCATTCACTTGTTCCTTGCTGAGCGTTACACTAAGCAGACTCAAGCTTCGGCCGTAAACGCTCTGTCTATGTGGAGTCTTTCCCAAAACAAAAGCCTCTAAAGAGAGGCTCTAGCGCATTGGTGTATTTACAGAGTCTAAACCAGGCTCATAGATAAAGGCCTAATAAAAGATCGAGACTGTTTGCAGAATATGAACTTGACCATCTCAGAGGCTGGGAGGATGAAATTATTCAAGAGTACCCACACGATTTCAGCGCAAATTAATGTGCTTCTGCACATAAGGAGTCAGTAAAATGTTTTTTTTTTCCCCTTTCTATATGCATTTGTTTCTTTCTATACGATGTTTTGTATTTAAAGGGGACATATTATGCAAAACTCACTTTAGTTTTAATAGGTCTAAGTTCTTTGCACAAAATCACTCTCACATAAAAAGATCTCATTCTTGACAGTTTCAGTCCCTTTCAAAATGAGCCGTTTAAGGGCTAAGTCACTTTATGCAAATAAGCTGTTGCTGGCCACGCCCCACCCATCCCAGGCTTACGCTGCACGTTTAACACTCATGAAACAGAGGCGCTGTCCAGCCCTATATGTTTGACCCCGAGTCGGACACAGAGCAAGATGAGCACAACACTTCATGAGTGTCTAGCCTTTGCCTGTAGCCATAGCGCTCGGCGTCTTATGAGTGCTCGTAAAACCAGCAGACAAAGATGGCAGGTCTAGTGGGTGGGGGCTCGACAGGTGAGGGGTGGTTCTATGCAAATTTCCTCATCCTGACGTCAGGATAAGGGAGCTGTCCAAACAGCTCGTAGAAGCATATGCTTGCTGACACCAAAATCTTTCAACTGACTCACAGAAAACGGATGTGTGTTTTTTTCACGCTTGGAGTGTTTATAGGAGCAGTAGAGACCCAAATGGAATTACAAAAGGATGCAAAAAGTCAGTTTTGCATAATATGTCCCCTTTAAAATTTTAATCTCTGGTCCTAGAGGCTCAATTCACTGCAAATTGTAGTGCTTCCCATTAGGGATGCACCGAAATTATTTTTTTGGACCGAAACCGAAATAAATTATTATTGTTAAATTATTAAAAGAATAAATCTGTTACAAAACTATGAAAATATTTATTTAGCATTCAAACAAT
>JBBPCX010000114.1:21738666-21763960 GCA_037974365.1 Hydrocynus forskahlii | reverse complement strand
TAAAAACTGTTGAAAGATATAACAACATTCTCTGTAGGCCTATAACAAAATAGTGTATTAAAACAAAGACTGACATAACGCATATATTAAATATAATCACAGGAAAACTTTCTTGCTTTTTCAAAAACACAGACGGAAAGTGACCATTCTGTCATACGTGAACACACCACAGCACACAATGTGAACAGCACAAAATTCAACCTCTGCATTTAACCCATTCACCAAGTAAAGCAGGGGGCAGCCAGGAACACAGTGCCCAGGGAGCAGTGTGCACCTCAGAGGTGCCTAGCGGTCTTGGGAATCGAACCCATGACTTCCTGATCCCAGGGCGAACGCCCTAACCACTAGGACACCAGCTGCCCTTCGAGTGGGTGTGCTCGAAGGGTCTTGGCTCTTCTGTGCTTCATACTCTGCATGGCGATCTGGATGTTTTGATTTTATATGATAAATTAATCCCGACGCTGAGAAAGTCTTTGTGCGCCTGCACCCGCTCCTGTCTCATGCGAATTGAAGAAAAAACATGATGCGTCTGCTCTTGTTCCTCTATCTGAACATCAGAACCTGCACCCACAGTGGCCCTTTCTGGACAGGTTTGGGTACCCCTGCTTTAGAGCGATCAGAGGAACCGACTCAGAAAGTCTTCGTGGATGCACCCCCTCTAGAAATTCAGCTTTCCACGCTTTACAAACGGCTTTCCGTGTGTCTTTCTTAGATATATTGAAATGCGCCCACACGGCATACATGCTGACTCTAATCCAATCTGGCACGTGCAGGCTGCGGTTGCGTCATCACTGCGTCATCACTGTTTCGGTCGCGTTAAAAAAATTATTTTTTTGGCCATTTTCGGCCATAAATTTTCGGTGGCCGA
Organism: Hydrocynus forskahlii; assembly: GCA_037974365.1. Taxonomy (NCBI): domain Eukaryota; kingdom Metazoa; phylum Chordata; class Actinopteri; order Characiformes; family Alestidae; genus Hydrocynus; species Hydrocynus forskahlii. The sequence goes on along the minus strand of JBBPCX010000114.1, from coordinate 21,763,092 downwards.
ATGTTCGGTGCATCCCTACTTCCCATACCTCAACACATCCGATTCAGCTTAATGAAAGAGTTGAATTATCAGGTGCAGGGATTAGGAGGGGAAATACTAAAATGTGCAGGGCGGGAGGAGAAGCTATGTTTATAAGTACACAGAAATCTGCTTATTTTTCACAAACACAATTTTTGATTTTACGCCGATCAGCAATAACATTTGAACCACATGTCTCATACTGTGCAGGTCCTCCTTGTGCTGCCAAAGCAGCTGACACGGCAAGGACTTCAAAGGACCTCTGAAGATGTGCTGTGGTCTCTACATCAAAACATTATGAGCAGATACTGTAAGTACTGTAAGTTGCAAGGTGGGGCCACCAGAGTATTCCTTAAACCATTCCTGAACAATTTAGCAGTGTGGCGTTGGCAGAGCCCTTTATCCCGCTGAAAGAGGCCACTGCTTTTGGAGAAAACCATGGTCATGAAGGGGTGTACTTAGTCTGTAAAAATGTTTAGGTAGGTTGTATGTGTCAAAGTAAAATCCAAATGAATGCCAGAACTCAAGGTTTCCCCAGCAGAATAGTCTCCACTGGTTTGCCTTCTTCCAATAGTGCAACCGGATTCCATCTCTCTCCCAGATAAGCGATGCACACGCATCAGGCTGACTACATGATGTAAAAGAAAATGTGATTCATCAGACCAGCCCTTCTAGTCATCTAGCCATCACAGTTTAGCCCTTGTCAAAGTTCATCAGATACTTAAGTTTGTCCGCTTTTTCTGGCTTACACCACATCAGCTTCAGGAACTGAATGTTTAACCCCCCCCCCCCGACAGGTGCCACTGTAACAAGATAATCTTCACCTGTCAGTGGTTTTAATGTTGTTCACCTGTCAGTGGTTTTAATGGCTGACTGGCATATATCTAAACCATTTCACCTGTCTGCACTGTAACCTGAACATGAGTTAAAATGGTAACTATTAGTGAATTTCAGACTTACGGCTTTGACAAAGACACCCATAAGGTCAGGGAACTGGTGCGTGAGCATGGCTAGCATGGCAGTGAAGGAGCACAGGCCTGCTGTGAACAGGATGAAGAACGGCAGCTCTTTCTTTGGGTAGACAGACACTTCATGGAATGCTGTGGCAGAGAAAGAGGTGACATTTTACATAGCAACTTAAAAAAAAATTAAATAAGGCTGCAACTCCAAAATCATAAGGCATACTCACAAGGCAAGAGCTCTCTGTCTGCTGTCTCTGTGCACCCTGGGTATGGGTAGAACAGATGACCTTTCTCTAGGGGATATGGTATGATTCGGAATGCTGAAGAACAGAAAAGAGAGGAAGCCCTCATTCACATATACACAAAAGGGGATAAAAGTAAACACTGGTACTGCAAAGTTAGAACAGGACTATTGTAACACCTGGAAATACAGTAATGCAACATTACCACAGGACATTTATAATGTTTATAACTGACTCATATGGGATTAACATTGACAATACTTTGGAAACGTTTTTGGAAAAGTTTTTTTTGCCATTGTGTGCTTCAATATTAAGAGAAGAATGTTTGATGAAGGACTATACAAACTAGTTTGATTTGTGCAAAAACCTTACTGCAAAAACACAGAATGTGAGATATTTACAGGCATGGCAATACCCATGGAATTAATACAACCCAGGGTTGTCTCTAGTTTGTTTTATGATAGGTGAAGCTTTACTGATGTAGAAGGACAGTCCATAAAAAAATAACAACATGGTATTTTCAAATGGGTCTACAATAACTGAAAAACATCAATAATAATTATGCATTTACGACGGCTGTTTTTTTGCATTCTTCTGAATTTACGCAGATCCTTTAAATGAAAATACATAAATGTATTGTGTAAGAACAGGCCTATGACTCCTACACACGTGTATGTGTTTTTTGCACATATGTACGTACTGCCTTCCCAGGTACAGTGCAACAGGTTGAGAGCTCCCTCTGCTCGTTTCCAATGCTGCAGGTGGAAAAACGCATAGGCTACTGCTTCGCTGTCGCCTCTCTTCAGAATGTGCTCTGGAGGCAGGATCAGACTCTTCATCTCTAAAAGATACTGCAGACACAAATGCAGGTGAAAGTGTTAATGCACCCTGAGGTTATGCTCTAAGCACAGCAGACTGCTTTTCAGTGCGGCTCTGTGTTTGCAGAGATTGTGTGTTCTGTGTGCATGTGTATCCGAGCATATCCCCTAGCTCTAGGCCCCTGCAGTGTATGGTGCAGAGGGACAGGACAGTGGGATTAAATGGGTTTAGCTGCAGGGTAACCTTTCCAAACTTCCCAGTCTGTGACCACAGAACAGTGTTGTGGGACTCCAGTGAGCAAAGAACTCATTCGCTCCGCTGGGAATAACCCTCTCAAATTCTTAAATGCTTCTTTTTATGGCTCTAGTGTGCCCATCTGCCCTAGCTTGGTGCTTACCACTGGCATTAGACTGGCAGCTGTCCTTGGTGGCATCCCCTGGCACACACACACACCCTTGGTCCTTTGAAGTGGGGATAGAATGTCAGTGCTGGTGCCTTTTATGTGGGGGTTTCTTCTAAGCCAGAGTTTCTCAGCTAAGCCTCTGTCTGAATCTCATGCTGCTTTACAACCCTTTCACTTGGCCAAATCAGCGAGCTTGCACTTCATGTCCAATGTCCAGCGACAGGCAGTCAAGTCTGTAATATGCACACTGAGTATTCTTGCTGAACTCTTAATGAAACCTGTGTTACTGTCTCATGACAGTAGTCCTTCAATAGTCTAAACCTTCTGGAACATACCATTTTACAAGTGATGATTTGGTCATGAAATCGTGTACATGCATGTGTCACATAGTAAATGTAACTGCTAGCCATGCAATTCAAATGAGCTTGAACTTTCTTTTTTTTTTTTTTGTAGAAATGAAAGACTTGCCGAAAACGTCAGGACACACCATTAAGAGTGTCCCATCTTCCCTGCTGTAAAGACATACAGGTACCCTGGCACATGAAAGCCCAGGTGTGTGCATACATGTGTGAGGGGTGGTATTCATCTCAGACAGGTGCACTTTGTAGTCATATCTGGTGTGTTTAGGTCTGGATGATGTAGGTGTGGGTGTGTATATGTGGTGTTGAGGGTGGGCAAGTTGGAGCCAAGTACAGGGAGAAACAGAACATGAGGGCTTCTGAGCAGTTAACCGTTTTGAAAAGCAACAACTTTTAAGAAGCAAATGAAAAACAAGGAGGATAGATTTTTACAATAAACAATGTTTAGAGCATTTTGGTCCACTGATTTTGCTGTGTATTTTTTATTGTAAAACGCTGAGCTATATGTTTATTCTCTGTAGTCTGACTGTGCGCATCAAGCTCAACAAATCACAGAGCAACAGTGGCACATATCAACCACACAATGCAACAGCAGCACCCAGTGGCATTTTTTGAACTATGTCTAGCCTCAGCCATACTCTCAGACACGGCAATCTTGTATGCGCATTCCCTGGAATGTGGTATGGGAACTTAATTTGACCAGACTGGCTCTTTCAAACTGTTAAAATACAATCTGAGTAAAATACAATCTAGAATATACCACATTAGTGTAAAAAAACATGTAAATGTACAAATATCATGTAGCAACACAGTTCTGCAAGTCTTATTATGAAAGTCTTATAATTTCATTAAAACGCATACTAAAAAGTACAATAAATTCTGCAAAGAAGGAATGTACAATACTTTTCATTATAATTGCTTTACATAATAACAGTAATGATGATAATAATAATACAAAATAATTTTTCTTTCACTTTGGCTTTTTAACAATTTTGATTTTAAAATAATACTTAATAGAATATTCCAAAAACTAAAATATTTGACAGATGCCCTACTCACTGGAAACACTGCAAAAATCTTTGTTAAATATGTCTTAGTGCATGAAACCATGGTTGTAAGACTTCATGGTGCAAAAATAATGGTGCAGCTGGTGGCTAGGCAGTCAGTGGTTAGGGAGTTGCCACTGTGATCAGAAGGTTGTGGGTTTGAATCCCAGAATGGCTAGTGGCACCACTGAGGTACTCTTGAATGAGTTAAATGCAGAGAAAGAATTTCACATTGTTCACACTGTGTGCTGTGGTGTGTTCACGCAGGACTATAAGGGGCTACTTTACTTAACTTTACAACTGACCACATCAACTGAATTTGGTGTGTTAGAAGTGAAATATGAGACCCAGGTGGTTTAGACTACACAGATGTTAAGTATGTCTAACCTTTGGTACATGTGGGTTGAACTCCACAGCTCTGTGTATGGCCTCCACTGCATTCATTTCTGCAGTGCTAAGACCTCGCCTAGAGGCTGCTTCAGGTGAAAACCTGAAGAGTAAAAGCAAACAAATACTCGCATAGTTACTCTCTGCACTTCGTCTGGTTTTCTTAATGTGTTACTGGTGGACAGGGTACATTGAATTGCACAGTATTCACACACCATAGACATAGTCAAGGCTTACTTGTCTGACACTGCCCGTGCTTTGAGTAAGGCAGACGTGTAGCATATAGTGGCAGATTTTGGCAAGCTGATATCTGCAAGCAGAGAAGACACTGACCTCTTCATGCAATATCAAACTTCTCTGTACCTTTAATCTATATACTGTTAAACTGTCTGCATCACTGGAGAAATTGGTCTTGAAAATGTATATTTTCTTCATCTCACCATCATATTTTGCTAATACCGCTTGTACATCAGCATAGGCCTGTAGTTCCAACAATGCTTCCAGAAGATTTTCATGGATATTTAGCATTCCAAGTAAGGGGAATTCTTTCATTAACTACGGGTGACAAAGACATAAGAGAAAAATATTAGTCATAAAAGAACAGGATAACGAAATCAAGTTTCAGAAAACCAAAAGCATACAGGTAGTACCAGAAGTATTTCAGTAATACAATAGAAAAAAACACCAATAAAAAACAATGATAAATACAGTAAACCGTCTTATTCACAGTTCAGCAGTCACAGATTCAGTCTCTCGTGGATTTTTTCTGATACCCGAACTAATAATTGTTCACGGAAACCCCCGCACATTTGCAAAAACCAGATATCCTCTGCATTTTTTTTTTGTTGTATTTGTGACATCTGGGCCTCGTCTGCCACACCCCTCGTCCTCGTGCTGGTTGTTTATGTCTGGGCGTGGGCTCATCCTTGTGCTGACTGCCTTGCTAAGCGCTGATCCCAAACATAAACAACCCAGCATGAGGGCGAGGGGACGTGGCGTACGCGGTCCGGACGTCACAGTTTTTTTCATGGCAGTATGTAATTTTTCATGCATTTAGTGCTAAATTAATAAGAGAAATATAATGTATTAAATTTGTTACAAATATGAACGTAAATTCAGCTACATTTCCATATAAAATATATCTATAAATGTTTCGGTACTGTCCAGAGAACACAAAGAAAGTGCGTCTGTTATTTATTTCTCCTTGCTGCTGATTGGCTGTTGCCCTGTGATACATCTCTGGCAGTTGCAGTCCAGAATTTGCCCCGTGGCGCGTCTGGAGTGTTTTTGTGTTTTTAAAGCCCCGCATTTTTATTACTATCAATTAATTTATTACTGTATTTACTCTGCTTATAACAAAGAAAACATGCATGCATGAATTACAGTACTGTCTATACAGGGGTGACATTGATATTTACATTCTAGCACTGCAGGAGTTCAGTGTAAACTGTACAGTATGAATACGGGTTTATCTTTACATTTTCTTTAAGGGTAATGCATTAAGCTCTGATTAAAGTGTTTCGGGAGCATATTTGGGGGCATATTTAGGGTTTACACTATAAAAATAGGCATTTTTAAGCATTTTTTTTCCACATCAGAAATTTGCTGTTTTTTTGCAATAGGCGGGTGCTCTTGGAACGTAACCTCGCGATTGTCGGGGGTTTACTGTCCTTAGTTTATGCCTGAATGAATTTAAAATATACAATCGTCAAGAAAAAAAAGAACAATCTCTTAGGTAAAAATGCATGTTGGTCTCACATCTCTCATCATTTTCACGGCCTCTTTAATACGGCCCAGTTTACGGGCACACATAGCCAGCCTGCGTTTGATGTACACCAGAAGATTTGTGTCTTTGCCCGCTGAGGAAACAAATAACATTACCGTTACTAAGATGATTAAGTGAGCGTGAGTGGGTGTGTAATTGTTTATGTGCAGTCGTTCAGGGAGCCAGACGTACCAAATTTTAGTGCTTGTTTGAATAGTCTTTCAGCTTCTATGATAGTAGTGGCTTCCTCTTCAGCCAGAAGCACATATGCTGCAGCACATCTGAAAACACACATGAAAAAAATATTAATGCCCAGAAATACACAAAATGTAATGACCAACATATGACCATTGCCAGGATAATAAGTTGATTGTGCTGAGGCTCCACAGACCAACACTGAGATTTGCTCTGGCAAAAATCTTGTAACTGCAAAGTTATACATTTAAGAATTTGAGATGTGAAAACAAACTTTACAGAATGTGTGTGCAGCAAAAAATCAATCAAAATGGTCCAGAATGACTTGTTAGGTTTTAGCGGCAGTAGGTAACACACACTCATATATCCTAAAACTGTCACTATGGCCACACAGTAGTACATTGTACAGATCATCTTTCAAAAAAACTCCTCTGGCTGCATGTGGTGCGTCTAATGCCATTTGTAAGAATCCAACCGCACCGCAATCAAAACACCCAATCAGAGGCTGGAGGAATGAGCGGGCACTGCGGGCAGCTCCACTCCCCCTGTGCAAGCTCTCATTTGGAAAGGATCCAAACCACATTTCTGTTTGACCAAGTTTCTAGCTAAAATACAGCCAGGCAAAAATCACTCTAAAGCATGTTATATCTAGGGGCTTTGGAAGCAGGGCTGGAGTGCAGCAGAGTGGGAATGGGGAAGGGCCTGGAAGTTGTACTCATTCAAAATTTCAAGCTAAGTCAACTCTCTACTCAATCTAACAGACTTAACACATGTTTAAATTAAGAGGAATTTTACTTCTCTCATAGTTACTGTTTTGAAGAAGAGGTTCTTTTACAACAGCAACAAATGAAAGCTGCAATACGATGTTTGAAATTTGCTTCACTCAAAGCACATCTTTACAGCTTGTAACATTTCTCACACCATTCATTAAGTTGTTAAAACAACCTATTTTTTTTTAACCAATGCTGCAGGCCTATATGAGCCTGGCAGATACGCTGCCATTTGTCCCCTTTCCACACCCACCTGCTTAATTAATAGCAAATAATCTCAGCTCCCATTCACATTCAGTAAATTCTTCTTACAAGAAATCCTGTTACAGTACATTAACTCTCTTTCACTCTTCTTCTGAGTCTGCTGTCAGCAGCCTGTCTGACTGCTTTTTTATCAATGTCCTGTTCCATTAATAGAGCCAGTACAATGGGTATTCAGAAAGAAGCTCAAGCTCAATCTTACTGTAACCATACAGTTGAAGTTTTAATGTTTTCATGAGAGCCATGAGTAGCGAATTAATTTAATCTTTTCTGTCAATATTTATTCTGCAACATTTTGACAAGAAATAGGGGTCATCCACATCTAACTTGTCTAAACTGTACACATTGCATGTCCAAAAGACACGCAATTCTACATAAGTCACTTAAACTGGTGCACCTGTTGTCCCATGGCATGGCAAAACTTTTGCTATAGAGCTGTAAAGCCCCCCCCAACACTTTGCTGCACAGTAGGAACTGCATTAAGTAAAGTAATGGTGCACCAAGCAATACCTTTGGTATGAGTTGGGACTAATCATCCAACATAACTAAACCAACTAACTCTACAAACAGAAACAACGATAAGACGTTAAAATGTGAGTCACTCACTCTTGGTTGAGATCAATTGCTTGATGAGCAGCCCTGATACGAGCTTGAGGATTCCTCTCTCTCCAGGCCTTCTGCATTACTGTTAGACACAATCACAAACACACACTGACCAAGAGTAAAGCTTGCATAATATTACCATGTAAATGTGCTTTACAGCTTTATAAGGTGCAAGCTATGAAACTGACCAGTGTCTTCTGGTTTAAGTTGCTGTGTGTCACATGTAAAGAAGGTCTGGTGATCTTGTGCTGACAGATTCATGTCGTAGTAAGTCAGAGGTTCTTTACCAGTCACCCATGTGTATCTGGAGAAGAAAGAATCAAAAAGAGATCGATGAAAGTAGACAGGGACTTGTGTGTCATATTTCACACATCACAAAAAAAATTAATTGGATGACAGTTAGAGAAGTACGACACTGCCACAGGGAAACAATACCTGCTGTACTCTGCACCTCGGAAAAGATTCAGAGGGTTCCTCCATACTTTACATTCTGAGAAAAGATACATTACATTTAGTGAACAACAGAGTAAGGAATAAACAAAGAGAACACAAAATTTTCAATCAATTAACAAGTATACCGGTCAGCTTAATATTAAATCCACCTGCCTAACTTTGTGACAGTTAGGGAAAGGTCCTTTCCTGCTGCAGCATGGCTGTGTCCTTGTGCATAACACAACATCCAAAAAGTCACTGTTTCATGAGTTTGGTTTGGAAGAGGTCTAGTGGCCTGCACAGCCCTGAACCCACCCCAAATGAATGCTCTGACCTAACAAATACTCTTTTGACTGGGGACAAATTTCCATGAGCACACAGCTAAATATTGTGAACATCACTCTCAGAAAAGTGGAGGTTGTATTAGTTGCAAAGTGGGGAGCAACTGCATATTGATTTTGGACTGAGATGTCCTTGAAGCTTGTTTGTCCACACACTTTTGGCTGCATATATTGCCAGCTAAAAAAATAAGGACATTAGATTTTAGAATGCTAAAATAGTCGAACAGCAATGTTGTGAAGGATAGGTAACCCATGTATTCTTCATACACATAAAACCAGATGAAGCTAAACCAGATCTTTAGGTCAGGGACAGGAATTTGCTGAGAGTGTAAAGAGCAGTCCACAATTGTGCCTTTATGGTTGGGAAACATTGCTGTAGGTTTTGCATGCTTACCTGAAACGCTGGGTCTTTGTTCCACTTCTCCATTGGCTGAGGAGAACAGACCAGCAGAACTGTTGTTCTCCACGCCACCAAGAAGAGGACGCAGGTGACTGACAGAAACCTGCTCGATGAAGGAAGTTCCATACTTTCTGAAGTACCACCATTCAAATATCTGAGAGGGAGAAGAGTGCCAGAAGGGGGAAGAGAAAGAAAGGCAAATCACATTTTACACAGCTTACAAACTCCTTATATGTAGTCACAACCATGTTCAACTTTTTAAACTTCACTGCTTTTACCTAATAAAACTTACCAGTATAAGGCCCGAGATGAGGGAGGAGGTTCCAGTGAGTGCAACATAGAATTTAGGAGTAAGTGTGTTTAAAAACATGGATGCTGTTGGAAAAACGAAATAAACAATCAGTTCCACATTACATGGACAGCCTGCAGCCATAAAAGACTCCCTGAAGACTGGTGACAGGTCTACGGACAGGTGTATGAGGACAGAGCAAGCAGTTCACATTGAGGCATTCATCCAGGATGGGCTGAAATGTGACAAAAATGCGCCCTGGCTCTCTTCCAACCCCTGAATCTGTGGTTTCAGATAAGGAGCTCCTCCAACCCCCTGAAGCTGTGGTTTTACGATAAGGAGCTCCACCAAAATGCACAACTATGAGTGACAGCTCCAGAGTCCCAAGACTGTCAGCTTTAGAAATGAGCTAAAAACTAACAATGGCAATTCTAACTCACTAGAAGTGCCAGGTCAGATTAAAGAGACGTGGCTGCAACCAGACAGCTGGGCAGAAAGTGGGTAAGGGACTGTGTGTGAAAACAAATAACAGAAAACTTTGTTAGCAGCTAGGCTAGTTAGCTCAATGAGAGAAGCTCTATTTGAAGACATTACCGGCTGTGACGGACTCCTGGAGCTTCAGAGGACTCCTCAGCACGTAGATCATAGTCAGGACCATGGCGAACCAAACTGCACACACGTAGGTCCACGACCAAGACAACCAGGACTTTAGTTTCTCTGCAAACCCGTGAGATTGTGGGTTACTGCTGTTGTCGTCCGCCATTTTTCCCCGGACGATTATAAACACTGGAGCCGTGGGAGGCTGGAGGCGGTAATAGCAGCCCTTCACCACAAGGAGGTGTCCAACACACACCTTTCACAAACACAAACTATATGGACAAAGGTATTGGGACACACCTGTTTGCCAGGGTTTGGGCTAGGCCCCTTACTTCCTTACTTACATTTTGGACACCACCATGCTTCCAGCTTTGTGGACACAATGTTTTGGGGTAGGCCCTTTTTTCTGTTCGAGCATGACTGTGCCACCTCAGTGCACAAAGAAAGATCCATAAAGACACAGATGGATGAGTTTGGTGTGGAAGAACTTGACTGGGCCGCACAGAGCCCTGAACCCGAACCCTAACCATAACCCTAACCCCATCCAACACCTGAACAGAGATTGCGAGCCAGACCTTCTTGTCGAACATCAGTGCCTGACCTCATAAAGGCTCTACAGAATGAATGGGCACAAATTCCCACAGAAACCCCAAAATCTTGTGGAAAGCCTTCCAAGAAGAGTGGAAGCTGTGATAGCTGCAAAGGGGGGACCAACTCCATATTAAAGCTTATATATATATATATATATATATATATATATATATATGAATGCAATGTCCACCGGGACCTGCTGGTGTAATGGTCAGGCATCTCAGTTGTCAAAATAATTCTTAAAAGGAAATTAATTCTTAAAGGGAAATTCCATTTCCATTGCTTTAGCCTAAAAGTAAGTTCAGTCGTCTAATGTTAACCTAATATACAGTCTTAATTTGATTTCTTTACAAATGTGGTAAGAAAAACGAGGACAATGACCAATTTTCAAGAAAAAACAAGGAGCAAATGTACACACGTTGACATTAAAATAATGCAGATATTACATAGTGGTAATTCTGGAAAAAGTTAAATTTCTTTGGGAACTGTTCTGCCATATAACATCTTACAAGTACCCCTCTGAATGGATAAAAACAAGTTGTAGACAAGCATGTTCATATGTATTTTTTTAGCATGTAAATATTAGATTCAGAATAATAGTACTCCACATTAAACATAGCTTGACTGAACTGTGCAGAAAACCAATCGAATCCCCCATTAATAAACTCCAAATAAAACTTCATTAGTAGTAAGTTGTGGCAAATTCTTTATTCCTCTGGAATCATATTTGTTCATACACTTTGTAAAAAATAGTAATAAATGCTTGGGAAGGAGGCAGAGATCAAGAGTAAACTTTGTTTGACTGCATAAAATAACCAGGTTTAGACACAAGGGGGGCGATGTTCTAACCATTTCCAATCAGATACACTGGGACACTAAACTCTATATCTGTAACCGAACTGTAGACCAACAGGGTGCTGCTTACTTTGGCAAAACCTCTATCATCAAATGACCTTCACACAATATCACCCGACAAACACTGTTTTCAGGAGATCCACAACTATTTTGCCAACCACACAAGGTGGCATGAAACAGGTATCGACTGTGGCCAAGAAAAATCTTTTTAGAGAAACGTATACATACTTGACAATTCTACTAAAGCGCAACTCAGTAACTCCAGATTGTTATTAAAATATTAATTTTGCTACAGCAGTGATGTATATGTGTCAAGCATAATGTGCATATGTGGTCTGGACTTTCAGGGGTGGTTTTCTGGACAGGGTTTACATCACAGTATTAAACAAACTGAAAAGTTAACATTGAACATTGTTCAGCTTTGTATAACTCGCTCCTATTTAGCAACAATATTTCTACTATCATACAATAGTGCATGAACAGCAACCATTCAAAGACTTGGCACGTACTAGGATTATGGCAATGTGACAGCAGAGACTATTAATCTTGAAAAAAAAAAAGGGTATGATGCAAATAATTTGAGAGTTGACAAAGTAGAGGATTAAGATACAAGTTTGCATAGGCACAATCTTGCCCTCACCTACATAACGGTCATCAAAAGAATCCAGATGTAAATTACGAGCTCATGTCGATTTTATCTGGTGACGGCAGATTTAATCTGTTGATTTTATTTGGCTTGAAATGTGAGTAGTACTAGCGTAAGCAGTAATCGCGACAAAGCTTTTGTGGTCAAAGAGGCGCTTCAGTCTGTCTAAGTGGTAAAAAACAGAAGCTCTGGAATCTTGGTTTAAAAATTATTTTTAAAATTTAAATAATATGCTACGTCACATGTATGTTTAAAAAAAGTGTGCTCATTAATAAAGATTAACAGAGTTTAAGCGGTGTCCAGAAAACACCCTCAGAGCATGACGTGCATAAGGGGTGTCAGTCAAGAGGGTGAAAGACAAAAATGCAAGGTTGGGGGGGGGGGATACATTTCTGACCCTGTGCACTGGTGTTGCAGGAGGTATTTGTTCAACAGCAAGGACTGTTGCTAAACCCATCAGAACAAGCTCATAGCCTTCCGCTGATACAGAAAAGGAGGCAGTCTGTTTAGCTGAGGTTGAACCTTGGCTTTTGTAAAATTAAAAAATAAACAAACGAAATTTCTTAGCACATTCTCATTGGAGCTTGTGCTCTAAGCCTGCCGCCAGCCTCAAGCTCAGGCCCGGGCCCCTCTCAGTTCGTTCTTGGCTTGTAACACAAGCAGAGGGTAGGCATGCCGGGTCAGGTCTAAGCGTTCTGCATCTCTTTGCCGATCTTGTAGCTGAGGATCTTGTTCCAATCGATTTTGGTGCGAGTGACGGGAAGCTGCCGGCGTAAGGCTTTAAAAGTGGTGTCCGACATGGTCTGGTAGTTCTCACTGATGGCCGTCTGGGGGGCAAAGAAAGTTTGTTTTTACTGTTTACAGAGAGCAGATGCTGGTTTAAGTCTCCTTAACTGTTAAATTATATTAAATATTATGATTCATATATGTGATAATGGATCAATCAGCAATTAAGCTCAATTCAATTAATTCATTAAAATCAGTGAAAAGTCATTAAGATAAGTCCTATACCTGGTATTCATTTTCTGCATTTTCAATAATCTTGACAAACTCATCAGCAGTCTGCTTTGCATTCTGTTGAAACATTGAAGCAAGTGTTAAAACAGGAGCATATTAAAACAGGAAAGAACAAACAAGTTTTAAAACAATGTTTTCTTAGATAAAGGAAAACCTGTGTTTTTGCTTGGCCAAACTGAGTGTGGGGCCTGGAGGAAGTTTAAGAACTAATCACATTGAAAAAAATGTCAGTGTAAAGTTAAGCATATTGTAGACACACCAGCCTGCTCCAGCTGCTCTCCAAAAGTTCACAAATGTTCGTCTTTTTCAGCTTAAAGTCTGTTTTAACTTATCTGGGTTGAACACCAGCCTGTATTTCTTGTTGGTCTTAATTCCAGTGATATTTTCAGTACGATTTCAGACAGTGTAATTTCATCAGTGATCTATAGAAAACCATAATCTAATGGCATAAAATGGAGACTTTAGAATCAATGTTCAAAATAATCCTAGAAGAGGCTTTTTTAAGACCTGTGAGAAGTTTTATCCTAATATTTCACCCTGTCTTCAGACAACAACTTGTAACCATTCCTTATAAACATCAATATAGAAATCCAGTGGTTGTAACTCACAGAAACGACAATAGAGTCTTGAATGTCCTTGTGGCTGACCAGCTGCACATTTCCATCTTCATAATAATGGACCTGGACTTTCAGCACCCCCACCACCTGAGCTGTAGCCTGAGACACGCTGAACTTCCACTCTGACCGACAGCGACCATTCCTGCATGTAGCAGAAGCCAGACGCAGTGCTCAGAAAAATGGGCTAATGCTGCATTTATGACTACTCAGAATTTCCCAACGTACCACGTCAAGGCACTCATGAAACTTAGTAGAGTCACAAAATACAGATGCCTGTTTGTAAGCTATTTCTGTTCACATTTAAAATCTTTAAAAAAGTAGTTTGATTAGTGCTTCATTTGTTCTAAACATGGACCTAGGTTTTAACGGCATATAGTTTAATCAAAAGTCTTGCACAGAACAAGTTAACCCTCTTAGTAACTAAGTATCACCCTGCATTTAGCAATATAACATATCTTATTCACAAACAGAACACACAAAGAGGGTAAGAGGTTATGCGTTTCGCAGACTGAGACGTAAGATGTGACACTAAAAAACAAAATGATCTTACCAGAAGTTTTTGGGTTGAAACTGATGTCCTTCAATGCAGGCAATGATTGTTTGCTGGCCATCAATGGTTTTCCCATAAACCTACAGGAAACAAGACAGAGACATGACCTACCCCAGCAGTGGCTTTGAACAGGTCATGAGAAACATTCAAAGAGCCAGAGGAAAAGGATGAAAATGTTAACCACACTGAGGCAGTAAGTGGGGGACAAAAAGGGAAGAGCTAAATACTTTATTACCACACAGCTTCGAGAAGTGTTCTTTGGAGTGCTCTGAAAACTTGTGCAGAGAAAAAGATCTGGGAGTGATTTAGCTGAGATAGAGAAGAAGCTAAATTTCACTCACTGTGCACACTCCGGTGGGGTAGTGGTCCTTAATGTAGGCCCTCAGTGCTGTATCACATGCCTCCCTCCAAGGCTCTAAAGCTGCTTCACCCTCATAAGGCTGTATCTCGCTTGCCTCTTTCCTCAGATGATCAAACTTAAATGACAGCTTGTTCCGTGGGTCAAAGAAGCGTCCATTTCCCAAGTCTCCATGCTCTGTAATCAACACCTAAATTTTTGAAGGAACTTATCAGTTCATTACCTATAGCAACAATTCAGGAAAATATCAAATTCACATAATTTGCCCACTATCCCAAATGTAGTTGATAAGTCAAAACAAATTCAGTATACAAATTTGTCTTCTTTCGTTTTGCACTGAAGCTACCAAGATATTGTAGCCAATGAGTAAAGGAAGCTTCTATCCCACCAATTGAAGAGCAAATTTCCAAAACTCACTCAGTCCATTTTTTGTTATTTTTTTAGGTAACACTGCTATTGGCATTTTTTACATTACCTCTTTATATGCAATAGTATAACCAACCAAAACTCCTTGCATAATACACGGTACAAGATTAGGTGAATTTCCAAAACTCACTCAGTCCACTGAACTGAAAACTGTATCTTTACCAGTACTACAATTTTTATGCAGTTAGCTGTCATTGACTCTATGCTGTGTCATGTAGTAGGATATAAATATTAAACTTGCACATAATTTTGTGACATTGAATATCAATTTACTTAAAATTTGTTCATTAAAAACTGCTTTCCAACAGGTAAAACATGATTTTCCGGGGGAAAAAAATGCTTTTGGACTGAGTGAGTTTTGGAAATTTGCTCTTTCAGTTTGAAAATGTACACTTTATTTTTTTTGCTTTAAGTGCTTTAAAACAGATCCAATTATTTAAACAGGTCCATGATAAATAAATGAATAAAGGAAAAAGGAAGTTAGGATTAAGTTTGGATAAAAATATATTTTTCTGGCATGCGCAATCGTATCGATTTCTGAATGCTCTTCTTACTTTTTTGTAGCCAAAACATATGTTTATAAGGTTAAAACTTCAAAAGTCATGCTCTTATATTTATAGTGTTCTTTTTACGATGTTTGAAGACCTCTGAAAATAGGTTTTTATCATGTCATGTCATGTTTACACAAAACTTTAATAAAAACTAATTTCATTACATTCACTTTACTCCCATTTTCTTATTGCTGAGGTTTTCCAGAATATAACCATATGTGTCACTTTTGCCTGACAGGCCTCGGACCTCAGAGGGTTAAACCAGTATGAATGTGTGAATTACCTGATCTTCTTTCAGCTTGGTAGGGGTAAACTGATCCATGTTATACTGGGCAAAGGCACTATTTCACAGAGGAAAATACAGATTAGGATCTCTTACTAGAAACAGATTAAACAAACTTTTAAAACTTGACTTTCATAAAAAAAATAATTAAGTTAATGCATGAGAACATTTCCCATACCATATCGGTTCAAAAAGAGGAAGCAAGTAAACTTTTGCTCTCCAGGGGGACAAAAGTAACCTTTGATAAAGTCTCTAAACAAAGAGTACAACTACAATGTACTTTTTAGTCACTATAGAACTGAAGAGACATTTTCTTGTAATAATAGCATGTGGACCTTAACTGGGTTGACCTGCAAGGAGCCAAACTGATTTCACTAAATGGACCTTGAAAGAGATTCCAGTGCCAGCAGTGAACTCTGTAGTAACTATTCTGTAGCAAGAAGTTGCAGTTGTGGTGAACAGGCAGGTTATGACAGAGCATACACTTAAGGCGATGAGAGGTACTTTCAGGATGTAATTTAATAATATAATAGTGAGAAGTACTCACTGAGCTGCCCCTTCCCTGAGCAGATTGTCATTGTTGATCAGTAACCGCACATCTGAAACCACACAAGAGCATTTTTAGTTTCAGCAATGATTCTGATATTTTTTGAGCAATGCACCAAAACGATGATTATCTGTTCCAGTCCTGATACCCCATTTACTCAAAATGTAAGGAAGTCGTAGGCTGAGATAGGTTAATCGGGTGTAATCACTGTTCCATATGCTTTGGGTAATCACATGCACATTTTTCCAATGTGGTTCAAAGTGCTTACCATTAAATACTTCGTTGAACTCTCCTGGTGGAGCATGGATAACAAAATTGGCTCCAATACGGACCTGTGCGAATGACACCGAAAAAGAGAGAGAGAGAGAGATGCAATTTATTGTCTAATGAAGTTACTCAAACACCTCGAGCCATCAAAAAAGTCAAACATTCATGATTTCCTGTTCTAACTAGGTCACAGTGGGGTGAATCTGGAAACCCCGCAGTTTGACGGTCTGACAGTGAGACATGATAGACCGCGTACAGTTCTATGGCCCACTCCTTAGAAGGCAGAGGGCTTTTCTTAGCTGTGCTCATGTAAGCCGAGGGGCCCACGACACTCCTCTCCCCTCTGGCACCAACGCTAGAGAAAGCACAGCTCACAGGGAGCAGCCTCAATGTGGCTCCTTTCCAAAGGTCTGCAGGAGCAGTCCTGTCCCCCTTGTCTTTGAGATTTTAGCCCTGTCATGATAAAATGTTTGGAGACAATCATTTGCAATTAAAAATGCATTTTTCTTTTTGTTCTATATGTGCAGCATAGCAAGTCTAACTAGATACAAATAAACAAACATTATACACTGCTGCCCTCTGTTGCAACAGCAGTCAAAAGTTATGATGAACAATCAATTTGCATGTTCTTGCCTTCGTCCAATACACGCACATTCTGATTGTTGTGATGTCAACAAATGACTATGAAGGCCAACAACTGTGGAAAGTAACTGGTCTGCTTAAATAACTGTAATCAGTTCAAAAACTGTGACCATACAATTATGTAATGTAATAGTGACAGTCTTATCCAAAATCAGTTTTACTAGTACCCCCATTACAACACAAACGAAAGATGAAAAAAAGGCCTCCGGTCAGAGCAACACACAGGATATGCTAGAAAATACCCCCTTCTTCGCTTTCACACATTCAACAAACAGAAAGAGCAACAAATTAAAGGAGACATCAACCGTTCATGACTATGTGCTATGTACCGTGTACTGCTTTTTTGTCCACAATGTGCAGCTCTGGCGGGCTGCAAGTGCAACACTTATTCTGTGAATGCAAGTGAGAGGATGCTGTTGTTCTAAACCACAGACATTTTGAGAACCTACTGTGCTTTTATGATACAGTGACTGGCACTTCTACATAGGTTCACTGTTCTAACAGTGTGGCAGTCTGGTTACTTACATAAAACAAATGTGACAGAATCTAATGACCATCTATTTGTCATGGCAATCATGAACATAAATCATCAGGGACTTTTAATTTTGAATGGTCACACCAACCAATAAAGTCCATCAAGACATGCTCACTGCCTGGATTTTAGCAGCCTAGTTACCATGGTTGTGGTGAATTTGTTTTTATACTTAATCATGCACTGAACAGCAAAGCTTTCTTTACAGTACATTCTATCACCACTTAGATATAAACTGACCAGATGGAAATGCAAGTAGTAGTGAAATGAAAGGCACATATGAAAGGCACATTTCTGTCCTTTTTGAACTTCTAAAATAATACAATGTACTTACAACAAATCAAGCTTACCCAGAACTACAGCAAAACAGGTATTGCTATAGTTTGAATGGGCTATTTTTTCAGAGATGGGAAGATCTACTTAGCATATTAACACAATCTGGTAATTTCAATTAAACTTAAGTTACAGATTTTACTGTCTAGAGTTCAACATCTACTATAAAATTAGCATAAGAACAGAAAAACTAACAATGTTTTAAAATGTGAAGATTTGGGACCATTTTAGGCAATAAACTACATCGTGTTTTTATGTTTGAATCAGGCTAACTAGTTAACTCCCTTTTTTGAAGAAGAGGAAGGAAGTGCACAGTCTCAGCAGTGCAAAACACAAGCCAAGGGCACTTACTTCCGTGAGGCAGTAAAAAAGCCTGGTTTCAAGCAGCGTGGCACACCTAAAGTACTTCCTTCAACTAACCCCCTCCCAAACCACCTTAAGTATGTGCAAAACTCAGCATCTCGGGTTCTCACTTTTACTAAAAGTTCTAAACATAGTTCCCCTGTCCTCCATAATCATCACTGGCAATCCATTTCATGTTGTATTCAGTACAAGCTGTTTCTCATTACTATTAAAGCTCTACCCCACCCTATCTCACTGAATTACGCCCACCCATACACTCCTGTCCGCACAGTACGTTCCTCTGGAACCAGCCTGTTCCTAAATTTCAGTCATTTTCAATGGGAAGCAAAAAAAATTAATAAATAAACCAAACGACTGATTTGTCCTCTTCTCCCACCTCTTGATCCTGTTTCCCATTTCTGTGACTGTGAACTGTTTGATTCATGTTGTCTTCTTGTTTTATGTTTGACATACCTGTAAAATGACCTTGGATTTTGGGAAGATGCTATGTAAATTAGAACTATTATTATTATTAATATTATTATTAGATATCATGGTCTATGCCATCTTTTCTCATTACAGTATTACACTTGTATGAAGTTGCATTTGCATCCTCTTCTACTTTCAGCTGCTCCCAATCAGAATAAATTAGATTAGAAGATGTAAATACAATTTCATACAAGTGAAACTGTATTTACATCTGCCCTGAAAATCAGAGAGAGAGAATGAGGACTACACCTTGTGGCCTAGCACATCGGGGCAATGCTCAAAAAGGGAGTAATTGCAGTGTGGAGTTCTGAGGGCTCTCAGAGGCAAAGCATATCTGAAATACCACTGCCTTCCGTCTACTGGTCTCTACATGATGATTCTAACCACATGACTCTTGCAAGCTGTGCAGACAGATGGGGGATGTCCAAGCCCAGAAGAGCGGCTCGGTTGCAGCAGAGTGCAGACAGAGGGCGGAGGGAGAAACCACTGGAAGAGCCAAGGGCCTGCACCAGCACGCCCAGTCAGAGCTGGGCTGGGTCAATGAGAGCCAGCTGAGAATACAAACAAGGCACAGGCGCCTGAGAAACAGCCACACTCTGACGACGTACTAAAACAACAACACAAAATTAGTCTAGTGGACTGATAAGTGCTCTCACCCTTCTAATGCCTACTTAAGTCAACTGCTGATTTTTCCATCTATGTAAGGCAGAAAACACTATTGCATTGCCTTTCATGGGAGCAAGAAAAAGGTTGCCTCTTCTGTGCATTCCCATATCACGTCCAACAAAATTTTAACTGTTAATCCCACAAAGATAATCAGTCCTAATCACTAAGACAACAACCTAAGACAGCAATAGGAAGTGTCTTATTAAAACATTTTATCCTGTAATGTGCAACAGCCTGAAGTGACGTACATTGACTGAATGTTCCTGAAGTTAATCGCATCCCCTCATAGGCTGCCATTTTACTGCATTCATTTTTTTTTTAATTGTATTAACACTAAGTCACTTTCATAAACCATTTGCACTGCTGATCTGCTGGTACAGCACACTAAATCCCTACACACAGCAACGTTACAGTGTTACACTGTTATTTTGTTACAATAATGTTCTTGTTGTTGTGCTGCATTATTGTTTGTTATTTTAATTTTTGAATTATCTTACTATCTTTACTTTTTTCTAGTTGCACTGAGCATGCCAAAAGAACTTTCCTCAGGATGAATAAAGATCTATCTTATCTTACCTTACCTTAAAAGCTTAAAGAAAATGATAAACACAAAATCTGTTCCACAACACAACACAGCCTGGATACACCCTAACTTACCCCAGCCCCGGCAGTTAAGATAGCTAAGCCAGTTGGGGACCACTTTAAATCAGTTCTGATCCTTAAAACACGACGTTTAAAGAAAAAATAAGAGACATTGAGTTTGAAAAACGAGTATATTCCAGCAAAGAGGCTAAATTCTGTTCTCAGGTTACCATCCGACTGTTCACAGGCTTATCAAGCTCTTTTTTACAGCTTTGAGGAAAAAAACATTCCAAAACATGACAAACACACTAAACAAAGGTATCAAAAGACAATCGAAATAAACTGTCTACAAAGCCAGTGAGGAGGAAAATAAGTCACAAATCTGTAAATCTTTGCCTCATACCCTCTCCTCATCAGAGATCTGTTCCTCAAAGTCCGCCATCTTGGCTCCACTGGACCAGCCCTGTCAAACTGCATCACGGGAAAGTGACGATCAATCTTAATATTTTTAATATATACTTTCATTAAAACTGGCATCATAAATATAAATATAAAATTATATCGAATATACAAGCGAAACTGATGTGTTTTAATCATGGACTAGCTGCACAATCTCTCAAAAAGGTCAGTAGCCATTAGAGACTATTTATACCTTGAAATACACGATATGGACAAAAGTATTGGGACACCTCTTTATTACTGAATTCAGGTGGTTCCTTATTTCCAATTAAGTTCAATCTACCGAGACGTTTTAGACAACGACATGCTTCCAACTTTGTGGAGACAGTTTGGAGAAGAACCGTTTTCTATTCCAGCATAACTGTGACCCAGTGTACAAAGTAAGCTCCACGAAGATATGGTTGGATGAATTAAATGTGGAAGAACTTGACTGGCTCGCACAGAGCACTGACCTCAACCCCATCCAACACCTTTGAGATGAACTGAAATGGAGATTACGAGCCAGCCCTTCTCGTCCAACATCAGTGCATGAGCTCATAAATGCTATACAGAATGAATGGGCAAAATTCCCACAGAAACTCCAAAATCTTGTGGAAAGCCTTCCAAGAAGAGTGGAAGCTGTTATAGCTGCAAAGGAGGGACCAACTCCATATTAAAGTCTGTATTTGAATGCAATGTCATTAAAGTCCCAGTTGGTGGTGTAATGGTCAGGCGTCCCAATACTTTTGTCCACATAGTGTCAATACAGCACCATTTAAGAAATTTCTATAAGAAGCAAACATCAGCCTCGTCAACAGTTTCCCACACAAAAGGGCATCTTGTGACCGTCAGTGATTGTGAAGGCTGTAAAAATGCTTTTGTCAGTCCTCTTTTTGAAACGTGTGGGCAAAAAAGCAACTTATTTATAACAAACCTCATTCCTAAGAATAAGGGCGCCACCCACAGGCCCAGGCCTATACATCTTTTTCAATTAAAGTTTTCTTTTTGTGTTACGCCTGAGTTTTTTTAGACATTAAGGCAACAAAAAGAGTGTATGTATGACTTGAAGCTGTGGGCGAATTAGAACTAAGACTAGTCTTTCCATGTTATTAAATATTGAGGCATGACATGGGGACATGCAGTGACTGAGAGCTTATGTAATGTAAACAGTCTTCAGGGAGTGTCTCAAAAAATGCATCACGAAATGTGGCGAAAAATGGGGAATCACTCTTTAGAGGTGTTATGCACGGTATAACGGGAATGTAAATGACCGAGCACCCATAAAAATATAATTTGAAATGGGGTTCTCCGTTTTCTGAGCAGTCCTCAGCTTATTTTTGTGTTTTTGCTCCAATGTCACTTACCAACAGTTGATAACTTGGTGAACGTCCCTTAGCCGGTCACGGCTTCCCCGGTAAGTGAACTGGTCACTGTCGTATAGTCTCCTCCGCTTGGTAACAGTAGCTCTCGTTTCTTCTCGGAGCAATGCCTTCACTCAGAGCAGCTTATGAAGTTGGACTGGACTTTCTCGAGTTCCTTGGGGAACGGAAATCCAAAACTGACAAGAAGGAGCTTCGAGACATTTACAACTTGGAGTTTAAAGGGTAAGCAGATGTTTTGACAGGTACTACATTCTAGCAGCAGAGAGTTGTGTGCAGAACAGAGTTAAACAGCAATAAATATGATTGTGCAAAGCAACAGGACAGAGAGTGTGCAGTGTAATAAAGAGAAGCCTTTGTAGCAAAGTTTACAATTAAACTACTTGTCAGCTTGGAAGAGGTCTATTTTTCTGGTTTGCAATAGACCATTGTGTACCAAGGCTTACAGACAAATGTATAGTTAGTTTTTTCTATGTTTTCAATTGTTGAAGCTCTTTTAGGGGTCATTTTGTGACTAATAATGATGACTAATGACCTCCTGACACTCCGTGTAACTGTGTATAAAAACTGTGTATAAAATATGATTTGGTTACTAGGGAAGGAACCAGAAGGCCAAATTTTTCTAGGTTGGTCTATGCCTTACAGCACTTCAACAAAGCCAGTATAAGGCATGGAAAAGTTATCCTGCATGCCAAGCCTCAGGTAGGTCAGCCTCTCTCTTTCTCTCTGTCCTTGGTTAATGTTTTGCCTTAGAAAACTATGAATGAAGAGGTCAATACTTTATCTCACAAATATCATAAAACAGCAGGTGACATAGTTGTAACCATTATGTGAAATAACTTACCGCAAGGTGGCTTTTTAATGCCTAACAGCATCACTTTCTCTCTCTGCTTTGTAAATCTTCTTGTAGGTGCGTGTGTACTACTGTGACCAGTGGAGGTCAGTGTCACAGTCAAAGCCAGGCTCAAAAGCTGATAATGGAGGTGAAGCAGCTCCAACCTCCTCTCGCTCATCTCCACTTACTGTTAACCCAGTCCTTACTCCAAAGAGAAGACTGGCCCAAGAAATCCTTCAAAGACTCAGGGTGAACAGGTGCGGGCCTTATATGATGTTCCATTCAGCAGTCATGTTGCTTTAGCAAGCTAGAACACATTGTAAAATATCCTTTCACATAGGGACACACACATTAGCTAAAATCTTCATTAGTTATCCCTAGTAAAATCACTGTAGTGGAGAGCCTCTCACAGTCTTTTGCTTTATTGAAAGTAACGCTGATAATGTAATGCTGGCATCAGTGTTTTGGCCTGTCTTTTCCTTTGCAGATCAGAGCTGATCTCTGATAAGGGAGGAATCAAAATCACATCACTTCCTGAGAGCACGAATGGGAAAGTCATGTTCAATATCGATCCCGTGTTTAATGTGTATGTGGTGAAGTTCCACATAGTGAATGAGGGACAAAACTGCATTCACTTCAGCTTCTACACAGCCCTGCACAGAATGCGCTGCTTCACTTTAGTGGATGAGAGGAGAGTGAGCAGAGTTTGCCCTCTGCTTCTCTGCCCAGGTGAGGAGAGGAACAGTGAACTGTCTTATACTCGACCAGCTGCATCATAAATTCAGGGCACAAAATAGTTTGGGGACGGGTGGACATGTCCCTCCAACCTTTGAAGTATCATTGTTTCCCAGTTCCTGGAGGCCCACTGCCCTGACACACTCAGTAAAGGCTTTTAAATGAACTAATTAGTTGCATCGGAGTGCTGAAAGCAGGGAAAACTCCAATACAAGGCTTGGGAAACACTCAACTCAGACTTTCCATAAAGTCTCCCACACTAGTGCATATTAAAACAGACTAGCTATGGGGATTGGATAAACACACCATGCACACTCACTCACTGTTGGCGGTAGAAGGTGTCAGGTGGTGTGAATCAGCGCTGAGGCGAGAATCCTAACAGCTATTTTCACTACCTTTTAATTATATCATTACATTGCTATTGTCTGTTTATGCTACACAGCACCCACATATGGAGCAATAGCTCTTCAGTAAATCTCTGCCCTCAGAGGCAGGCTTCATTTCTCTCAAATGATAATGTTTCTTTCTGTTACTGTTAATGATTTGTTCAGAATGACTGAGGTGCTAAAAAGCCATCAGACATTAGCAGTTATTCCTGACCTCTAACTGAACTCAGAATGTATTGTTGTTCTGTTTAGTTGTAGTCAATATTGACAAAAAGCACTAAACTCCACTGCCGGTTGGTCACAAATGCAGTCTTCATCATGTATTTACATATTGTTAGCATATCTTGACTTATGTTATAATGATAATAATCTGCCTTATTTCTTATTTCTGCATAATTACACTGCGTTCCAAATTATTATGCAAAAAGTGTTTAGGAGTGATAAGGTAAGAATTTTTTTGTTCGTCAGTT
>JBBPCX010000114.1:21721894-21732553 GCA_037974365.1 Hydrocynus forskahlii | reverse complement strand
TATACTGTTATCATTGGGCAGTTTGTTCAAAAACCTTTCAATTGTACTCTAATAGTTGATGACTGGAAAATTACAATTACTGCAATTCATATAGGTAATTTGGAAAATCTAAGAAAAATATGATTTGCATAATAATTTGGAACGCAGTGTATTACTGCATTTGTCATTTTTAAGGTTTTTTGTAGTAAAAAATTTTTTAAGTAAAAATTTAGTGACACAATGGGGAAATACTGTAGTGGGTAATAAAATTGTAACTTTATACATACATATATACTTTATGTATGTATCAGAAAATGCATGACATTATGTTTCTTGTTTTTGTGTTTTGTATTATTAGTATATAACACATTAGACATCTTAGCAGTGTGATAACTTTAATTGTAGGTGTACTTTGTTCCCCCTGTTTTACGTTTGCCTTACTGTGTGCTGCCTGCCGTCCTCTGCTGTGTCAACCCCCACCCCCTTTGTCAGAGTAAATTTGCACCCCTGGCATTGTGAAATCTCTAAATTTGTTCCAGTTAGATTCTTTTGGAATCAATCTTAATAACACAGGAAGAAAATGTAGGGAGTAAGTATTTACACAGTGATTAGTGGGGTTTAGTGGACCATTTTGGCCGAATAGGAATGCATAATATGCTGAAAATTAGTAAGCTTTTAGTACGAAATTGATGTGGTTGAATTGCCACCTTCATATTATATTCTTCATGCATTTTACATCTCTATAAAAATGTTGTCCACACTAGTCACCTCTAAAGATGCATTTCATTACAGGTTATCAGTATGCACATTACAGTATTAACAATATATGAACGTGTTTTTCACTCACCTGCAGTTGTGCAAGTGGTTGTTCTGTTTAATTCAATAATTTCTGAGTTGATCTATATTTATGAACGTTTCTTGATATCTGGCAGGTGAGAGTTACGTGGTGGAGGTGCATTATAGCATTCACCATTACGGACACTTCCCAGCCACCATGTACTTTGAGTTCTGCCCAGATTCAGAGCCCCCGGGTGCCAAACCATTCTGCATTGTGAGGGAACTGGAGGCAGTGGTCCAGACCCCGCTGGCTGCAGAGCTGGGCCCAGAGAGCCCCTACAGACCCAAGAAGGACAGGCGGTACCGCCCGGAGGACAGAGTAGTGGAGGAGGGGGTGCCCCCTGAGAGGTAAGCATGCTTGAATGTCTGTATAGTCAGACCTTCAGTGCACAAGAACAGAAAGTGTATGAATCAAACTATGTGTCTCTAGAACTTTTAGAAAAGTGTGTTACATTTTTTTACTGAGAAACCCTCTCCACATTTGTTTCGAAGTAAAAGAGAAGATATTTTATTATGCTTTGGATGTGATGAATGTAATGCTTTGAATTGTATGTAGTCTTTTGCAGAAAGCAAAGGTATTATTCACATATTTTGCAGTGTTTTTGTATTTTGCCACGTTTTTGTTTTGTCTTTTCGATGTCAAAACACAGAAAAAGTCAGCAATGTATGCTCAAAGCTGCAGGAGATAAACTGCATGTTAATTCATTATGTAACTAACCATGTAACTAAATAATGAAGTCACCATAATGAAGTCAAAAGGCTAGCAAAACAACTATAGACTTAAAATAGTTGGCGGTCAGCTAAGGTGGTGGTGTCTGAGTGATACTGTCTTTTAGATTCCTGCTAAGCATAAGTAACTTTTAAGTAATTCATCCATGCCCATCATTTCTTGTTAAATTTAAGAGAAAATGGTTGTATGTTGGATTGCACTAGCTTGCGTGTAGATGCTGAAAAAGTGTGTTAGCAGTTGTTTGATTCCCTGGTTTGTCTTTTCTCTGTAGCTGTGTGACACATGCTCTGAAGCAGGTGGTGAAACTGAAGGAATTCAAGTATCCTGCTTACCTAAAGGATTTGGTCAAACACCAGTTAGATGACACTGAGAAGCTGTCCCCAGCAGCCAGGCTGCAGCTACCCAGAGTGAGGTGAGCTCCAGGCATATATTTTAAATTGTGCACTGAATTTCCAAAGCATCAAGACACCTACTTTTCCTGTATGTCTACTGCAATCAGGGGCATTATTACGGATATTATAACAGATTACAACAGAATTTGTTATTTTGCTGCAGCACGAGCTGCTGCTATTCTGGGAAGGCTGTACAATAGACATTAGAAGCTTGCTGTTTGAAATGTGATTTGCTTCATCCAACAGATGTTGGCTGATTAGGTCTGATTCACTCCAGTTTATTCCATAAGTGTTCAGTGGTGCTATGCCGCTCTACACAATTCTGCTGCACAGTCCAGAGCTGGGGAGCTTAATATCTCTGTAGCTGACATTTGGCATAGCGCATGGTGATCTTGTGCAGCTGTTCTAAAGCAGGTGTTCTCAAAGTTTTAACTATTCAGTGTCTCAACACACCTGGTCCAGCTCATCAGGCAGTTGGATCAAGTCTGTTGGGCTTAAACTCTGTGCAGGAGAATGAGTACCCAGGACTGGGGCCAGAACCTCTGTACTAAAGCATTTCATGATTTAAGGATATTTTCTGTATTTTATGTACACAAGGAGTAACTTAACAAAAGTATTCAGTCTAACAATTAATTCAATGTTTTGTGCATATAAATTTGTGCATTGCGATTGATACTATTATTGTCATTCCATGTTCTCAGAGGTATTTTGGAGACTCCACTGTGTATAAAGCAGTATGCTGAGCGTTTTCACCTCCTCCTGCATCTAGAAGAGATTCAGATGGAAGTAGACATAAAGAAGTATGATCTGTACAGCCAGATCATGACACGGGACAAAACAAACAAAAAGCTGCTCGTATTACAGGTTGAGTAGCTCTTACTGACATTTTTCCTGTCTCATGCGTCTACCGTTCATCACCGTTTTCAAAATTAAAAACAAAAATTCATAATGCTTTACAATTATTCATAATTAATCATAATGCTTCTACTCTACAACTTCGTACAGGATGTTTCTAATTTGTACTAATTTGTAAGGAGCAGTAAAGTATTTTTAGGTGTGTATATAGTGAGGACTAGGGCAGTTATCCAGATATTAGAAAAGTGATGAGCAAATCTCGAAACAGGTAACGTATTAAAAAATGCTGCAACTAGATAATTAAAGCATGTTTATTGTTGAATAAAATAACAGTTTTTACTATGACAAGTGATTCCAAGCCTTTGAACAGCAGAATAAGTTTACTTGGAAACTGGTTTAAACCATGTACATATACTCATGGACTTTATCTCATTTCCTCCCCACATTCTTTATCTGCACTCACTCTCTTTCTGTTTCAGGTGCCAGGAGTGGCAGAGAACAGGCCATCTGTGCTGAGAGGAGATCACTTGAACGTGTGTATGTCCAAAGACACGGCCAAACCCATCACCATGTACAAAGGCTACGTCCACCGTGTAGAGCTGGAGAGTGTTAAGTTGGGCTTCAGTAAGAAGTAAGAGGGTCTTAAGCATGTGTCTATTACCCTATTGTAGAATTGACAGTTGGAATTAGAGCCAGTTTTCCTATTCTGTTTGTGCTGACAGGCTTGTACAGAACTTCATCACCAATATGAAATTCGATGTGGAGTTTAGCATCAATCGCTTTCCTCTTAAACTCCAGCACCGAGCCATAGAGCTGGCTGTACAACACAAACTGGGACCAGTGCTGTTCCCCAGTGACAACAGAGTCAACCACACAGCATTAAAACAACTCAGGTGTTCAAGCACAAGCACACAAACATTCTGTAAACTCTGTTTATGTGTCTATTCCATGTCATAACACAATACAAATTTTACTGTTTGCTACTTAATAACATACTCATTAAGAGTTGGTTGTACTGTTGCACTCTACAGGATGTTCAACCGTGATCTGGAGACCAACCCTGAACAGAATGCCGCAGTGCAGCACATTATGTCTGGCAAGTCTAAGCCAGCTCCATACCTGATTTTTGGACCTCCTGGAACCGGCAAAACTGTCACACTAGTTGAGGCCATAAAACAGGCAAGCATTCTGTATCTCAGTACTTACTGTACCCTAATAATTACATAACTGACCGCTATGTTTTGATTTGATAAATGGACAAACTGAATTGAGATCAATATCTTACAACACCAGGTTTATTATTAATTTATTGTTTTATATCATATTATTCAGTTTGTTGTTATTACTATACAATAAGTTAATTATATTGCCATGCAACTTAGGCAGAGGACATTAATATTGCAAATCTGCATCTATAGTTATTTTAACAGGACAAATAAATGCCCCACCTAGTCTGACATAGATAGAAGGCAGTGCTTGGAAATAAAAGAGTCATATTAAAAATGTTTCCATGCAGAAGACCAGTCATTTTTGTTTTATGTGTACATATGTCTGTGTTTTAGGTGAATAAGTATGATGCTGGTGCCCATGTCCTGGCATGTGCTCCCTCTAACAGTGCCTGTGATCTGCTGTGTGAGAGGTTACTAAAATACATGGATGCCCACCGCCTGTACCGACTCTGTGCCAACAGCAGAGACCCCCGCACTATGCCACGAAAACTACTGGTAAGCCTATATCTCATGCAAAACACATGTATGATTGTTGGTTTAAACAGAAGTACTCTATCATGTTTGAATAACTTATATTGTCTGTTATATAAGGGTGAGAATCTGCCTTAGTTATACTGTGTAACAACTAATGTATTAAGTGTAATGCAGAAACACCACAATAGGTGTATCCACGCTCATTGACCATTTTATTAGCTTCAGTTGCACTTTTTGGTTTATAAAATAATTACTGTATTACAGTTACTTCACTATGTTTCTTTGCATAAGTTGTTAGCCCCATTTTATTAATCTGTGGTCAGGAGACCTAAAGGTCCTACTAAAGTTGAAACTGACACAGGCTACAGCAATAATTTTTTTTATATTGTTTTTACACTTTGTGATGGACCTGTACACATAGAAACATGTACATGTATGCACAAACACACACAGAGAACCAAATTATTTTAATAATCATTTATTTTTACAGAAACTCAGTAACTGGGATGAAGTGCAAGACAGCTTCATCCTCCCCCCCAAGGAGACGCTGATGGGCTTCAGTGTCATTGTCGTGACCCTGATCACTGCTGGAAGGTACTGAATTATTAGCCTTTACACTCTTAAAAATATGTGTGATTGGCTTGGGTGTATGATTCTAGGAAGAAAATGTATAAAAACTTTATGATGCAGAGGTTATTTAAGGGAAAAATGCATGTTTTTTTATACATGTTTGATGTGGTATATTAAAGTGCTACAAAATATACTGTCCAACTTACAGTCTACACAGTTCATATATAGAAACTAACCTTCAAAAACAGCCTGTTGGAATTCTTTGTTTTGTGATGTCACAAAAACACATTTACATCTAGTCGTCTCTTCAGTGTACAGCTTTCTGGCATCTTAGCAAGCAGACTATGAAGCTGGGTGCCATGATGCACCAGACACCTTTGCTTTGCCAAGTGGGGCTTTAACAGTATAAGCCCCTCTTGTTATCTGAACTTTTTATTTATTTATTTGTTCATTTGATTTATAACTGGGCAAGGTCAGATAGTAGAGAAAAATAGAGAAATAGAAACAAGTAAATATAAAGAGAAAAAGAAATGATCCAATAGAGAAAGAGAAAAAAGGGAAAGATAAAGAAGAGAACCAAGTGAAAACTGCTGCCACTGTCATCGCTCTGAATGTGGCATCTGAAAAACAAGAACCAGCCACACAAACACAGAACAAAATACAAAGCCACGGCAACACTAACAATGCAAAAACCACATACCCACCAAACGCAACACTGTAACAGCATAGAAATAACATACACACCTGCGGTCGATGTTGAACCAGCACACAGAAGCCTGTAATTCAGGGTAATTTTGTATTTATGTATATGCCTATACCTGTGTGCTTGTGTGTATGTGTGCATATGCTTGAGCGTATATGTGTGTGCCTGTGTGACTGGATGTGTGTTTGTGTGTGTATGTGTGTGTATGAGTATATGTATGTGTGCCTTTGATTGTCCTATGCATGCCTATGTATATACAGGTGTGTGTGTGTGTATAAGTGTGTGCCTGTGACTATAGGTGTTCGCGTGAATGTGTGTATGTGTGTGTGTGTGTGTGAGTGAGAGCATAAGTGCGTGTGCATGTGTATCCGTGTGTGCATATGTGTGTGCATGTGCCTATGTGTATGTATATGTGTAAGTGTGAGTGCGCATGTAATGTCCAAGTTTGTCATGGAATGTTGTTTTGCAATGAGGGTGAGGGGCCACAACCCCGCCAACGTGGCGCCCAAGTGAGACCGAGTAGCCCCGGGGGCGGCTGGACCCCGCAGCCCCATCAGTGGCCAGGTGACCCCGGCCACACGCCCCAGGAGGGCCACGCACCCGCCCCAAGAGGCGGAGGGGGCCAGGAGCCCAGACGGCCCATGGCGACGGCGCGCCCGCCACCACCAGGAGCCGGCCCCACAGGCGCAGACAGAGCGCGGGACCCGAGCCCCGCGTGCCGAGAAGCTTCCCATCCACCGGACAGGCGTTCCGCAGGCACCCTGGGGTAGCCCGCCCCCCGCAAGGCAGTGTTCTCTCCCAAGGGGGCAGGTCGACATGCGCCAGCCGCCAGCCCAAGGAGTAGCGGACGACCCCCCAGTCCCTCCCCACCACCCAACCACCCCCCTACCCCTCCACCCCCAGTCCACACCCATTCACCCAACCTTCCCCACCCCCAACCATGCACCTTAGCTCATTCTAGAATTATAGACAATGTTTCTGTCTGTCTGCTTTTTGAATGTGGAAAAATACAACGCAGTCAATCAGAGCTCATTTACATATGTCAACCTTAAAGACACAGTCACAAGCTCACCCTGTTTGTAAAGAGGGAAAACGAGATGTGGGGAAATGGTAATGTAAAAATAAAGACTGCTGTCATGGCACCGCAGGGTAGGAGATTGCAGATGCAAGAGTTACAAAACACAAAGTACTTTTAATCGCACAAATACTTAAATAGTCACTTGAGAACCCTGTGCTAGACATCCCTGAAGCACAGGCAGTCTCTCTCTCTTAAGTACATGAATAGGGACTCGTTCAGCTGGTGGTCAGGTCCTCTGATCCAACTGGAATGGTCCCGATGCAGGTTATGCTCCAATCCAGGAGCCCGAGGATACACTGACGCTCTGCACCGTGCAGGAGCTATGAGGGGTAAGCCCAGCCTGAGGGCCCTTCAGCTGCGCTGGTTACTAGTGAGAAACAGGAGAGAGATCACCTGATAAATTTCAAAAAGAAAGTCTCCTTACTGCTATGGAGGCAGAGCTTCTCCTGACCACACGCAGTACTGCTGGAATGGCTGGCTTATTAACCTAGAGACATGAGGGAGTGGGAACACAACAAACAATCAGAGACACGAGACAATAATGACATTGTTAACTCATGAGGGGAGACACCTGAAGACACAAGGGAATCCCTGCCTACGTCATACAAGGCAGAACATTAGGGCTAATGTACCACAAGTGCGTTGACTAACAATGTTCTGAAACCTAAAGTGGTTCATTTATGGCACCAATTCAAAGAACATTTTGGTACTTTTATTTAAGAGCGTACAATACTTTATAACTACATTGAACATTACCTCAGCTTCGCTTGGATAGAGTCCTCTTTCGCTCAGTGTACTTATTCATCCAGTATATCCATCCAGAATTATCCAAATGGGTGGTAGTTGCCTAGTGGGTAAAACATTTAGCTGTGAACCCAAGGACCACAAATTTGCAGGTACAAGCCCCACTTTCTACCATTGTGTCCTTGAGCAAAACACATAACCCTCAGTTGCTCCAGGGGAACTGTCCCTGTAACTAATGATTGTAAGTCGCTCTGGATAAATGATTCTACAATGTAAGTTACGAGAATGAGTCTCTGATTGTGGTTTTCAGGCTTGTTTCTGGAGGTGTTCCTGTTGGCCATTTAACACACATCTTTATAGACGAGGCTGGGCAAGCTGTGGAGCCCGAATGTGTCGTTGGGATTGCGGGTAAGGGACAAACAGACAGGGTGAAATTTTAACCTAAGAAGCAAAATGATTTCTTTTCACCTTCTCCATGTTTTTTCTTTAGGTCTTCTTCATCCTGAGAAAGGCCAGCTGGTTTTGGCAGGAGACCCACAGCAGCTTGGGCCTGTCCTTAGATCTCCTCTAGCACAGCAACATGGTCTAGGTACTCATATTTCTGCATAATTTTTTATATTTGTAATGGCTACGTAGTACGAGGGCTCTGTTGGACATACCAAACAAGTCCAGGCTGAACAGAATAACTCTGGTTCTTAAGTTTGGCCTGGAGCCCAGAATGTGCAATGATAATTATACTTTTTTTTGGCCATGGTGTCCATTGGTTTGAAACAGGACTGTCACTGTTGGAGAGACTGATGAAACAGAACTCGCTCTATCAGAAGGCTGAAGATGGTTTCCAGGGTTATGACAGTCACTTTGTTACTAAGCTCCTGCGCAACTACAGGTACTCCCAACCTTTCCTTGTTGACATTGTTCCAACTGTTCGATGGTTTGAGCTTAATGATTTCCGGTGTTTATATTCTTGTCTATTTTATTATCTTATCCTTCTAAAGGTCTCATCCTTCCATCCTTAAGATCCCTAATGAGCTTTTCTATGACAATGAACTACAAGTGTTTGCGGACCAGGTGGAGCGGGAGGCCTTCTGTCACTGGGAGCACCTCCCCAAGCAGGTACTTAAGCTCAAGGTTCAATAGCTTTGTCATTTTTTCCAGAAGAAAACTAAAGTTGGCTGGTCTCAAAGCTCTGGGCTAAGCCCAAGGTCATGTTATGGCTATTCCCTTAGAGGAGGAGACAGCATGTTTTGACTGCTGTGTGCTGTGCATGTGAATATGGCTATTTGTCAAGGTTGTTCTTGTGTTTGTGACCAGGGCTTCCCAGTAATATTCCATGGAGTAATAGGGAAAGATGAGAGAGAAGCAAACAGTCCGTCCTTCTTCAACGTTAGTGAGATTGAGATCCTTATCAGCTATCTCAACAAGCTAATACAAACTCAGGGGAAAAATGGCCTTCCGAAACTCAGTGTCACCGATATCGGCATCATTGCCCCCTACAGGAAACAGGTAAGATCACTTGTAGATCCCTTGGGTGTTTATTTATATGAGCATAGCAGTATATACACCAAACAAAGTTGGGAAAAGTCACACATTTTTCTGTTTAACCCAAATTTAGTTTACTTCACTGGAGCTGTGAGGCTAATGTAACACTATAAACTGCAGGAGTAATTCATCATACATTTTCATCAAACCGTAGTTAAAATAGGCAGTTATCTATGAAATGTTGGCTTCAAGACTGTTGCTACTATGTTTTTGTCCCAACTGTCTGTTTTTATAGATAATATGTCATAAGCAAATATGTTTAAGAACTGTGTGATGACCTAAGCATGCAGTTTGCAAAATGGTGGTGTGGTATTGTTTCTGTTAGCCTCATAATACCAGTAAAATCCTCAGAAGCTAAACATATCTTCGTTGACTCACTAAATTTTGTTTCTTGCTGAACTATCCCTTTACTTTCAGAATGTGATCACATATATTTTGTTCTCCCAAGGTGGAAAAAATCCAGAAAGCTCTGAAAAAAGTAAGAGAATTAAAGCAGTGGCAGGATATTAAGGTGAGGCAGCTTTTTGTCATACATTTGTGTAAAAACTCTCAGAAGTAAAGGAAAATGCATGAGACATGCTGTGTGTTCCTGTTGTCTCAGGTGGGCTCAGTGGAGGAGTTCCAGGGACAGGAGAGAATGGTGATCATGGTGTCCACAGTCAGAAGCAGCGTCAGCTATGTTAAAATGGACCGAGACTTTAACATTGGCTTCCTCACAAATGAGAAGGTATTGCTGTTTTTGCTCTCCGTTGGTATGTACTAATTT
Source organism: Hydrocynus forskahlii (assembly GCA_037974365.1). NCBI lineage: Eukaryota > Metazoa > Chordata > Actinopteri > Characiformes > Alestidae > Hydrocynus > Hydrocynus forskahlii. Next base: position 21,722,657 of record JBBPCX010000114.1, on the reverse strand, counting down.
ATAGTCCTGAAAGTATTAGTTTTAATAAGTGTAAGTATTAAGCCCTTGGAAACTACAAGAAGTGCTTAGGTCAGAGTAATAATGATTGTGTATTAATATAGGGCTTCTTATGGAATCCAAATATGGATCATTACTGTTATGCACTGAATAAGTCAAGATTTCACTCAGTATCACTTTTGTTAATTTTAGGTTGATGCTGACTGGTTTGGTATTACTCAATTTAAAGCTGGGAAGATGGTGCTAGTTTAGTTAACTACTGCCTACAATAACCAATGTTCCTTTTCTGATTCGAATGGTTTGTAAACATGTGGTAGGGTTGCTAGCTTTAGGTAACATGACAAATTTTACTGAACTAGCCTTGTCTTTTCTCCTGTAGAGATTTAATGTAGCCATGACTAGAGCCAAAGCCCTGCTGATTGTGATAGGAAACCCTGTCATCCTGAACAAGAATCCTACCTGGCAGAGGTAGGTGCGGAGCTGCAGCATAGCTGAACATACACTATCTGTCATAAGTTTGGACACACCTTCTCAATCAACAATTTCCTCTCCTGTTTTTATTACTGGCTACGTTGTAGATTCATATTGAAAACATCACCTATTGCTCTGATGACGGCTTTGCACACTCTTGGCATTTTTTCAATCAGATTCATGAGGTATCGACCTGGAATGGTATTTAATTCTTCGTTAAGAGTTCATTAGTGGAATTTCTTGCCTTCTTAATGTGTTTGGGATCATCAGTTGTGATGGTCGGGTTGGTACACAG
>JBBPCX010000114.1:21711327-21721794 GCA_037974365.1 Hydrocynus forskahlii | reverse complement strand
TTAATGTGTTTGGGATCATCAGTTGTGATGGTCGGGTTGGTACACAGTTAGTGATCCTATTCCACTATGGTTCTACTTCACATTATGGCAAGAACCACTTACCTAAGTAAAAAGAAACAATATTCTGTCATTACCTTATTACAAAACATATTCTGAAACATATTCTCTTTTTTTGTTTACTGCATAATTCCATGTGTTGCTTCATCATTTTGTTTGTTTTAATCTACAATATAGAAAATAATAAAATCAAAGAAAAAACATTGAATGAGAAGGTTTGTCCAAACTTTTGACTGGTAGTGTACATGTTTGCAGTATGATTGAGTACTATAATATAATATAATACACTCTGAAACCTGGTCCTGGAGTATCACCAGCATAGTTCCCAACACACCTGATGGAGCTGTAATAAACTAAGTAGCAAACCTTTTCGGAAGTGAACTGTGTTCAGAGTAGGCAGATTACCACAACAAGCTGGGTCTGAATTAAGAACGACATATTTACATGACAGAAAAGACCTGCAAGTATAATCGAGTGTCTGTGTATGCCAGGTTCATCTCCTACTGTGAGCAAGAGCAGGGCTACACTGGCTTTGACTACAAGGATGCTGAGGGGGAGGAGGATGTCGTGATTCGGCTTGCATCTCTGAAAATCCATACTGCCAAAGACGGTATGTACCTTGACACATCATTGACCTATCATTCTGCGCTCATTTTTCCATGTTCAATAAAGATATCAGGTGACCAAGCAACTCAGTTAAGTATGAAACATAACTGCTGTATCATACATAGCTTTACAGGTTTAATTTGTAAGTTATATGCATTTAAAATATTTGTATGTGTGATTGTGTTTAGAAATTGAAGAGAGCGGAGTGCAGCAGCATGTGCATCCAGAGTGGAGGAGTGAACACTGAACCTCCTACAAACTAGCTGTCAATCAAACAGTCGGCGTTCTGTGACTGTGTTCAGCACTAACCTGAGTGTAGCACTATTTCCAGTCTCTTTATAACAGGCTTAGTGTTAAGGGACAACCTAAAGTTGTCTGAATCAAGGGACATTTCTTGCTAAAAATGCTGTGATATGAACAAAATCATTTACTTTTGCATTAAATTTATACTTTTGCAACAGTGGTACTTATTTTCATATTTTAAGGTTTGATTGGTCAAAAATCATTGACCAGGATTAAGTAATTTAACAGAAATACTGGCATTAATATCAAGAACTTGAAAATAATACCTTTTAAATGGTGTGCTGCCATTTGAATTGCACCTTACACTGACCTTATGCATTTTAGACTTTTTAAGTGCGTTCAAAACAAAGAAAGATAAATGTGGTGTACATTACTGAAATTGTCCTTTATTGATTAGCTCTAGCTTTAGTTTCCATTATACTGGTATTGAAGAAAGCTGTTTACATTTAGCTGAATGTGTGACTGCAATTTTGGAAGCCTTACTGTACACCAGTCCATCATGTAACTACTAATTTATAACTTTTAAGGCAAAAATAATGGTCCAGACTCTTTTTTCCATGCTTTACAATGACTACTCTATACATTTTATTGGAGTTAAGCAAACAGATGTAATAAAGTGCTTTTTTAAAGTGGTGCACAAGTTTTCTATCACATGATTATGATCAGGCAACATGAAAAACAACATACTGCTGAATCAAAAAAAGAAAAAAAGTTTATTAACATTGATTGGTTTTACTTGAAACATTCACTGCAATACCAGCCCTGCTTACAAAGAATCATTACAATGAGTGCTCAAATAAATCTGAATTTATAATTCATTTCATTTTAAAGTAAAAGATTGTTCTGAGGGACAGTAACCAAGATAAACCATGCAATGAAAATGTATTCAATAATAGTTTATGCGGGCACAGCCAAAGGCCAAAACCAAACAGGAAAAAAAAAAAGAAAAACAAAAGCCCAAGTGTAGTCATTGTGCTCCTGTATTTTGTGTTTTTTTAACGTGGCCTTTCAACTACTAAATGACCAGCTTGTGTAATGCCCTCATGCATTGCATCTACAAGTAGAACAACCAAGAGAATGGTCACTTGTCCTGTGGTCAAACCATTCCATACTGTTACAGCTTGGAATTCTGTCTGTGACTAATGTCAACGTACTTCCAATAAAGATGCTACTGGAGTGAGTGACTAGGGAAACAAAAACAGGAGAGGTTACATTGTTGTTGCTGCCTTGGGCCAATTCTATACAGGATTTTTTTTTACCCCTACCATTCCTCACCAGGAGGGGGCAGTAAACCATAAACATATGATCTTACTGAACATTCTACCTGCAAACCAATTCTTCTTTGCACAATCGGCAACAGATGATGTCACATGAATTAAACAGGATTTCAGACAAACACCTACATGACCACTGGCATGCAACGCAAGAACACTGATCACATTAAACATACATAATTCAATACACAATCCCCAAGTACTACATTCAGTAGTTAACTATGATGAGAGTAGGGTAATTAAAAAGACAACTGAAGGCACACAAGTCAGTAATTAGTGTGCACTGGCAATAAGGCCAATTAAACACTTGCATCCAAGTGTTACATCGACGCAACCCCAAAATGTCCAAATACAGTACTGTGCAAAGTCTTGCAAACTGTTTAAAGCCATTTATCTCAGCAGTAACTGTCTTTCTACCAGCAAAAAACACATCAATGATAGAATAAATGCAAATAAAACACAAGAGCCGTAAAAAGTGATATTACAAGACTGTTTTGCTTTTAAACATATTTGATGTTTTGTGAGCTGGTTAGAAAAACACATTCAGTTCCAGATTTGCGCCTTCTATAACTTTGCATGGATTTGTGACAGTATTGATTGAACCAAACCAGGTATTTGATGGTAACTACAAGTAATGCTTTGCTTCCATGAGAAGAGATATGGGAGTTTGAACAAACACAGTGGTGTACAAACAATATATTTTATTAATGTTACATATTTATTCTATTAAGAAAGACACTTACTGCCCAACTTAACAGCTACTGAAGATTTTGCACAATACTGTACATGTCTGGTGTGTTTGTGATAACTGCTGTTTTAGGATGTACTGAAGAAGACCCTTCTAGCCAGCTGACTGATGCAGAGTGGGGGGGGGTCTCGAATTCTTTGACCAATTCCAGTATGATTACAAGCTGCTACTAAACAAAGCAGAACACAATACAACCAGACAGCATCTATAGCTCAGAGTACTACTGGAAACCCAGGCCAGAGCAATATCTATGGTACTGAGAGGTACAGATACAATTGTAGATCTAAGAACGGCACTAGGCAGTAATTTTGGTCTGAATACATTTGTACCTGCCTATACGTTATTTGACAGGATTATACCCTCATCACACACTGCAAAAGCTGCACAGCTGAATAAGCCAACTGCCTAAAATTTTTAATGAAATTTAATTAGCAAAAAAAATTATATTCAAGAGGAGTGCCAAAATAGTGCTGTGCAAATACATTCAAATCTCACAAAGGCACCAAATCCATTAACACACTCTGTGCTTTGTTAATTTCTCACAATATCTGTAAAGTTCAATTAAAAATGTCCTCATGCCACATCTAGGATATAATGATGTATCAGGGCAGTGGCTACAGACATAGTGTAAATGCATACAACACATTTATTAATATGTCTCATACTCTGGTGACTCTCATCTCACTCTGTAGCGTAAAAAGACCCGCTGTGCTACAGGTAGGTACAACTAAATAATAAAGGCATATCTTGTTCTAACTCGCACCCAGTCTTGGTCCTTTTGATCCGTATGTGACATACAGTACAAGTACAGTACATAGATGCTGTTTGGTTAAAAATTCAGGTGTTTTTTTTCCTAGTCAGTTGAATGGCATACAGAAATTTGATACTTCTGAGAGACATTTCACAAGATCAAACATCCACTCCTCTTCTTTCTCTTCCGGACTTGCAATGCTGCCCTTGTGGCCATTTCAAACACTTCCCTCACGCCCTCCTTAGTCTTGGCTGAGCATTCCAGATAGCCGAAGGCGCTAATACGGTTAGACATGTCCCGTCCTTCCTCTGGTTTAACAGGCTCCTACAGTCAGACCAGGCACAGATAATGTGTTAAGCCAAGATTTATGTATTTTCAGAATAACTGATGTTTGTACATATGTTATATTGCAATACTATATATTATTTTTAAGAACAGGCATATTTTATGTAACCCTAAGCCTAAAGGTCACATTATCACATCAAACCCTTCAGTGGAAGAAGCACATCATTCAACAGTGTAGACACTGATATCATCAGCTACTGGCTTTCAGGTTTGGCTGGCAGCCAAGAGTTAGAGTGCAATATGTGCTTGACTGATGATAATGATGTTGTTCATGCCTCACAGAGTGACAGTAATGCAATCCTCTAAGTGCTTTTTAATGGGACTCCTTAAGCAGAGCTGTGGGCTTCAGCGAGGGAACTACCTGCTTCATCTTAGCCAGCTCTCTTCGTGTGTGCTCATCATTGCGGAGGTCCTTTTTATTCCCCACCAAAATGATGGGGACGTTGGGACAAAAGTGTTTCACTTCGGGTGTCCACTTTTCTGGAATGTTCTCTAAAGAAGGAAAAAAAAAACAACAAGGAAACATAAAATGGAAACATTAGGAAAGGAGAATCAGATTCACATTCATTTAGACCCTAATTCAGTGCCAGTCATGGTCATTACAAGACATCATTAAATTAACATTCTACCACTGTTCAGTTCATTATGTTCAATATCACGCTGCTGCCTTACATAGTGCTTTCTACAGACTTTAGGGTCATTTCCTTTCCTTGTCTGTCAATCTGTCAATCTCTCACTGAAATGTGACATAATACATTAAGTTTTAACACCTACAATGGAATAAAACTATAAGCACCTTAAAGCTTAGAGAAGAATTTGTAGTTCAGTACCACTATTGGGCATAACACGCTTACTATCGAAATGGTCTGGGCCATTTATTGAAGCCATAGTGACTCACTCAAGCAAGTCTGAGTCCAAACTTCCAGCTATTCACACAGTAAGACATAATTTGGTCAGGATGTGCCTCAGATAGCTCAGATAAGCAGTGCTGTGATCATACAAGAGGGAACCCTTATTTAGATGCTCCATGAGGGCGCTAGAACAATCAAGATTATATCAGCTCACAGAAAAGCTATGACGAACAGGCTGAATATGACTCAGGGAAGTCAGCGTTTCCTGCCACTGAGGAATTCTATTTTCTGTCAAACCCAGGCAGTGGGGAGAGAGAAAATCATGTGCAGTGACTCAAAACTAACACAGAAGAGCAGAATGTGATGATATGCTTGTATAACAGAAGAAATGTGGAGATTAAAAAGTACCTAAACTGTCAGGGCTGTCAATAGAGAAGCACATAAGGATGACGTCCGTGTCTGGGTAGGAGAGTGGTCTCAAACGGTCATAATCTTCCTGACCCGCTGTATCCCACAGCGCCAACTCCACCTGTCAATCACAAAATGAGGAACCAAGTATCAAGGTAAAGTCCAACAAAACAACAAAGTGAAATCATGGCCACAGGCTAGGGGGTAAAAAGAATCACAATACAAGATGACATTTTTCACAATGAGACATGCACCAGTAGTGCCACATTTATAAACTGCTATTCAAACTATGACAAACTATGATTTTTATTCAACATTTCACATACTGTGCTGCAGTAAATCCAGTGAAACAGCACCAGTTATGCTCTCCATAGTAGTGGTGTAATGATTTTAATACAGTATTTAAAAAATAAAAATTAGTTTAAAATCATATATGAAAATTTACTGTATCATAGATTCACTCCTTGCTCTTGTCTGAGCTTCCATCATTTAACATTTTTCCACAGAAATCTTAGTCAAAACCAGGCTTCTGGATACTTCCGATCATAGTAAAGTAGGAGGGGCTCATGCAACACAGTTTGTTTGGATTTTATTTAAGTTTTTTATAATTTTATGGGATGTGAATGAGTTGTTTTTTTTTTTTTAGAGGGCTGGCCCCATGAAAAATGTCAGTCAAAGGTGTAACTTGTAAGCCAGCTACGTCCTTGTTAATATGATCCTCATCAAAAGGTGAATGTCCATTAGGAGGTTTCACAATACAGAGGTTAAATAATTAATACCGATTTATACTGAAGTTGCATTTTTCAGTTAATATTTTCAGAAAACCAATATCAACTTAAAAATAATTCATTTTGAGATTCACTCTTTAAAGGAAAATATGACAGCAGAAAATATACAAGTCCCATGTGTAATTCACACATGATGACTTTTAGAGGGTTTGAATACTTTGTTCAGACAACAGATTTGTCCTAAGATACTGTAGGCATGTTGCCATACAGCCCACACACTGAAGTCTCAGGATCAGCTCTAAAACTGTGTAAAATTCTTTAAAAGGAATGTCTTCTGTAAAGTGCCATCAGAGTGCCATTCACACATCCTGTACTTCTTCTCTCTTCTTCTACATCTCCACCAAGCTGGAGCACCTAGCCTCTTCCAGTCTCAGACCTAATGAACTGAACTAGGTAAACAGGAGATTAGAGGGAATAAATCCCCGATCCGTTCAGCTCCCTTGACAAGAGCTTGGAAAGGAAACTAAGAGTCATGCTGTGGGCGGAGACAGCTAGGACTGACCTGGAAGCAACTTCAACCATCTAAATCCTAATCTTAATCATGACACAGAAAACAGTAAAGCCTTATACACAGGTGGCTGAGTTCACTTAACGGAAAGTGTGTACGTGAGGAGAGATGGTGAACCACATATTAGACATGCACAGATGTAGGAGGCCTCTCTTCCTTGTACAAGCAGGAGTTTCAGCAACAAAGAAGTAATAGAAAAAAGGAGCTATATTTAGATCTTCGCTGTGCCCACAGAACAAGGAGGAAGAGTATAGAATCTTTTTCTTGGGCCAGAGGGATTTAGGTTAAGCAGAGGGCATATTTGGGACCTCATTTCTAGACTTTATGCTACTTTACTACAAGATGTGTGTGAGTGAGGGGGTAGAGGGGAAAGAGGGGGAGAGGAGGACAGAGAAGGAGAGAGAGAGAAAGAAAAAGACAGAGAGAGAGAAAAAGAGAGAGAAACAGGCAAAGGCAGACTTTACAATCTCCTTAGATATTTTGCTCCCACATTTCCTCTAATATAGGAAAATTGCAGAAGTAATACACATATAGCTCCCCCTCCACTATACTCTCAGACCTACACACGCACACAGGAAATTAACTGGACCTTTTATCAACCCATGAGGGCCATGGGGAGGGGGAACATCCAGACAGTCATGTTCCCAAGTCAAAGCAGGAAGCAACCAAGTACAGCCATTTCCTGTTATGGCCATTTCCTGCTTTGCCCTAGTAGTGGCCAGTGCAAGTCTGGTGTTATCAGCTAGTGCTCACTAATAGTGGAACACTTCTGATTAACCACCGGATGTCACTCATTCCACAACGCTGACCATTACCCCTATCTACTGGGAGCTTCAGAGCTGTTTGGATTATGTCAATGCTTAGGTGAGATGCACAATAAACAGCTCTTACAGAAAATAAAACTTTAGCCCTTACACATAGATTCATTCAGACCATTAAGGAAATTTCAAATGCCTTTTGTTGCATTATGATGTATTCTTGGTTAATAAGCCAGTGTTCCTATTCCATCCATAGCTTGTCAAACAAATTTACATGGCTGAACTTACCCCTGTGGCTTGGCAATCTTCAAAAATTGCCAGCAAAGAGCTGTTAGCGCTACATCAGAAATTAAACATACATACATACATACATATGTTCATATTATTTCCATATATTTTTTATCTGTTTGATGACATTCTGGAATTGTTGAGAGATATCCATATTTTCTTATCCCTTTTCTTATATCACAGAAGTTGTAACACAGAAATGAACAAAAATTCATTCTACAAGTGAAAAGTTGGAACATCAGAGTGACAGGATGAATCCGAAAAGTTCAGGCTATAGAAACCCATTTCACAGTATAAGATAAGAATTCATACCAACCTGTTTGCTATCCACCTCAATGTCTGCAATGTAGTTCTCAAACACAGTGGGAACATACACTTCAGGGAACTGATCTTTACTGAAAACTATGAGCAGACAGGTCTTTCCACATGCTCCATCGCCCACTATCACCAGTTTTTTCCTTATGGCTGCCATGCCTGCAGATGACAAGAAAGACATGTTACATTTTTATGTACACAAAACTGCAATAAATAGTTTCGTTTCAATAGTTTCAGTAGTTTCTTCTCAGTGGTTATACACTGTGATGATTCTTGTGATGTGGATTTTCAATCAAATAGTCTAGTTGTACAAGCAAGTCACTACATATTGTGAAAACAAGGTCGTCTATTGAGGTGCCTACAGACTGTGAGTAAATGACCATCAAGATGCCCTGCGATCTGATCACGTAAACATCTTGCCAAGGCGTTGTGGTGCGTTTATCACCACATATTTTTAGTAGTGTAAATCCTGTGTCCTGATGCGTTTTCGACATGGACATCACAGGTTGTAGTGGTTTGGTAGTTGTTTACATGACAGTGCACCAATGCTCAAAAATGATGAGCAGCATAAAATACTGGTAAAAACATTTGAAGCTAGAGGCATAAAGTCAAAGGCAACAATAACAAGTCTGGAAAGGACTGGATAACTATTATAGCATGTACTGTAATTCTGATGATTTGGCTGCTGTAAACAGAGATTGTCAGTGTGAGATTAAAACCTAGCAGTAGTAGGCAATGATGAAATCTCAATGTAAGTATTCAGCTGGACACCTTGGAGACGCATTGTGGAGACAGAGGTGTCTTGGCTGTCCACTTGTAACCCATTCGCCCAAGACACATTTTAAGACAGAGCGGATAACATCTGGATAAGAAATGGTATGCCTACTCCGCAGCACCGACATGCATGATTGTGTTCTCCAGAGTCAGTTTGCAGCAAAAAGATAATTTAGCCTACTGGGTTTTTCTGCTTTATCGAGTATTGTAACTCTGACTAACTTATCTAAGTTATTGCAGAAATGTGTAACAGTAGCTTTACCACAATTTAAAACTGTGATTAATTCTAAGACTCATTGTTCATGTTCGATTACAATGCCTGAGATACACTGTTTTTTCTTTAAATCACAGTAACTATGTCACACTGCACACAGTGAGTATGGAGCATCTTGATCATTTGTGTTGTGTAAACCCCCACTTGAACGCAGATCAGCAGTCACGGTTTCAGTCCATCGCAGATTTTTTCTGAGAACTGAACTGCTCCCCGTGGAGCGTCTCGAGTGTTCTCATGTTTTTCATTTTGTTCTTCTTAAAGCCTTGAATTTTTATTACAGTAACTTAAATGAATTTATTACTGTATTTACCCGGCTTGCACCAAAGAAAACGACAGCGCATACCTAAGAAAACGCACGTGCATGAATTACAGTTCAGTCTATACAGGGGTAACACGGGTATTTTACATTCTAGCACTGCATGAGTTCAGTGTACACTGTACAGTACAAATACAGGTTTACCTTTACATTTTCCTTAAAGGTAATGAGTTTAAAATGAAATTCAAGTGTTTTGGGAACATATTTGGGGCATATTTAGGGTTTACACTATAAAATTTGTTTAACCACAACACAACACCACGTTTTTTCACTATACGCGGGTACTCTTGGAACATAACCCCTGCAAAAAGTGGGGGTTTACTGTACATTCTTTCCAGCTGAAGCTAGAATACAAATTCAGTGAACACCATTGATGTACTGTCAGCTTAAAATAACCACTAAAATGGCCTATTGACAACATGGCAGACTCCATATCAACCAGTTATTTATTTTGTAAATATTTTCTGTAGCAATCTGCATACTGCCTGTAAATGGTAAACAAGTAAATCAGATTGGAACCTCACTTGACAGATTAACATTGATCTTTGGGCCCTGTGAAGTTTACATACCGAGTGGTATACTCTATGTAGTACACTATGCAGTGGTGGCTATTTAACAGTAACCCCCCACCAAAAGCTCCAGACAAGACAACATAGTCTAAAAGACTATTTATAATAAAACTATCCCTTTAAAACCACTTTATTGCTAATTCTCCAGTGACCTTGGTCCCTTGATCATAGCAGATGAAACTACAAGCCAGGCTACTAAGCAAATTTTCCACTGAAAAAGAGGTTTGCTGGCAGTTCTAAGATAAACAGGCAAACCCATTTCAGTTTGTATTTACTTTCACAGCCTGGCTACCACAGTCTTTGGGACAAACTCAGAAGTAGTAGCTCTTCTTAAGGTTTGACATATGTGTGTGTGGGAGGGAGATATGCAGCATTTGTGCTAATAAGCATCAGTAGAAAAACACAGCTGTGCATATACTTGAACATCCCGACTCTCCACCTCTTCTTGAGATCTAACTGAAGACACACACACACACACACACACACACACACACACACACACACACACACACACACACACACACACACACACAC
>JBBPCX010000114.1:21687656-21711227 GCA_037974365.1 Hydrocynus forskahlii | reverse complement strand
CCCGAGCTTTGGGCTTGGGGTTGGGGGGGGGGGAAGGCAGTTGCATGGTGATGGTGGAGCCACAGCATCCAAATAACTATTTATTTACCACAATCTCATTAAAGCGTGTCAATGCAAAAGTCTATCCCATGCCAAATGTGGGCTAATCGGTAATCTACATGCTTTTAATCTCTGTTCACACTGCTCTGGAGGCGGAGGGTCTAGATATCCTCTAATCCCTACAGAAACAGAATGTCTTTGTAACAGGTGGTCCATTCATTCATCGCTCTCCATGAATGGCTGTGGAAGTCTGCTTTTGGTCTTGCTGTTGGACCGCTGCAGCTTACACACTGGAAATCATGTGACCAGGCAGTGTTAACACTGTTGTGTGTGTGTGTGTTGGTGTGTTGGTGTGTGTGTGTGGGGGAAGACAGAGACAGTGAGGATGTGCTGGGCTCTTGTGAGAGAACAAAAGGCGACCATACATACAGACAGAAAGACAGACAGACAGAAACACAACTAATGACGCACTTGAGCTCTCTGAAAGGTGGGCTTGAGCTCTCTGAAATGTGGGCTTTAAATCGCTATACTGCTGCTGCCCTGCTGTCGACTGCAGCCCACGTCACTATGACACACCGAGAGCGAGTACATACAGCTCTGGGTTTGGAGCTCCACTAGGCTGCTGCACACATGCCCTTGGCTCAATGTGGCATTCAGCAGCAGCAGCAGCCGCAGCGGCCAAGAAACCTTGCATGACACGCCAAAATACAGCACCAATATGATTAAAGTGAAAGAGCCTCTTTGAAGGCCGTGCTGGGAGTAAGGGCAGTGACTCACTCTGCGTATCCGGTGCTCCAGGGCAGCGCGCAGTCCCGCCGGGGGGTGATGACAGGTCTGGAGCCGTGCTCGCTCGAGTACTGCAGCAGCTCCGGAGTCAGCTCCAGAAAGTCCGGCCGGCTGTAGGGGAAGCGCGGGGGCAGCGAGTCCGCCGCACAGCCCTGCGCGCCCGGCTGCTGCTGCTGATGGTGGTGATGATGGTGATGGTGGTGGTGTCCGTGCGGAAGAATTCCGCCCACCAGAGAGGACATGGCGTTCTTCACTTTACTGATCATCGCGCCGCAGCTCGCGGGTCCTGCGCGTGAAGCGGCGGCGTAAGGCGGAGAGGCGCGAGGCAGGAAGCGAACAGCGCCGAGACATGTGACGCTCTGACACGCCGTGTTCTCCCCACAGAGAGAAAAAAAGAGTAAAAACCCTCTCCCAGCCGAACAGAGCGAGTCATGCGGGGGGCCGGAGCAGGAACCGGACCACAGCAGGTCCAGCAGGGGCAATGGAGAGGGATAATAATAATAATAATAATAATAATAATAATAATAACAATCATAATAATAATAATAACAATAATAACAATAATAATAATTACCATCATCATAATAATAATCATTATCATCATCATAATAATAATAATCATAATAATAAATAACACCAATAACAATAATAACTATTATAATTATTGTTATTATTATAACCAATGAATTAACAGAACTATATGATATCAAAAATAGTATTAGTATTACTAGTATATCAACACTATTACTACTTTAACCATTACTGATAATAGTAAGGGCTGCTAATGAGGAAGATAATGATGATGATGATGATGATGATGACGATGATGATGATGATGATAATATCAGTCATGGTGCTACAACTACTAATACTACAACTATTCATATTATTATTATGCTTCTGAGTACTGATATATCTGCAACTGGTGATGATAATCACTGTTATAGTTTTAAAAAATAAATGTTGACCTGCTTGATTTTAATTATAAAATCAACAACAACAACAATACATATTACTAACAGTACTACTTCTATGGCTGCTGCAACTACACCACTACACCTACTTCTACTAATGATGATGATGATGATGATGATAATGTGACTATGATGATATGGATGGCAGCATGTCATTGCTGTGGGAGCAAAAACTTTTCAACCTCCCAAGAAGATTTGGATAGGTGGAATGCTGTCCAGGCAAGTGTTTTCTTTGTCTGGTCAATTTGAAAATAAGTGTGTTACTACTTTACAGATGTAACAACAACCACACCACCACTACTAACAAAAGTACTTGCACTGTGTGCAACATTACTAGCCGATTTTATTTTTTCTTGAACGTACACAGTGCTTTGAACAGTAATTATTAAGCATCTACATCACCATTTCATTTTCACAGTTTAATTAATAATAAACACTTATGCCACAAAACAACGCATAATTAACAAACAGCATTGCTGGCCTCCGTATGTAGCCTCCATATGTTTGTATCGCTTTACCTTACTGTAAATCTTTGCCTTGACATGAGCCCACAAGTTCCTCAACTGGGTTAAAATCAGGTGATCGGTGAATCCTTTACTGGTAGGCCAAACAGACGTTGTTGTGGTGGAGCATCTTCTTTGTTTTTCTGTTGACTTCTTCCTGTACCACTGATAGAAGACTTGTGCAAAGATAGAAGTGTTGTGCAAATCTTGTACGTCAGGAGATTTCAGCAAGGTTGCAGTACCAGGAAAAGGTGGCACTGGAGGCTGAAGAATTTCTGGAAGTGTCGTGTTTAATTATTCTCAAGTCGGTCACAGTTAATTTGCGCCTTTTCTTCTCAGTATGCTTTTGTGGCTCTTCTGACTTGATTGTGCGGTGCTCACACTTCAGTAGTTTGACAGTTTCAAGAGTGTTGCATCCTTCTGCTGGGAATTTTGACACTTTCTGTCTTTTCAGCTTCAGGTCACAAGTCTTTTTGGCCCATTTTACCAGAAGAAAAAAGTTATTATTCACATCTGAATGTAATTTGCTTCCAACTTTAAAGGAATAGTTTGGCACAAACCATATGCAGCTATTCATATACACAACATCGACTTGGCAGTGTGGTTTAGAACAGAACAAGGTCGTAAGAATAGATAAATCATCACTGCTGCAAACATCAGCTGGTGGCCTAGTGGTTAGGGTGTTTGCCCTGCAATCAGAAAGTTGTGGGTTTGATTCCCAAGACTGCTAAGCACCTCTTAGGTATCCTTGAACAAGACACCATCCACACACACTGCTTCCCGGGTGCTGTGTTCCTGGCTGCCTGCTGCTTCACTTGGTGAATGCAGAGGAAGAATTTCGTGTTGTTCACAATGAGTGCTGTGGTGTGTTCACGTATGACAGAATGGTCACTTTCAACATGAGTGACAGTTTGTTTTGAAAACTGCTGAGGAAAACAATAGTTTTGCTGCAAAATGTTTCTTAATGTGGGTGAGGTTGAGGTGGGGAATGGGGTTGCTGGGGTTGCTTCTTTAAATTTATAGATATGTGCCAGAGTTTCGATTAAGTTTGACTGATCAGCAAGCATGTTGGTTCTGTTTATTAATGACATAATCTAATTTCATTATTACCTTAAACTAAAGGCTTTCAAAAATGTGGTGGGACCTGTCCCCAGTGTTTCCAGCACAAATGACGCCAGTGGCTACAGACAACCATTTTAAACAACACCAGGGCTGAAGAGTAGTTTTTGTTATGATGGCTGTTGCTGCCAAAAAAAAAACAATTTTAGATCAGCACTCCAACTCCTGAAGCAGTTTTTGACAGCAGATTGTCTACAAAAGTTTTTAAAAGCCATTGTCTAAAAAAGCTGCACTCCATGTTTTCCTAGATGTTGATGTTTTGTTAATCATTATAGCTAACAGCAAGCCATGATGTGTCTTAAATCACACTGACAAGTCTGAACAACCTTACTTAAGAGGTGCATGTGGTTGGAGTGGGTTGAGAGAAGTTTTGGGGAACTATTTGGCTGTTTGGTGATGACTGAATTCTAGTGTTCTGTGCTGATGGGCTGCATCTGGGGTTAATGTAAATGTCATGTTTGCCAAACTTTTCTTTAAGTCACAGACTCTCTCATGAAATAGTTATTTTACCTGAAATTGTTTACAAACAGTGTTTATTTAGGTTGATATGGTTTGGAGCTGAAAATGCGCTTGAAAAAGAACATATAATTATATCGTACCTAATAATTATGCACACACTGTACTACTGTATTACTGCTAGATGTTATTAGCTGTAGTAGCACAGATTTTCTGGCCTATAATAAAAGTAAAAGGTGAGCTACTGTTTGATTTCTCCATAAATTTTAAACACTGTATCTGAATCCCTGTCTTCAGATGAAACAAAATAAAACAACATTTCTGTCTCTTTTATGCTTGCATTTGTGGGGATTTACACTTGTAAGCAGCCGGTGGATATGAAGCGTGGCACATTAAGGCTCTCATAATGAAAACCATCTTTCTGCTTCAGAATGGGTCCTTTGATACAAACTACCTGCGGGGGTGCAAAGCTGACAGCAACATGAGTGAAGCCCCAGGAGATGCTCCTCTAATGGCTGTGTTTTTCTCTCCATGTTTCCACAACAGTTTAAAGTCAAGCGCTTTATCTGAGTCAGAGTTGCCCTAAAGTGTCTCCGAACTCCCAGAGGAACTTCCACTATAAAGCAGCTATATCTCTGTTTGCTTAAACAAATGGGTGACAATTCCACTGAGGAGTGTGATGATTTGTCCCTGTGTTCATTGCGATCCTGTAACAAGGAACGCATTTGGAAAGAGTTACTACATTCCTGTGACTGGTCTTATTTCTGATCATTTCTGTCCTCAAGGCCTCGCCTCCTGCTTACGTCACTCTTTACACTCTAATCCTGTATCGATTGCCTGCCACAAGTGATTCACTTCACCTCCTTGTTGTCCATTAACGTGGACATCTTTATGAGTTTATTGCAACAAAGCTGTCCTGGATTTTTTGATCAGCATCAGATAAACCCATACATGTACTATATGGACAAAAGTATGTAGACACCCCTCCTTCATAAAAATTGTTTTCTATAGCAGGGCAAATGCACACAAGCTTAAATTAACTCCACCACACGACTTTGGAGTAGCAGCGGTGTGCTCTCTGGATGGACTGATCATGCTTCACTATCTGTTAGTGTGATGGACAAATATGTTTTTTAGCTGATACCAGGAGAATGCCATGGTTGCTGCCTGCCATGCTGCCTACCGGAATCCATAGTGCCAGCAGTAAAGTTTGGTGGAGGACGGATGGGGCTTCTCAGGGTTTGCCCCTTTGGTTCTACTGATGTATAACGTAACGCTACAGCATACAAAAACATTTTAGACCATTAAATGCTTCCAACTTTGGGGCAAAAGTTTGAGGAAGACTTTTCTGTTCCAACATGACTGTACCAATATACCTGTGCACAAAGTGAGGTGCATAAAGGTTTTTGCCTTCCACCAGCCATAAATGGCACTAGTTTCACATAAATGGCGGTAGTTTCACCTGTGAAACTGGACAGAATAAGGGAAATAGGATCATTATTCTGAAAGTCACGGTACCTGATTGCATTAGGGTTCTAGATATTTGCACAAAGTCTTGCTACATTGGTCATCTCTTAAACCTTCAGGTCACTAGTTTTACATTAAACCAAATTATAATTCAGTGAATATAGGAAGTACAGCTGTTTGAAAGAATGGACTAGTGTTGTGGTTGGCCAAGGAGCCCAAAGGTGTCTGCAGACTTGCAGTTCATATCTGTCTGGTGTGTCAGTCTTGTACTAATTGTGTGAAAAAGGAGGGGAACATGACCATAAAGTATCCCTGAAACAAACTTTGAAAAAGTGCCTTTTCCTCATGTTACAAATTTTCACATCTGAGACATGCAACCATCCCATGTAAGGTGTAAAAAACACAATTTCCTACTTACTATAGTGGCAAAACACAATTGTAATGGTACTCTAAAACAGGCCCCATATAAAGCTTAGGTTTGATTACATGATCTGGTACAATGGAGAACTGAATGGTTCTCAGAGTCTGACTGATTCGTTATTATTTCATATGCTGGAATGACCATTAGATGTTATAGCTAGTGAAAATACATTTATATTCATTATTTCACAAGTGTTGAAAGCACCGATACTAAACTTTAACTCAATCAAATATTTGTTTTTGTAAGTAAAAGAAAAGTTGAACTACGCCTTAAATTTCATACGGCTATTGCTGTGCGTATGTTAAGGCTTTTGTGGGTGTTTTAAACAGAAAAAAAAACGGTAATAACTCTGGGCTTCTAATCTGCACTGTAATTATATGTACAGAAAACAGGGTCACCTTGAAATCAAAGCAGCTCATGTTTTCTAAGCAAAGATGCTACTGAAAGTGCAAAAACCCAGACCTCCCTTCCATTCTGAAATATTCCACGGCAGTTATTGCCTTGTGACATCCACCTGATTATATGTAGAAAAATAATCATGCTTGGAAATTATGGATGAAGCATCTCACAGGAAATTGCATTACGAATTGTGAAGCCCACTGCCTGAGCCCACAAGACCCCAGTGTGGAAAGAATCATGATAACAGCCTAGTGAATGCAAAATAAGGTTTGTTGACCTCAGATGCTGACCTTGAAGATGAATGCAGATGCTTTAATACAGGACACCAGTGCCATGGTGGGGTTGACTAATCTAGATAGTGGTGCAGGGGAGTTTTATAGAGAAAGAATAATAAATCAATCATTTCAACAAAACTGCAATATGGTTTGTCCTCAAAATACTGTCCTGAGCTGTAGGAAAACTTTTTTCTAGACTATGGTCTTAAAGGGCAAGTTTTCCTTTAAGACCATAGTTTGGTGATTTTCCTGCTTACACACACCTACTTCAACTCAGTACTTAAGAACCTGATTTAGCTGGTATGGTAGAGCATAAAAACCTACCAAATTATGCTGGATTCTAGCCCTCAGTTTCCCATCCCTGATCTAGATTATTCAAGCTCTAGTCAGAATGCTTTTCCACTATGTGTGCACTTGCTCCAAACAACATTTGTCACCATAGCAACTTTTCATTCCAGTGCACTTGTCTCCTGGCATATTCTTATTAAATTCCAAAGCTGACCCTCACTGCAACAAGAACTTTTTCGTTTTGCATCTAAAAAGGCACAAACTGCCAAAAGACTGCCAAAGTAAGCTTAAATCCCCAGCCTGATTCAGAATGCTAGTCAATGTCATTGCAGCACTGTAAATTTTGATCTGTTTCAAAGTTCAGGATTTGAGTTTGAGTTCTTCTCAAACACAGTTTATGAAGGCCCCTACAATTAGGTAATGAACCAAATCCTACAGAAATAATGCTCAAAATGTACAATAAGCATGATGAGGGACAAGAAAGAATCATGCAGTGCATTATGTCCTGAACATGGTGTAGAGACAGTAAGTAGTTGGACAGTAAGTTAGATGTATTGGATCCGTGGCAAGGAAATTAAAATGCCGACTGACTGATGCAAACTGGAGGTGACAGTTCTGAAGAGTTCTAAAGTCAATTATACCTCAGTTGATACACCAAATACATCTAAACCCACTGGTAAAATAGAATGTTCTCATGATGGACCAGCTCAAATACACAGGTAAAAACAGGCATAGAATGAATAAATGAGGCTGTGAATCCAACATTCTCAAATAACAGCTGTCGTCCTGCTCTTTCATCCCCATAGTCTTCCAGCTGAAATCAAGTGTCCTGAAGTGCAGTGCCAAGGCCATAAACATGCTCTCTTTGTAAACTGTTCTGCACCATACAACACTATAGATGTTGAGAGCCTGCAGTAAAGGCCTTCAAAATCAGAAGATTAATATATATATTTCCCACCAGAAGAGGGAGCCAGTGCACATGAGATAAAACTGAAGTGCTCTTGAGCTAAGGATTTTTTTAATGATGGTGCAGATGTCGTTCAATAACCATCTCCCTCCCTCTCTCTCTGAAAAGGCACTTAAAAACAATAACCTTGGAGTATGATCATTATGATTATCACTGCTCATAAGTGTCATTTTCATGCAGTTGCCTAGCAAACACAGGCCATCTAAAATGACTCAGAGGAGCAGAGTGCACCTCATAGCCTACTCATTAGCATAAGCACTTTTTAAATTCACTCTATTAGATTGGCCTTCAATAACCTGCTCGGTTATGAAAACATGGATTAACTTATCTATTGCACTGAGGTAATGAATTGGTGACAGTCGTTACCTTTCTGCAGTTTATTCGGCACCTTCGACATCTTTTACAATATGGTTCCTCGACTTACACAATGATGTACTACTATTAGTGTGATTAATGCACAGTTTGTAATTACAGTGAGTGCTGCACCAGTCAAGCATATTATCATATCCTGATCATCATGATACACTCGCCATTTGCCACATGCCCAATTACAGTATGCTAAACTGGTTCATTACATATGCAGCAGAGGCAATCAGTGTCATATGGCTGTTCTAAATTGAACTGTCAAACCGTTGATAGGAATTTGTCCTCCCAGTTCCCAGTCTCGACCAATTACACTGCTAGACGAATGTGGGCCTGTATGGTGAGCCTTCTGTCAAGCGTCTTCGCGTCTTTCGTGCATGACACAAGACGACCAAATGCTCAGACAGACTGAAACACTGACATCTTCTGGTGAGTTATTGCCAGTAACTATGAGAAAGCAAATGACCTGTGAAAAATTTCATTTTGGGTGGACCTTGAAAATAGACAAGACAATAAAACACCACTTACAAAATACCTTCTCGCCTCTTTTCCTCTCTCTAGTAGTCCAATGCATTGTTTTCATTCTGATTGCTTTATTTTTAATGTTACAACGTTTCACCAATATTTTGCATTAGTATTTTTCTTCAGTGTCTTTTTATGTTTGCTTTATTTGCATGTATATGAAGCAATTAACATAAATGATATGTATGGAAATTGCAGTCTAGATCAATAATAATGATTATCATAAGGAAAAATTACCTGACACGATTATGCCTATGTGCGAGAGTGTATAGTGCATGCAGATGGGTGTGTGTGTGAGAGAGAGAGATAGTGAGAGAGAGAACGAGAGAGACATAAAAACCTGTTGCATTATATGACCATTAAGTATAAGCTGTATTGAATAATTGATATTGTTCTGCCTAGAAGCCATTACTCTCTCCTTCCTTCTCTCTTGTCCCACTTTTTTTCAGGACGTCAAGTCATCTTCATTGCATTTCTGGAAAAGATAGATGTGGGTTCAGCTGGAGGACAGCGGGGTTATGTGCAGGGCCTGTTATTTTAGGCCGACCTATTCTAAGCGCGAATGTTTACAGACACTGTGCGTTTTTTAACGCTCTGTTGCTTTCCAGTGTGGCATTTTCACATTGAAGTGACATACGATAACAGGGGAATGATGACTGCGTTTCTTATTCCATTTGTCATACAATCAAATCATATTTGTCATACGATCAACAGTTGCAAAGATTATGAAAAATGTGTTACCATGTATGTGCATTTTTGATTGTTTAAATATTTAAAATTATTTGAAAATTACAAGATCAAGATAAATGAAAATATTACATTAATTTACACTGAAAATTGCAAATGTTTTTTTTCTTCTATACATTTTCCAGTTTGGAAATACACGGTTTTATTCTGACAGTGGTAATATATGAAGGTAACTGAGCAGCATAGTGTATTCCTGTAAATGTGTATTCTTGTATAAGTTATGGGAACACTTTATATTACTTCACATATTTCTGTAGACATTTACAGTAGTCCATGTAAGGCTGCATTTTTGCACATTTACTGTCACAGAATTACAGAACCTTTAAAAAAGAGTAGCCTTATATAGACTGGTGGAAATATTTAGTATGATAACAGATAGGTCAATGTAAATGTATAGAATAGCCTCGTACAGGCAACTGTGAATGGTCAGAACAGCCTTAAATTACTGCCACACTGTAGTGTAATGTGTACAGAATCATAGTGTAGTGTGCAGCGTAGCATGGGCTCAGAGTCTCATGTAAGGTTCCTGATGAGTGTAGTATGGTTGCGCATAGGGTGATAGCCAGATTGAGTCAATATTGATAGATGATATTGAAAGCTGCTCAAAAATCACTCCAGTTTCATCCGCCCTACCTAGGATTGCTATGTCCTGTCGGGCTATGTCTTGGTGCAAGGCCATCTATTTTTGCACAGATCCCAACCTGGCAGGTTAGGATGAAGCACCACTAGAGCAGAGGTTACATAATGTTATGACACAGACTATCATCCATCATTGGTAAATCAGGACAGATTGGCCTCAGATTTGGGCTTCTCCCCCTCATTCATCTTCTGGCACTGTCCCATAAAACCTGAAAGAGGTTATATTAAGAAAAGGGTCAAGATGTGAGAGGGTGCACTTTTAAGTTGATATGAGACTGTTCCAGTGTTTAGGAAGGGATTTGCACAGGGGAGCCAGAGGGGGACTAATCTCTGATTCAAGATGAGCTCATAAGAGCTAACAAGGCCAATGGATTACTTAAACTGCAGTGCAACGAAATTGCAGTTCTGCATTCAAATGGAAACACTCCAGACTCAACTCAAATTCCAAAACTTTGTGCATTTTTAACTAAAGCAGCCGAACCCTGAACTTGAATGTTGATTTTGTTCAGCCTGGCTGCGGAGAATGGGAGAATGATATAGTTTATAATGCCAGAACACTAATTTCCCTTGGTCATTAAAGGTGAACGCTTCTGTATACCATCAGTGCACTGGAGCAATCTCAGGCCCTATTGATTATTCCCTATCTTTGCCTTATGGAGGTAAAAAGGCAGAGGCTGAGAGATGTAATGATATTACCAAAATGGAAACCTTTTTAGAGCGAGAGCTAATGGTCTGTGCCTGGGCGAAGAGAGGGCCCGGCAGCGAGAAAAATAACAGAACATTGTGCATTCTTCTTGTAACCGAGATGCTGAAGAGATGTCAGGGCATTTTTCATTTCGCTTAATGTTAATGAGAAAAGTACTGCAAGCCCTGAACAGGGGAATAATTTCAGTTTGTGTGTAATGTCTGTAACCCACACCTTTCAGCTGCACTGGAAGTTGCCTTATACAAAAGTTTGTCATTGTTATCTGTGATGATATCAAACCCGCAGCCTTTTTAATATTGGAAACTACAAAGAGACACATCGGACCACTTTACAAACTAAAAGAGCTGTGAATTATCCATGATTTTTAGTTGTCAGGTAAATACGGGCAGCTTAGACCAGAGAAAAATAATTGTAGTCAGTATAGTGTAAATATGTATTGTAGATGGTGTCAGGTGTCTCATTTGACCTGGAAGTGTATAGACAACACCCATTTCTTTAGAAGAAACCCCTGCCGCTCCTCATGTGTCACTAGGCCAAACTTAAAGTCATTATGAATCTGAAATCAAAGTGTTTGCCCCTGTATCATATGTTTGTGAGAGAACTGAGGGTTTCAGAGGTAATTGATGCTTTCATTCGATGTTATGGAGTAGAGGTGGAGAGTGGATCATTATTTCTAAACATAATTCATATACATTAGGATTCACTATAAAGTGAATCATAATTCATAATATTATTAGATTGCTTTCTTGCTGCCGTTTTGGTGCATAAAAATCCGACAAGTAGCTAAAAATCCAGCAAGTAAATGTTTCAAAAAAGATTACAGGAAAACAATAATTTGTCTTGCAAAGGGTATAGAATGGAGAAGCCTACAATGTGACCATGTAATAAGGTAAAAAGGTCTTATAAGGTAAAATAAAAACCAAAATACTAAACAAAAACATTGACCCTATATATTATTATAACATTATATTATATATTAACATTATATAACATAATATTATATAAAGCCTGAGGTGTCTATTGATTTCATTGCATTTCAGTTGCATTCATAGCAGAAGAAACTGTTGCTGACGTTTTGGCTGTCAGACTTGTTTCAGATCCCTCTTGGGTCTCAGGGTTTAATACGCAACTCCCGAGTTTACCAGCAGGTGTCGCCATTTACCCACGTATGAACTGCCGTTTTGCTTATTCTCCCTGAATCTTTGAACCTTTCATAGGAGACAAATGGAGAAACTCCCTCCCGCCTCCTCCTCCTCCCCCTCTCTCTGCTCCTGCTGTTCGTTCTCGCGCTCCTCCGCCTGCAGGTCTCGCGCAGCGCGCGCTCCAGGTGATGGAAAAGGGAATTTGGTGGGAGGAATTTCGTCCGGTGCCCTGAGCGGGACTCGAGTTCTCCCCTCTCCTCCTCTCCTCCTCTCGTCCATCAAACTCTCGCGCTCTCTTTTCATCCGCCGCGGGAAGTTTTTGGAGACGGCGCGCGCCCGCGCTGCAACTTTGGCGAGGCGTGAGCGCGGCACCTGGGCGGGCTCGCGCGGCTCCTCTCTCCTCAGAAGAAGAGGAGGGTGAGAGGAGAAAGAAGAAGAAGAGGAAGAAGAAGAAGAAGTAAAGCGGACAGAAAGAGGTGATGCTTTTCTCTGGAACGTTGTCACTCAGAGGAGATGATGGTGAGCCTCTGACACGGCCGGAGCTTTTGGTTCTCACAATGGAGCTCAAATGAGAGGCTGGTCTACGCGGGTTGGCTAACAAGCTCAGAGACAGGTGAGCACACGCACGTGCACAGGACAGTTTGTTTGATGTACATTCGTTTGGCGCAGATCTATCAGGGGTTCCCAAAAACACACAGAATAAACACTTCTTTCAGTTTGTTCTACTCAGGTGCAATTGCAATGACATGCTTAATTGAATCCACAGTTGAGGGGAGAAAAAGTGAAGATTTTGAGCTCTAATACTGATTGCAGTTTATTTGGTTTTGGATTTTCCCTTCCAAAAATGAAGGGGTGCAGCTCCACTATCCCAGCAAATCATTAATGCAGTTGCTTTAAGCACATTACTGGCTTCGTGGAGGATTGTGCAGATGGAGGAGGACTGTGATTGCTGTCAAAGCTGAGTGGACTGATGACGACAATAACGATGACGATGGTGGTGGAAGTGATTCGAGTTGCCACAGGAATTAGCATAGTGAGGAAGGTGGAGGCAGTGTTTGGGCTGGTGCTGTTGAGGATGAATGTGGAGGTGATGATGATGATGATGATGATGATGATGACGATGATGATGGTGATGACTCCAGCTGGGCTGCTTACACCATGAAAGCTTTAATAAAAATGGTGTATGAGGAGTAAATGGAAGCTCCTGCTGGTTCTTCAGTCTTCCTCTGTGTGTCTGGCTGCCCAACAGTCTTAACTGTGCAATTGACATGAACCAGCGAGGAACTGATGGAGAGATTTGGGTTTGAACTGCCACAGACAAGAATCAGTGGATTTGCATTGGCAGGTTTTAGATTATGCTAAAACTCAGAATCAGTCATAAGCACCATAGACAAACTGAGCAAATAGTGCTGAGCAAGGTAGTAGATTCTTTGTGCAAAAGAGGAAAGAATGCCAAAGAATGTGTGAAAGAGGAGTCTGCTTTAACCTTGTCAGAGGAGTCAGGCATGGCATCACTTGCTACCTAGACTTCTTCCCCTGCTCAAACCCCTACCATGCTTTCATCTGCCCTTCATCTTCCTTTTTTCCATGCCTCTTGTGTGGTCAGCTGTTTTTTCCCTGCAATTAGTGCCATCATCTTGTTTCATCCGGTGAAAGAGCAGCGGGAATAACCTTACGGTGCTGATACTATTCGCCCTTGATTAATTGTGGTCCCGAGACAGCGGGGGGAAAGGTGCCGTACATCTTCTCTTTCACACCCCGTGACAAGTGACCCATTACAGTGTTTTATAGATCGCCGTCAGCAGCCCTTGAAAACGCCTGTGGGCCCTGCTGGCCGATGATTTTATTGTGCCGTGTTATTTGTGGGAACTGCTGACGGCTTAGAGTAAAAGGCCGCCACAGGATTCTTTCTTTACTTTCTCCTTTTTTTGGACAATACGCTGAATCACTGAGCAGGCCTGGATCTGGATTTCCCCAATTGGTGTGGGTTGTGCAATCATAGTTTTGGTGTTTGCTATTTTTTAATTGACTAATTGTCTTTTTACAGCATATAAAATCCATATTATAGTCTACAGACTACAGCCTGTGCTTGACAGAAATATAAGCAATAAGGAGTGTCAGTATCGCATATATGGAACTGAATGGTTTCTAGTTTAAATCCCACTTTATATTGTATCTTACATGAGGGTATTTGAACATGGCTTGCCTGTCAGCGTTTGGTTAGGTCATCTGCTACAGCTAGTCATTTAGACAAAATGTTGGAATGGAAAAAAATTTTGGAATGTGAACGTGTTTTTACAGTTTTTCACAGGTACCTTGGCTTAACCTTGAAAAAGTGGGTTTTAAATTTGTTTTGAAGATATTAAATGTCATTTGCAAAGTGAGCCAAAGCGGCAGAGGAAAAAAAAACCTTTAAATGCCAGTCTACCTGAAGCCAGAGCCAGAATCTGAAGGCCAGAACAATAATCAGTTTTCTTAAATCCAGGTGTGGCCATGTTATTGAGCAGTGTTTCAGTGGGCATCTCAGAACGCCCAAATATGTGTTGTCCAGTTCTGATTGTGTATATGCCATTGTATGATGGGACTCCTGAACTGTCTGATGGTGTGCATACTAGTCTATATGATGTGTTAAAAAATAAGGCAATTTTCTTTATTTTTTTATATCTGCACATGAAAGTACACTGTATCTCCATACACATTTTAGTAATTAGTTCAGCTACTTTAAAGTACCCCCATTGCTGACAAATGCACAGTTGCCTACTAACAGTTTATAGAATCTTCATAGAAAAGCATTGCCAATAGAAGTGGATGCTCTGAAGCAGCCACATATTTCTCCATGCCTGATGCTAAATGTTGGTTAGAAGAGTATAAATCCCCTCAGCACTGGGCTAGAATGAAGGAGCTTCACCCAATACCTTTGGGATGAGTTAAAGAGATGTTAGTTATCCAGAACTAATCATCCAGCACCAGTACCTGCTCTCACTAATGCTTTTGTGTGGTGGAATACAATTAGATCTTCTATTATTAAAATATTTTTTTTAACAATTTTTTATATCGTTCATGACAAAAATGATCCAGAATATCTTTTAATAAAATCTCTAAAAATATGCTTCAAAGAGAAGATAAAAACATTTTGTTTTGTTTGACAATTTCATGAAAATTGAATGTTTTCAATTAAATTTATATTTAAGTAAAAAAAAACCTTGACTTAGTATGTAAAATGAAGACTGTACTGTTCACTATCTAGTATATATGGCCAATGTTCAAAAATCAGAGCTGGGACTATAATCTTTAAAAAGTGATAAATCAGGACAGAATTAGCTGTAACGGTCAGATTTAGTTCTTTAAAACGTAATTTTTACAGCAACGTTAAGTGTAAATAGGGAAGTTTCCATTTGCACCATAGGGGGGTGGCAAAGAGCAAATTCGTTTCACAATTTTTTTTGGAATGACACTGCTTCACCATTTAAGGTGGAACAAAAAATGAAATAAGAAGCTGGTAAGTGTTCCCATCCCTTATGGAAATTAAGCTACAAAACAGGCTGTTTTGAATTCAGTCTTGATGTGATGTTATTGCATTTACATATTCCCATCTATTCTGCCTATAGTAGTTTTAGTTTTAGTGGACCTCAAGGGACAAAATAAAATACAAGAAAAGTGCCTTCTTAATGTAGGCATGATGGCAAATGTTTATGATAAGACACATTTTAAAACGAACCCCTAAATCTCTACAGCCATGCACTTTTTAAAACCTTTATCCTGATAATTACATAATTTGCATAATTAATATAATTCCCAAATAAGTTATTTATAGTAGGTACTGAATCGCAAGTCATAGCCATTTGTGGTTTAATGGGTGGCACTTTCCGATCTTTTTTCAGGGTAAACTGAACCCAATAACTCTAGCATGATAGCCTATTTCTAACCCGGGGCATCAGCCAGGTGTAGGAACTGAGAGAGATAGTGTGACCTCAGGATAGGAAAAGTGCAGGGTAGATATATGGCAGGGTAATATGTGGGAGGACCTCCTCCGCCAGCCTGCCAGGACAGGTCAATGCAGCAGCTGTTAACAGTAATGAGATGACAAGTGACTTTCTGCAGCCATTTACAGTGGTAATGAAAGAAGACATAACATTTGCTTTGAAGTTCAGGCGTATTCAGAAAAGACTAATGAGTGGCACTTCTACACATTTGATTCCACTGTGTGTGTGTATCGCAGTGTTTGGGAAAGGACAGAGCCTATGACTCACAGCTGGCATTACAGAGTAACACGTGTGAACGGAACCTTCCTTTGAGCAGTCGTTGGAGTTGGTTGCTTTGATTGCTTCTCTCACTGCAGTTGTTTAGTTTCACTGTTTCTCCATTTTGGTTGGGTTTTCATTGTGTAGGCAGATTTTGGATCAGAGCTCAGGGCAATTTTGGCTTGCAGTGAGCGTAGTCTAGGATTACTTTACATGCATGAGATGGCAGATGATTTATTGCAGAGGTGAGAGGAGACGAAGCGGAGGTGCGAGAGGCACATCCAGCTTGTTTTGTTTCTAGCGGAACAGCAGAGCACTGGTGTCCTTACCCTTTAGCCTACTATCGAATTTGAGAGACGGTAATTCAGGGATATTGCTTTGCATGCTTGTGTCAGTGTGCGAAACCAAAGCTGGATGGATTTGCCCTTGTCTTGGAGCCTCCAAACTGTGGTTTGGCCTCCCTCTGATTTGGACCGTCGCTGTGTCAAATTGAAATCAGTGCAGCCTGCGCAAGTTTGGATCTGTAAGCAGCACACAAGAGCGGTGCAGTGCTGTTGTGAAGAAAACAAAGAAGAAAGCCCTTCCTGCTCAGTTGAGATGTGTGCGTTTTCACACTGACGTCACATACGGTGCCGGTTGCTCTTTTGATGCTGATCCTAAATCAGCCTTTTGTTTCTCCAAATTAAGTTCCTTCTCAGATACTTTATGTACATGCTAATTTCGCAGCAGTTACTGAGTACATAGCAGTCATGAGTGGTGACCAATATGACAATATGTCATCATTAACATGATAAATTATGATGTCATATGCTTTTCTAAGTATATCGTGGGTGTCATTAGTACTTGTAGAACACTGAACAGCTGTATGTATGCCAAACGTACAGGGTTAGGCCAATAATAGAGAGCCTGTGAAGAACAGCAGCCGCTGAAGGGTAACTGCATGAAAATCATGGAACAAGCAGTTGGTTAGATGTCAGCTATTTTTTTTGTCTTTTTAAAATTTGGCACTGCTGGTGTCTTGTGACTGTTTTAGTATGTTCGTCAACCCCACACGAACTGCATACATTTCATGCATGTTTAATGCATAGAACTGAAGAATTAATCATTTTTCTGTTGAACTTACAGTTTGAATTTTAATTTGTCATGTTAAAATTTTAAACACTCCAATTATAATTATAACTGCATTTATATTGCAACAATGTTGTTTTATAAATAAAATGGAAATAGCAAGAAATTGCATGGATGCCAATGAGACGGACCAATCAAAACCAACAAACACCCAGGTACACAT
The DNA here is from genome assembly GCA_037974365.1 of Hydrocynus forskahlii. Lineage (NCBI taxonomy): Eukaryota > Metazoa > Chordata > Actinopteri > Characiformes > Alestidae > Hydrocynus > Hydrocynus forskahlii. The sequence goes on along the minus strand of JBBPCX010000114.1, from coordinate 21,693,882 downwards.
GTACTCAAACTCATGTAACTGGCAATCTGGCACACCACCCTCAGTGTTCAATTCTGGTCTTCTGGCCCAAAATAACAGAAATGTTTAAAACTAATAGTAAATAGTAAGTGTTAAACAATGATGTACTATTTTTGTTTTATTGTGCACCAATTGAGGGATAGTATTACTTAGGATTTATTACTGAGTCGTAAGCCTAGGCTTTAGGGTGTTGAATTAGAGGGCTTAAAACATCTCCTCAGTTATGAGCAGCACAATGGTCAATTTGGGTGTTATAAGGCAAATAATTGACCATTTACTGCAGAATTATAAATGTGTCATGGAAAAAAAAAAAGAAAGCTCTAACAGATGTGAAGATTGTCATGTCAGATCCTGAAGCATTGGGCAACACCTCGAAGCAGAGTGTGGCATGGCGTCTGCAAATAGCATCAGCCGCATTTGTTGTGTTACACTTAACGATGGATGTCGCACAACCCTAAATAACGTGTCCAGACCTGGCAGGTTTAGCGGCTGCCAATTGCACGAGCCGTGACAGTTCATAAGAGTGGGGGCTTATCCTTTTCTCAGCGTGAAACAAACAACAGCGGCTCCCCCAACATCACAATATGTGCCTGAATACAGCAGCATGAGCCATCTGGATGAGAGCGGCAGAGTGAGGCGACATGCATGCTCCTGCCCTTCAAAGCAGATGAAACTTTATAGCATCCCAGTGGTTTTAGCTAGCCTGAATATCATTATATAAATATGCTATAAATATGCTTATATATATATATAATTGGACAAATAATTCAGAATTTCAAATTACATTTAATGATGCATTTCTTGCTTTAGAAACGAGTAGAGCATTTTGTTCTTCATTTTATCCACTTTACTGCATTTGTAACCCTACAGAAACAAGTGTTATATTTGCATTCATCCATTATCATTCGTTATCTAAACCACTTATCCATACCTAAGGTCATGGGGGTCATAGGGTGAAATGCGTAGAAATACCCTGGACAAGTCGCCAGTCCACCACACATCTCAATTTTAACCTCCAGTTCACCTGACATGCATGTCTTTTGACTGTGGGAGGAAACTGGAGTACCTGGCGGAAAGGACCCTCAGGCGCACGGCCAGTAATCAAACCCAGGATCCTCATGCTGTGAGGCGACATTATTACCTACTGTGCCACCATGCCACACTGTTACATTTGTATGTAATGCTAATCCAGGTGAATGTAGTTTATGTGTCTGCACTGGCATCTGCATCATCAGATATTATGTATGTAAAAAATATTGGATATTAGCATCAGCCCAGAATTACTATATTGGTACAGTGCTGCCACGTATTGCTAATTTGCTTTATTGTAGATTTTTTTTAAAAACAGTTGAAATACCCCAGCGTAATAAAAATATTCCCAATTAATCTGGGGTCATTTTAACTCTGTCTTAAAAATGAAAATAAGATGTTCATATCAGTGACTGGAAAGGGGCCATGTTTCAGGTTCTGTATTTTTCTGCACTAGCTTTGGCAGGTTTTTATGCTGCTCAGAAAACAGTCGCTAACAGACCACATGCTAAAATCTGACATGACACATGGTCCAATTTCCCCTCTGCTCTGGACAGCTCGCTAACCTGTACAATCCTACTTTTTTGATAAGAAATGCAACTGCCTGCTATCTAGCAGTTGGATACTTATATAAAAATGCACCTGGCATTAAAACTGAAAATTAAAGCCTGACACCTTATACTTCGGGCAGTCACAGAGTCCGGTGGGTTGCAGAGCTAAACACAAATTGCTGTTTTTGTGTGCCATGCAGGCAGATTCCTTTTTTTGAGACTCTCAACTCTACTGTTGATGAATAAAGGCTGTTTCCTGTTGGACCAATAGAAATGGATCTTGGATTATGAAAAAAGTGTGCAGACAGGATGTTTAATTTCAGCAACATGCTGTAGTGCTTTATAATAGACATAAGTTCCACATAGTCATTGCAGCAGATTGCAGTCCACCACAGGAACTGCTGGGGGCGATATGGCTTCTGTTGTCTTGTTGGATTCCTAAAGAAATCCCTTGACCTTTGAATAATGATGGGGCTGTAACACTGGTGAAATAAAGAGAACAATGCTTTGATTATGACCACATAAGATGTTTTGAACAATGCAAGTAATGGCAGTAATATGGAAAGGCTTGTGTGTGTGTGTGCCTGTGTAATGTCACCCTTGCAGTGCAGCAGTGTGACCTGAGAACTTTCCATCTGTCTGAAGTAAACTCTGGTTCTAACTTTGACAAACAAACCATGAAATCCAGCTCAACATGTGATTGGATTTCTCAGTGAGCAGGACCGCTTTGTTAGCTGAGGGCTTGGAAGTGGCACCCTCTGCATAGAGACATAATACTGGAAAGATGGAGTGAGAGGCAGAAAGAGAGAGAGAGAGAGAGAGAGAGAGAGAGAGAAGTGATGGAGAGAGGAAGAGGGAAGCAGAGAGTTGGTGGGAGAGGCTCCATGTTTTATAGATGCCATTTAAAAGAGCGTGCCGGAGTGGAGGGAGGCCGCAATGAACTGTAACTGAGACAAAACGGCAAGACAATAAACAAGCAAATTGGCTGCCAGGGAGCCTTCAGTAGCCCCGCCCCTCTCACCGGAATGAGAGACACCACAGCGCTCTGTGTAGCATAGCCTTCTGAGATGAAACTGGAGAATTACGTTTTTTCTCTTTTTTTTTCTTCTACTCCGCCTCTCTGCCTCCCTCTTGAGCTCTCCGTTTCTAATACAGTGTCCAGTGTAATTGTGTGGATAGCTGGTATATACATACATCCACAATAGCTTTATTGTGTTGTCACACTCAATTCTTTAGCTCTCTTGTTGTCTACCTCAAGGGCGGGTCTGATTTTTGCCATATAAACCAGCTTGGAATTTAGATAGCTCCTGATCATTTGTCCAGTATCAGCATCTTTGCCAATTACCAAACAATTAATAGATGTTTCTAGGCGATACATTTTTAGATTAAGAATGTGTATGTGTGGTGACTAGGAGCATAACTGATAGGAGATTTGTCTATATTTAAAAATTATTCAAAATTATATTCAAAATTATTATGTTAATCTTCAAGGCCATTCACGGCCTTGCCCCTCCGTATCTATCTGACCTCCTTCATGTTGCCACTCCCTCTCGTACCCACAGATCATCCTTTTGACTGTCCCTTCTGCCCTTCTCACCACTGTGGGGATCATAGCTTTCAGCCGCTCTGCTCCCTGGCTCTGGAACTCACTACCACCCGAGCTCAGAAACATCAATTCATTTTTACTCTTCAAATCCACACTCAAAACCCATCTGTTCAAGCTTGCTTTCTCGCTTTAATTAATTTGCACTGTTTAAATTGTTTAAATTGAATATGCTTTTAATCTTGTTTATTATTATGGTTTTACTGTTTGTTGCACTTGTTTTATTGTACGGTGTCCTTGTGTGCCAGAAAGGCGCCTATAGATAAAACATATTATTATTATAAGGCTGTGAGTATGGTGAATTGCATTATTTTTCTTTTTCCTCTGCCCCACTACTGTTTATGTAGACAGTAGGTAGATCTACAATAGCATTATACTATTGTCACTCCTAACTCTTCTATTGTCCACCTTGCTGGCCTGTCCGCTTATGGCCTTGCTGCCCTGGGGCCCATCAGGCTGAGTTTATGTGGCATTGTTGTGAATCGCTGTGTAAACACACAGTGAAATTGCTTGGGGCTGGATTTTTCTCTCACCACTCTATTTCACTCCCTCCGGACCTATTTTCAATATGCCAGTCAAAAGAGGAAGCCATATTACCATAAGCTTCCACCATTGAGCAGGGCTGTGCAAGAAAACATTTCTCCCATTCTTGTCCTGCATCCACCAAATTCCATCATTGGGATTCAGAAGAACATGGGATTTTAGTTTTTCTGTCTGTGAGACCAGCTACATATGTTTGTTTCTTCAGAATTAGATTCACCTTTATTCACCATTGTGTACAAAAGACATTTCCTTATATGGGTTTGCTCAGAAACACAGTTGTGTATATATGACATAAAACACACAATACCTCATAAACCACAGGATGGGCAACAGTACACTTACACATAGTAGAAGCTGGTGTAGTGATGAAGGTATATAAATGTAATTATTGTGGGTTTAAAACAAATATAAAACAAGCAGCAGAGTATTTAATTTGATCATTTATTCAATTGTTCATTTTCTGTGACTGCTTAAACCTTTCCAGGATACCCGGAGCCTATCCCGGGACCAATAGGCGTGAGTCAGGGACTCAGCCTGGGTGGGGCACCAGGACACTACAGTAAATTTGATGATTCCAATTAATTTTACAGTGGTCATGATTTATGTAAGCCTCTGTTTTTCTAATGCTAGGCCTTGCTTATCACAAACAGTTTGAGCAAGGAAACCTTAAAGCTAGATACTTGACTATGTGCCAGTGTATCTTTGTATTAATCATCCTTTATTCTTTCTTTAGGGCAGTCTGACAGCACAGAGTAGGCAGACAACAGTGCAGCAAAAAGTGCTATCCAAGATTTTCAATTTGAAGGAGCAGGGAATGGACTACGCATCACACATAATCGTGTAAAATCAAGCCTCCTTTTAAGTCCACATAAAAGGTCTGACAAATACATGAAGGCGTGAGCTTGAACTTTTTTTTTGTGTGACAGAGACAAAGTCATGACATGCACCACATCTTCTAAGCGTGTAAAGAATTACAGCACTTCCTCCTCTCAGAGAATCAGGAAGGATGAGGTCTACCTGGTCAGCACACAGGAGCTCACTTTGCGATACAAAAACGTAGTTATGCAATAAATTAGACACTGAAAAGGGCATTACAATTTCTCCCACACTGAGGAAGTCATACAAAAGGAACAGAAAAGACAGAGTGTGTGTGTGTGTGTGTGTGAACAGCCCTGGTTGGGCTTTTGAGCTACTGCATGGCTGCAGGTGCTCCCTTCTGCCTTACTGTAAAACCAGTTAACAGGTCAGAGTGATTTTAACGCTACATGCTTTATGTCATGTTCTTTTTGTACAGCCAAGTGAGCTCAAGCAGATGCAGGATTGAAAGACCAATTTACTGCTGACATAATTATGAAGTGGGATCAAACACATCTGCGAGGAAAAATGAGCCCTTTGCTGGGGGAACCACTATAAAACTGCAATGCACAATGTGTGGTAATTAATCTGTTACATACAAGCTACAACTGTTTGAAACAGCAAGGCCAAAAATGTTATAGCCCAGTCACTACTAGAATCCTGCTGGGGTGCTATATTCTGGGCAGATTTTGGTAATTACCTTTTACTCAAACAGGGCAGCTGCCAAGATGTTTAAATTTATAGCTTTCATCCTTAAATGTATTTAAATTCATGTTTTAGACTACTATTTGGGGACAGTTTTGTTTTTCTGTATATTTTGTGTACCTAATAGTACTTAAAAGTCTACACTTTTCTGTTTTTTGTTTTATTTTTTTAAGAAACCTACAGTTAAAGATTTATTAGTAGATGTATGTACCAAAATCATACTTTATATTTCCATTACCATTTTCAAACATAATTCAGCTGCTTCTTTCAGCTGTCTGGATCGTTTGAAAGGCTGTCATGAGAGCGTTTGCTTCATGGTAGTAAAGAACAGTACACGTGTAATAAAAAAAACAGAAACGTTTTCTCCAAATCTTCTGTTTAATTGCTTTGCTACAGACTGTCTGCAGCAGTGTTTCTCAACGGGGGCGGTACCGCCCCCCTGGGGGCGTTTGAAAACCATCAGGGGGCGTTGAGAATGAGACAGCTGAGATGGGGGCGCTCAGACGCAAATGGGGGGTGTCCATTTTATTAATTAGAATTTTTAAGCATATACAATAAACAGACTTTGTTCATTTGAACACGACATAAGATGTAATAATATATTCATGGACTGATTCGAAATAAATATGCATACCAGCGCCTGGAGCTCTGAGGACTTTCCCTACTGCCGGCACGTCATTTCCATAGCAACCGCCGTAAACAAATTCCTTACCAACCATCGGCCGCAGCGCCGACTCCGGTGCACTCAGGCTGAAGCGGAAGTCTCTGTGTCCTGAAGTTAAAAAGCTTGCAGCCACCAAGGCGGGGGTCACACTAACTTGAGCTTTTTGTTTTATTAAATAAGCCAGTTAATCTATGTGGCTAGTTTCCATCACTCAAATTTCTAATTACGGTAGTTAGCCTGTTTTAAATGGGCGATAGC
>JBBPCX010000114.1:21655900-21687556 GCA_037974365.1 Hydrocynus forskahlii | reverse complement strand
TCCGTCAATTGTGAGAATAGCCTTCCTGTACTGCATTTCTTTGTGTGTGTGTGTGTGTGTGTGGGGGGGGGGGCGTCAAGAGGCTCATGATGAGGTCAGGGGGCGTTTGTTCAAAAAAGGTAGAGAGCCACCGGTCTACAGTAACAACACTCTTTATCACTGCAGCATGAATGGATGGGCTGAAATTCTGTAGACTTATTTGACAGTCATTTGTGAATTTGTTCTGCAGGGTTGTTTTGAGGCTGGGATTCCATATCTGGATTGAATGAACTGATGATGTTGTTATTTGAACAACATTTACTTACTTTTATAGTTAAGTTTCACTTAAGTAATTTAGAATTAAGTATTCAAGTTGTGTGTTTTACAGAAGAAACAAATGAAGCCAGAAAAAGCATGAAAGAAAGAAAGATTCATTTACCTAGGTAATATGGGATGCCCTTCATCTTGGCTCGACCATCCCACTTGCCCTCCCCTTTCCTGGCTTGCCCATGTCTCACTGCATAGCCCCACTACGCTTGTTGTACCGTGTCGACCGCTCGTCTGCCTTTAGCATTGCTGCCCGAACTCCTCTCAGCTGCTTTCTGTTCTCTCTCTCTCCCCATCTCCATTTCCTCAGAGACACAGGGCTGCGCAGGACTTTCTAAAGGCTTTTCCACCGTCACTGCACTGTGCAGTGGGAGCGTGGCCTTTTTCTTTCTCTCTGAAAGTGGGTGTCACGTTGCTCACTTGTCCTCCATCTGAAAAGAGAGAGCAGACATTGCTATTTTCTTTCTCTCTGCCTTTCTTTCTTGTGCTTTCCCTCCTTCTCTCTTACTCTCTTCTTCTCCTTCACACAGGCTCAAGCCATGGTTTTACATCTCACTCACTTTTGTCAGCCTCCTCCCTATACAACCATTAAGCCACAATTTCAGGCTGAAAAGCGCAATTATAGGCTGCGGCAGCGAGCAATCATTTATTTATTTATTTAATTTTTCGTCCGCTTGTTATTTCTTCTTCAGGGAGGCATGGGGGCAGAGCGTTGTTGCTTTGATTGTAATTAGGGGACTAAGAGGCAATAAAGGTTCCTGCGCCCATGATTAGCAGCAGAGGGCCGGCCTGCGAGTTTGGGGTTGTAGCGAGAAAAAAACCCCCAAAAAAACAGAAAGAAAGTAAAAAAAAGTTGACAGATTGAAAAGAGTGCCCACGGCAGTTTTTGACCCTCTCATGTCTAATAAATAAGCTGACAGAGGAAAAGGCGAATCTCCCTACCCGCTTCTCCTCTCCACACCACCTGCCAGCGCTTTTTTTTTCTGACCTAACAGAGAGAGTCTTCAACTTACTCATTGTCAGATGATTCTTTGAAAGAGCTACGAGGACTTCAAAGGAGGCCTGTCATCAAAAAGAGCAGCAGCCCCGCGCGTTGATAAATTCATTGTACAGAAGCTCGTCTTGGGCCTTGATCTGCACTACAGCACTGGAATGTGAAACGGATATGGAGATAGTTTCGTTATCTCCTCCACGTTAGGGATTGGGACTGGCTAGGGGGCAACTTTGGGCACAGGGTCTTTTGATCTAAGCAGCTTTGTCCTCTCTCTTATGGGCATGTAAATAGCTACATGCAGAGATAAGAATAGACATACTGTAGATGAAGCAAAAAAAGGCACTGTGTCACTAGAAGAAAAGAACTTGAAAAAAATCTGAAGCAATGGAATGAACTACAAACACACCAACTGGTCTGTCACACCAGTGTGTCCCACATTTGGCACACTGTTGTTGAATCCTACCTTTATGGTTACAGCCTTCATTCTTTGAGAGTTGAAGCAGCCCAGAAACTCCATCTGTCAACTAATCACACTTTTTTCACCTTCATACAAAGAGAAATGTGAAAATTAGACAACGGAGATTACAGTCACCATATGTACGGTCTAAGCTTTCTTTGGCTTCCATAACTCTTTAGGAGAACGATCACAAATATGTGATGAGCTCTGGCTGGTCCCCGGAGGAGAACGATCACACATAGGTGCTTCTAATGTGAGAGAACAGAGAGTGTGGTGTTCTGACGCAACATGTACCCTCAGGGACATTGTTTGCAGCTGATGGTGAAACATTAGTATGGAATTCTAGAAGGATGAGGGGAAAAAACTCACTCTCCAGGGCATTGTTTTAATGAACTCACTCCTCAAAGGGTTAAAAATCTTTTTTTTTTTTTAATGTGAAAACTGTTGGTCTTACGTAGAAACCATTTCTTTGGAGATGCCGTCAATTTTGTGAGCCTGCACAGAATTGATAGTCAGGAAAGGGAGGAAGGAGCCCAGCTTTGGCTCTGAGGTTCTGCATAAGTGGAAGGGACTAATTTCTCCTGGGCTTTAGTCCTGTGCCGAGGGTGTGAGAGGACAAATGAGCGAAGGAGAGAGAGAGAGAGAGAGAGAGAGAGAGAGGAGGAGAGACAGTGGAGGAAAGAAGGAGAGGATGAGCTTCCCTCTAATTCTCCCTGGAATGGGGGTAGCTGCCACGTCACTAAAACTCTCCATCTCATACTCTCTTGATCTCTCATCTCTCTCCCTCTTTCTCTTTCTCCCTCTTTCTATCCCACTCCTCTCTCACTCTCTTTCTCTCTCCATCCCTTTCTTCACGTCTCTCTCTCTACACCCCTCTCATTACCCCCACTGCCATTATCTTGCCCTCTCTATCCCTCTTTTTCTCTCTCCCTCTTTCTCCCTGTCCCCCCTCCCTCTCTTTACCCCTCTCATTACCCCTGTACTGTCTAAGTCTTCTCCCTCTCTCCCTTTCTCATTCTCTTTTCTGATCTGTGTTTACTTCTTTGCCTCAGAAACTACGACAAATCATGAACAGATACAAACATGTCCTTACTTCTCTCTGTCTCTCTCCCTCTCTCTCTCTCTCTCTCTCTCTCTCTCTTTCACTCTCTCCCCTCCCCTCACACCCCGTCCCACCCCTCTTTCTGTATGAAAGCCAACCATGATTTTTTCTCTCCTTCCTTTGTATTCTGTATTTCCACTTTCTCAGTGCGTGTCAGGCAGGAGGAAAGGACCTGTCAATCAGCTTTAGAATGCACACCCTCACACACATGCACGCACAGAGTACAGAGCGCACACATATTTCTAGCTGCATGTCTTCACACCCCAAATTCACCTGTCACTGATCTGCGGGCTCTAAAGCCAGGTGATCGGCAGGTGTGGTGGAGGGGCTCATTTTAGACTTATTGACACATCTCAAATACAGGGCTTAATCCCAGTCATACATCGAGAGGGGATTTTAGGATCAAATCCTTATTGAGGCTACACTCTAGCCTACGCTCGGGCTTAATCTGTGATTGGCAATGTGAAACCTCCCCTTCATACAGATGCGCCTCTTTCTAGACTAGTTTCATTTTCTCTCATAATTGATTCTCATTATTCATTTAACAATTGTCAGCTATTCTGTTTTTTTCCTTCTTAGAATCCCACTTACCCTCTTGAAGTCTCCAAACTCTCTCGCTTTCTCTTTTTGTCTCTTGCTGCTTCGGTCTTGTCTGTTATTCTCAGATGCACCAGTTTTGGCCTAGACATATAAACAATTATTAATTGTTCATTTTGAAAATGATGATGATGGTTATTATTTAATAATTGTGAACTATTTTATCATTTTCACTGTTACTTTTAAATTGTTCAGGGACACATTCTTTGTGTTGCGGAGGAGGAATTTATTGGGCCGAATGTAATGAAGTCCATATGGGAGAAAGGTGCCTGCTCCCCTACGCGCAGGACATCTTGCTTTTAATGGGCGCCCGGTGATGAGCACTTCTCACCAAAATTAGGCCATTATATTGTACGAGGTGCATCAAATAGGCACTTAAAGGACTTTTATAAGCGAAAGCATTTCTGCGGCAGAGCTGACTCTTTTTTTCTACATTTTACCCGCCTACAAACCCACTTAGACCTTTTCAGAATCACAGACATAATGGCCACATTTTTAGGGGAACTCTGTGTCCCACTGTGTGTCTTCAAACACCTCTCATTTTTCTTTTCTCCCTCCCTTTCTGCCACTTTTTTTCTCGGTCTTTCTCACTCTCACGCACACCTATGCATTCATTTTAACTTAGAACGCATCAATCTTCATTTTTAATGCCCCTCAAACCCCCACCCACCCCAGTGTAGGAGTGTCTCGGTTGATGACAGGGAGAATGTGTGTGTGGATGAGCGCTCAGCTGTGACCTCTCATTAATGGAAGCCAGAGCACTCGCTGCTGCTCTAATGCACTCTTTTACCTTGTTCTCTCTCTTCTTCGCTCGGCCTCTGCCTCTCTGTGACAGTACAGCGCTGCTCTTCAGCGCAGGTGTGATGTCCAACAGCCTCTCTGCCTGTTTTTTGTTCTCCTCCTCTGTCTCTTTGTGTTTTGGCTCTTTTTTCATCTTCTCAGGCCCCAGAGAGCACTCCCCTTGAAAGAAGGAGGGATGGAGTAGAAGGTTTAGTACAGAGAGGGAATGAATGAGTGGATAAAAAGGCTGTTCCTCTTGATTGCTAGATATTCTTAATCTTATGTAGTAATAATAATAATTATTATTATTATTATGGTCTACACATTTATTAAGGTTGAATCTTTCAGTATATTGGTATCTGTTTCTATATTTAGTATTCACATGGTTCGTCTTTTTACACTATAGACCCCCTATACAACACTATTCCTTATTTTTTTCAGTTCAGGCTCTTTTAACTCTCTTTTAAATAAAAAAGTGTCATTTACTCAAAGAAGATGATGTTAGAGAATAAATCATGTTACACCCAGTTAACCTTAGTTAAAGGCTGAACAAAACCCAACTCCCCCTATCATTCCACAAATCACTCCTTTTCTCTGAAAGACTGAAGACTGAATGCCTTTCACCCCTTTTTTCTGAAAATCTGAAGGTTGGGTTTGTAAAACATACTGAAATGGCAAACAGCATTTAAACAGATATCCAAATTCCAGTGACTGGTTTTACTTTATATTTGACTATTTAACTGAACAAGCTCCGTTACTTATATAGATGGCAAAAAATTGAGAAATAAACAAAAATCAACTAATAAAAAAAAACAAAAAACAACTAATCACTGTCTATACAAATGTAGTACAAAACACTGAAATTGCTCACCTACCAGAGTTACTGTGCTCTTAGCAAAATCTGTGATTCTGAAATTGTCTCCTCGGGCAGCTGGTGGTCTAGTGGTTAGGGCGTTGCCCCTGCAATCAGAAGGTTGTGAGTTTGAATCCCAGGACTGCAAGCCTCACCACTGAGCTACCCTTGAGCAAGATACCATCCCTACCCTCTGCTTCCTGGGCACGCCTCTTTGGTGGCGGCTTTACTTGGTGAATGGGTTAAATGCAGAGAGAGAATTTTACACTTTGTGTTCACACATGGCTATAAGAGGCCACTTTACTTTACTTATTTTTCATTCCGCCTTATTTTTGCCTTGTTTGGTGCTATTTTATGTTTTGACTGGTGCACCATTTAAGGTGAAATGGAAGATTCCTGTAAGATGGTGGTGACAAACCTGGTGCACAAAGATAGCAAAGGAATATTTAGATATAGCTTTATATAGCATACCAGCTAAAATGATTTTAACAACAAATGTAAGGATAAATTAACAAAATGATTAATCTAGTAAATAAACTAATGAATAATAATATGAATTATAATGAATTATGACAATAATATGTTCTATATTATAATAATCAATATTATAATAATGAACTTGAAAAAAAATAGTTATTAATATTATTAGGGTAGGACACATTTATTAGGGTTGAATTATTGTTATATTTCAAGCAAAAATGTAATAAAACCATATCATTCACTTGCAGTAAGCTAAAAAGGACACAAGTCCGTGAAAACTTCTTCTTCCAGACGACTCTTTCAGCAGCTGTCCTGGTTTCTATCTCTCCAGAGTCAGGGGGCCTACATTCGGCCCACAGCACACAGCGTGATGTGGAACCTCTGCCGTGTCTCTCTCTCTCACGCTCTCTCTCTCTCTCTCTCTCTCTCTCTCTCTCTCTCTCTCTCTCTCTCTCTCTCTCTCTCTCTCTCTCTCTCTTTCTCTCTCTCTCTCTCTCTTTTTTTTCTCTCTCTCTCTCTCTCTCTCTCTCTCAACTTAATCACCAGTCAGCAGGGCAGCAACACAGGGCAGCAATGCAATGCAAGGCAGTGAATGAAATGGAACAGAGGGAGGGTAAATGTAATGTAAATGTAATTTCCCACAAAATATCTATCTGTACAATAACTATGTAGATATTACATTATGACAGTCTGCTTCTTTGTGAACTCTTCTACAGATAAACGAGGGATGCAGTCTGATTGAAGCAGCTGGTTTTCCCTGTGTAGATGTCACAGCAGTCTTTTTACGTATATGCAATGCAAATATGTGCTAAAACTCTTTTGAGTCTGGAGAATTGGCTCAGGCAAGAATGATGGCAGCATGTTTTTTAATTCAGGTAACCTTAAATTCTAGCAAGCATCATCTCATGCATCAAGTACTGTACTAGAGGTGCATGACCACACAACATGTTGTAGCCAAAAACTGTCTCTTGCCACTTATAAATGTATGTGCGGTTAGTTGAATGCACTAGTGTGAGTGTATGTGAGTGTGTGTTCAGATTTGTACTAATTTCATGTTCATTGACTTTATTATTAAGGGTTGCAAAATGACCAAATGGCTCCAGATGGGACAGGGCTCCACAGCTGTGTCTGAGGTCACGCTTGTGGTTTGTGGACAGTTTGTGAGTTCATATGCTTTCCCGAGTCCAATTGTGTCCTGGTTTTCAAATGTGTAAAGACTGGGACAGGACTGAGACACTAAGCAGTTTTGGAATTGATAATCAGGACAAAATGCGTAATTGCTTAATCAGGTCAAGATTATTGATATTATTTTTTCAGTATTTAACTCTTTGTGTATATTGGAAAAACATCCCCTGGATATCTGGCGCTATTTCCATTTGTGCCAGAGGGCGCAAGACCATGTCACATAGAGCATGTCTTTTTAAGGTTTTAAAATGTCTTTCACTTTAGAGCTCTTGGTTTCTCTTGCTTTGTTTGCTCTGCACTGCTGCAGCTCCTGTGAGGCAGTGGATCTCCTCGTGCTGTTCGTTTAGCTTTCTCAGCAGCTTCTTATCCATGGCTAAAGGGAAAATGATAACTTCGTTATTGTTGCTACTCAGCGTCCATTTCTTTGTCCTCTCTTCCTGCATTCTCAGTGGTTATAACATGCGGCGCTTTCAAATCTGAAAAACAGATTTAATCTGAAAAGACCTTGAGTTTACTAAACATTAAACCATAATCAAGCACAAAAAAAATTGTTTCTGATGCTGTTCTGCAAGTGTGGCAACACTTGACTATGAGGCACCCTCATCAGCAATGCATATAAGACATAAAGAAAAAAATGATCAGTTTATTTATAGATAAAGATGGCCATTATTGATAATTATCGATAAATTAAGACATGTTCCCTGTCCCAGAAAATCTATAAACAATAACACAAAAAACATATACTTTCCCAAAGAAAGTGTAAGTATATAGTATTTCTGAGTTCAACTCACTGGTGACATTCTAACATGGAACTATTGGATGAATGTAAGAATGTCTGTCTGTTCCACATACACTATATAGACAAAAGTATTGGAACACACCTGTTTTCCAGGATTTTTGGATAACGCCATGCTTCCAAATTTATGGACACAGTTTGGGGAAGAACCTTTTCTATTCCAGCATGACTGTGCCCCAGTGCACAAAGCAAGGTCAATAAAGACATGGTTGGATGAGTTCGGTGTGGAAGAACTTCCAAAACCTGGAACGGAGATTGGGACCCAGGCCTTCTCGTCCAATATCAGTACCTGACAGCGTAAATGCTCTACAGAATGAATGGACACAAATTCCCACAGAAACTCCAAAATTTTGTCTTGTAGAAAGCCTCCCAAGAAGAGTCGAAGCTGTTATAGCTGCAAAGGAAGGACCAACTCCATATTAAAGTCTATCTACTTGAATGCAATGTGATTAAAGTTCCTGCTGGTGTAATGGTCAGGTGTCCCAATACATTTGTCCAAATAGTGTTTATATGATACATATTTGTACGTTTGTGATTTGCAATTAATTTGCAAATACGTTACATTACTGTATACATTAATGTAACCAAAGCCACAAATCTCGAGCACGGACTTAAAGGCCCTACGTTTTCTCAGTAACCTTCTTTTATGCTGCTGCAACAGTAAAATGACTGACCACGACTCTCTCCTGGTGAAGAAGTGTTCACATTCAGGACACTTAATGTAACTTATTTTCTTACTTTGACTAAGTTAAAGGTTATTGTGCATGAGAAAAGGTTATTGTGCAGGAGATGAACAAGCTTTAGTGTCTAGATATAATGAACTGTCAACTATTCTAATATTATAACCTTTATTATCACAATACTAGCTTTATTCTTACAGTTTTTAGCCCATTGCACCACCTCAGACTCTAAAATTCTGTTTTCCTCCGATATAACAGTTATAAATGGTAATAGTGAACACAGTAAGCAACTTTGCGATGCAGCAGCCACATGTTAACACATCTTTTCATACACTGAATTCAGTGGCCACAGATCCATAATCAGTCGTTAAATGAAATCTAAAAGTGTTCACCTAAATGACATAAACAAGGTTTTATTGGGCTGGTTTCTTCACAAGCACGGCCAGTAATGAGACTCAGACCTAGGCGAGCTTTTCTTTCCCCCCACTGCTCTAAGTATGTAGATGGAATAAAACAAAGGCCCAGTGTGCAAAAGCTGTCACCTGACTCTGCAGTGAACACTGTATTAGACTTGCACAAGAAAATCAATTCGAAAAATATAGAGGCAATTATTTTGTCTCCCACACAGCCTGACAAAATAACTGCCAAGTGAAGCTAGGGGGAGAAATAAATAATGAAAGAGGGAGAGAATGAGAGCAAGCAGTGTGGAGACTAAACTGAGAGAGAGAGAGAGTGAAGGAGATAGAGAAAGAGAGAGAGAGAGAAACTCACTCACAAACACTCTCATGCACATAGATAGACCAAGACACTGCAGATGCAAGTCTGTACACAAAACATGCACACACACACACACACACACACACTCATTAAGACTGAATCGTTTTGTTCTCATACATAATGTAGTTAGGGCAGCAGAGTGCTTGCAGTCAGTCTCTCTGGCTGTGTGACAGTCTGCCTTAAACGCCAGGGCAGACGGCTTGTGGACTTCCTTTAAGGAGGTGATTGTAAGGGTTACTGTCATCTTGCTTGTTTGCAGCTGGAAGATGTAAAGCTGTGTGATGTATGTTAGAGCGGTGAGGATAGGGGTGAGCAGCATGGCCATATGACATCATTATCGCAATAATGTTTAGTACATGAAGGATAGAACTGCACATTTATTCTGGCGTATTCAAGTCCCAGTTTCAGGCCCCCTTCATTCAGATTTTGTAGCAATGACACGAAAATGCCACTAGTTAATATCTGACATTATAGCTCGATAAACTGTCAGCAGTCAGCTGGGGTAGTAGGATTTACAATTCAGGCCCTCTTTACTACCAAATCTGGATGCATGTAAAAAGTGTAAAGAAGTTTGTGGTCAGAGTGTATTTGGATCTAACTGTCCTGATCCTGAGGTAGTCAGACACTGATCATATATGTGTGAATTCCATATAGCCAGCTTGGCTACATACACTTTCCAACATGATGTGTGATACACACAACTTTCATTTCTGCCCCAGACTCTTGCTAAACATGTTATTTTGAAGGCGTGTGTACTTGTATTCAATTGTAGGTTTATGCACGTGAAATTCTTTTGTTGCCTAACAGTGATGGTACATAATTCTCCCCTCACAACTGTCATCTGGCATTTTACCCGTTTCTTTCTTTCAGCTGTGCTTCAGGTGTGGCAAGTAAACAATTGTCCATAACCTGCTGTCTTCTCGCCTAGATCGTGCCGCATCAAGATTGCAAAATGTTTCATGAAACATTAAACACAGCTCAGCCCGTCGAGGCTTCCCCTGCTCTGCTCTGGTGCCAAGCTGGCCTGATGAAAAATATAAATATTGCATCTGATTGAAACATTTTTTGACTGGGTGATGATTCTATCACCATGGATCACAGTAATCTGGATCACAGTAATCGGATGTTAAGACGAGTGCGAACAGGGCCTTACTGTTTCCCCAACATTCATCACACGCATCGGAGAATCAGAGAGAACATTTAACCTACATGTTGTATATGAGATTATATTCAGTCTCTGTTTGTCTGAACTGAATTTATATTGCTATATATTGCAATATTGCTGTTGTGTAGCCTGGCTAAACTCTTTCAAAAATGAGGAAGCAGTATTAATCACGAGCTCATGAGACCTGGCTCAGTTTTAGGTCATGTAAACCTGGCCATGTCTTATAACAATAACAATAATTTCACAGTCCCTCCTGCAAAAGAACAAATAGCCTAAAAGCTCATTATTACTTACATATATCTCTGTATTATAAAAATGAAGCAATCAGTCTACTTTAAAATTAAGGCAACAGTTTGTGAAGTCGGTGAGGCTTACAGTGTGCCCACACTAATGCCCAAATGACTGGGCGTTTTTTGAAGTCACTCATTGTGGTCTTAGTTGACACTCTTGTGGGGAATTTTGTCAATGCTGAAAATGTAAGAGAGCATAAATGGATCCATTTTACTGAGTGTAGTGACATGCAGTATCTAAACAAATATATTTGTATTCATAGATTTTGTGATTTTATCACTACATATTGTGGTAGGCATTGTAAGACATGCGAGTGTCTTGATATTTTTATCTTATGGGTTGGTTAAAACTTTGTGAGCTCTAGCAGATCAGCAGATGTCTAATAGGAATTATTTCATAACGAAATTTGTTCATTTGCTCAGGCTCCAAAACATTTGGGGTGTGTGTGTGTGGGTGTGTGTGTATGCATGTGTGTGTGTGTGTGCAAACCTGTATTTCAAGGACAGTGGTCTTTATTTTATTTACCCTGTTCATATTTTGACAGCCAGCCAACAGTAGACATATATTAAACAAAAGAGAAGAAGAGTAAAGGGGAAATGGAAAAGGGGTTGCTTTGATGTTTGACTCTCATGTAGAGACGTACATCTAAGTGAGGAAAAACAAAATGCAGATGCCATATTCAAGGACTTTAGAGTGAAGTTATTTTTCTACCATAATTGGGAAACAATATATATAGAGAGGGAGAGGGAGAGAGAGAAAGAGAGAGAGAAAGAGAGACTACACAATACAGGCCAACGGACTGGTTTTGAATTGTAATGTAACAAGTGCAGCACAGATTTGCAGCATCCTATCCAGCCATTTTTGGAAATGTTTGTCCTAACTCTCCCAGCACCTTTTCCTAAATATGAAGTTCTGTCTCATTTGCTGGATGCTCATTTCAAAATTGAGGGTCCCTTTCATCCCATGTAGCTCAGTGGCAGAAAGCTCTGGAAAGGGTGGGCCTAATCTTATGCCCTGTAGTGTGTATGTGTGTGTGTGTGCATCTGTGTGTGTGTGTGTGTGTGTGTTTGTGTTTAAACAAATGGAAAGTGAGTGTATATAAGTGATGGTTCTGCCAAAATAATAACTGCTGTAATAGTTAAACATATTAACAATTTTAATTTGATGTTTATCATGGTAATGACATACATTAACTGCTATGAGCATTTTTGGCCATATCACTCAGCCCTAGTTTGAATAGAAGCTATGAGCAGATTTCTCTGTATGCAGGAGTGGTGGGTCTGTAGAGTAGTATCTTGGTGAAATGACTGAGTCTAGGGAATCCTTTTACAGAAGAGCTTCTGAGAGCAAGGCTGTTCTGTTTTATCCTCCACAGTCTGTATGAATAGTCTACATATTGCAAGGATAAGTGTATTTAAGTGCTGGATGTTTTAGTATGCTGATAGAATTTAGATTTGTTACAGAACCGCTTCATTTAAAAAAAAAAGATCCATCTATCTCTTAGGGCTGGTCTTGTCTTCATAAGCTTCTCTGCTCCTTCCCCTGCTCCTTACTTAGGATGCATTATCCTTCCCTCTGCGTGAGCACACACGCACACTCACACACCCATTCTCACACTCGCCGGGACTGAGGGGCTTTTAGAGGTCCGACTAAGGCTGCTTTAATGAACTTGTGCGCTATAGAGAAGTGATGAATGGACAGAATGTGTGACTTGGCTAAAGGATTGACTGCTCGAGCCAGTCCTGTTTGCAAAGAGTCTCCCTCTCTGACCCTCGCTCACTCTCTCTCATTCTCATGGTCTCTCTCTCTCTCTCTCTCTCTCCGTCTCTCTGTCTCTCTCTTTCTGTCTCCCTCTCTTTCCTGTACCCTGGATAAGCTGATGTAACTGCGTGACAGAATCGTGCAAATATAGGAAAGAAGTCCGACTGGATGGAGGGATGAATCAGGCGGAGGACGAGTGGGCAGTTGAAAGAACAGGAAGACAGCTGGTGGGAAGGTCACTATTTCAGGTGTGGGGAACAGATGAAGACTGACCAAAACTCTTTCTCTCGCTTTGCGGCCTTCACCCACTGCTTTTCAACTGCCCGACACTTATTTGGCAAAGGTTGCTCTTTTTGACAGTTTTTTATTTTAACAGAGGTGTGGTCAGGCATGAGATACATCCAGCAAGTTTTTTCTTTTTCTTTTCTAATCCTTTGATTGACCCTAAATATTTGGTCTGAAGCCTCAGCATTTTGCCCCATGTTCCTAATGAGAGCACCCAAGTTACCTTATCGAAAATGTTCAATATCTCATCAAAAGTACCCCATCAGAAAATTTGTTTTATGTCTATGCTATTTTAATTTTTTTCATTTATATTTCAAAATTCATGTAGTAAAGGGTTAAGTTAATAAAAGCATTAATAAAAGCAGAGAGGAAGAAAAAACCCTGAAACAGGTGTGAATTCAACCCGATAAAGTCTGATAAACATTGAGACAGGCTGTGAGATATGTGAAATTTGAACCCACCTTGAGTCTGACAAATATTTGAGTAATGACGTCTGACCCCAGCTGTATTCGACTTGAATAACTCTGCTCCATTCATGTGCAGCGAGGGTCTGGTATACGCAGTCCCACTTCCAGACTGGGGGATGGGAATGTTCTGGTGAAGCTTGTTTAGAGAAGCAAGCTGCTTTGAAATATTCATTTTAGTTAAATGACAGCTCAGAGAGGTGAAGGGGGACCATGTGCATCCCTCTGACAGCTGACGCAAGGATAACGAGGGTGACAGAAAGAAAGGAAAAGTCGGTTGATATCGTGCTGCTAAGCGTTTTCTTTTTTTGCTCAGAGATGGTGTTAAAACATGGCTTTTTTCGCAGTTTTGAGGAACTTGTCCAAAGTGTCTCTTAAAACTGATATACTATCACTTGCAGAATTTCTCAAAGGAAATAATTCCACAGAGAAAGACTGAATGATATTGGGGACAGAATCACATAGTGATATTTTAGGTTTTAGAGATGGTTTTGTGATACTGGAGCAAACTGGAGTTACTGGAGCAAATACAAAAGTCAAACATTCACAAAGATAAACTATTTACAAATGGATCTAAAAAAGCACTCTAGCTATGCAAAGTGTGGGTTTAGAGGGGATATGAAGGCTCGGTATTTGGATTAGGGCAGCATGATAGGTTCAAAATACCACACTGCAATTAAATCGCTACATATTGCAGTATACTGGTCTGTTAGATATGTTATATTGTTATATATGTTTCTATACTGATATGTAATTTCTGTTTAATCTTTGTCTTTTACAGGGTACATATATAAAAACACTGCTACTGATTATAAAGAGCTAAAAAGTTACTGATAATAGTACATTTAATATCAGTTATATATACAAATCAGTTATATACACAGATGAGCCACTTCAGTAGGTGCACCAAGCTCGTATACACATCATCTGTTTTGTCACCTCCACTTAGATGCACTTTGTAATTTACAATTACAAACTGTAGTCCAACTGTTCCTCTGCATTATCTGCGTTTTCAGCCAGCAGTGTCCTGTGGCCCGAACATTCCACTACCATGTCAAGGTCTCTGATGTGGTGAGAAAGATCCTGCAACCAAATAAAAACTGCTCACTGGTGGTCCTTAGGGGTTCCTGACCATTGACAAACTACAGTCTGTAACTGTAAAGTACAAAGAGCACCTACATGTCAAGAGAAGTTGATATGATGGGCACTGAGTTTAGATAAAAAGCAAGTGCACTTAATAAAGTGGCTTGTCTTTGTATAATACCAATGTATAAACTCCATGTCCTAAATAATCTCATTGTCACTTCAATGACAAGTCGATCAGGCGAGACATATTGTCCAAAGTTCTGATTTTGTTTTATTCGGTTTCACAGCTCATGTAAGTTTTGTATTTATTAAAAAGATTTGGGTGGCTATAGAGGTCTAGTGTTTGTTAGCTTTGTGCTCCAGTGCTCAACTCAAAAAGCAAAATTTGGATGCCAGACATGTCTTGACCGATTGACTACATCTGTACGACATGGAAAATCGAGTAAACAAGTTTTTGCTGAACTATTCCTTTAAACTCAAATGAACAGCAAAGTCTTAAAAATGTGTAGTGTGGTTAAAGATGTGCCTGCAATATTATTTGTGTTGATTAATCCAAACACACATACAGCACGTATGTAATATCATTGAGAAGGCCAATGTTGTGTTAACAATTATGGGACAATATATTGAGTGACCCCAGTGGCTGGATTTGTACACTTTCAGATTGGCAAAGCTCTGTGCTCTGTGTGGGTGTAAATTTGTGTGAACTGACTGCAGAATGTGAGAGGGTACAGCCTAGAAGGATGCACACATATCACGTCTGTGTTTGTGTTTATGTATTTGCATATGCACGTGTATGGTAGAGGCTAAGAGCACTAACTCCTTCATGTGCGCTGACTGACTCTGCTTTGTAGAATTGTGTGTGCTTGTGGGTACATCTGTATGTGTGTGTGTGTGTGTGTGTGTGTGTGTGTGTGTGTGTTTGAGTGCAGCAAAAGAGCAATGGACCCTCTGTGTGGTGGCTAACTCTCTGGCTGTCTTACCGTGAAGAGGAAGGCTCCATTTGGGAGATGAATGAGGGACTGTGAGAGAAGAGCTGCACTGAGAATGATGTAATGAATGGGCTCTTTTAGTAATCTATCAGTGGCTACTGTACCTCTGCACCAAATCTCCTCTCTTCCTTTTCTTTTATCCCCTTTCTCTTCCTTCCTTTCCCATCTTTGAGTCCTTTGCCGGATGGAAATACATCTACTGGGATCAGCTGAATGGAGAAATAGACCATTTTACATCTGTAGGGTTCGGTTTGAGGGCAATAAGAAGGGATGCCATTCTGGTAAAAAAACCAAAAACCAAAAAACCTTTTATGACCCTGCCACCCCACCCACCATTTCCATTCCTCTTGAATTATAGATTCAAATTGATATCCCTTAAGGTATCAATTATAGATACTTTTTCATTCATGTGTGAGATTTACTCACTATGTTGCCTTAGATGTATTAGGAGTCCCTCATGTTAAACAAACAGGTTGTGATCAGGGTAATGCATGCATGTTTTCGCTGGTATTGCAGCAAGATCTGTGGACTTTCTTTAAAAATAATTTTCATTGTTGAACAGTGAAAGATGGAGTTGATACAAACTGAAAACTGGAGCATATAATCTTCTGGGATCTTAATATTTTATTAAATAAAAGGTATTTAAAAAGCTGAACTACCAGCTGTATCTCTGGCATGAGAACTGCTAAGCCAACATATAAGTGCATATAGCATTGCATAGAGTGAGCAGTTCTGAGGAAACCATGCTTTACATTTTTCCTGAGGATTTGTTAGCAATGCATCTGCTAGAAGACAAAAATGCCTCAGAGACCTAAAGGGGATGCAACAGACCCTGATGCAGACTGGAGACAGCAGACGTGAAGAAGCTATTCAGTTCAACGTCTGAATGAATTCTTAAAAAAAGTCAACAATCTAATGACCTTATACATTTCTCTACATAAACAAATAACAAATGGCAGCGCCATAATACAAGACAAGAGAGATCTGAAAAGACCCTCCCAATACTTGTACAAGGAGCGGAAAAACACAATGCAGACATTTTGGCTGCGGGGTTGACCAGTGTATATTTTCAGGGCAAAAAGTGTTTTATCTATAAATAAGGAGGCTGATAACTGTTAGTCAGTCATTCATTTACCATTATTTTGTATTTTGAAAATGTAACTGGAGCATAATTCCTTCATAGAATGTTCATTAATGGAAGATAATCTTTAAATGTCTAGTGAAACATTCAGTTATAGTAAAAATTAAGCGCAACGAGCCTCCACCTGTGTTTTATAACAATATAATAATAATAATAATAATAATAATAATAATAATAATAACAACAACAACAATAACAACACCAACAAAACAGCAATAATAACAATAATAATAACAATAATAACAATAATAATAATAATAATGATTATTATTATTTTATTGTGTCTTTATGTATTTTATTGTCTTTATTTATCTGAGTCATTTTTTATCTGTCTCTAGGTCATAGTGTAGTGTGTATTTATCTTTGTCTGTAGTGCTATTAGCTGAAATACTTGTGGAGGATATGATTGTGAAGGTAATGTATAAATCTTCTGATGTAGACAGAGCTTAAAAGGCATGGAGCTGTTCTGAACCAAGACTTTAAAATAAAAAAAACTAGTCATCTTTTCAAACTGTGCACAAGAATGAGTGAAACTGTGTGACTTTTTGTAAAATGGTGGCTGATCAACCTCAAAGTGTACAAATATTTTCATTTTGCAATTGGTTTGGCTCATGATCTAGACTTTGACATATTCAGTTATGCTATAGGTGGGACATTGAGACCAGCTATGGATGTTTTGATTTTTTTTGTACTTCATATTGTACTTCTCTTTATTTCAATTGATCTTGTAAAACCGTGGGTGGGGCATTGAACCAGAAGTGCTAAAAGAGTTTTTTCAACCATAATTGTGCTAGACATGTGCATGTGAACCCAGTGTCACATAAACACTTGGCTCCACGGAAGTTCAATGAATCAAATGTTGGTTTGAAATAATGGTCAAATAATACATAAACAAACCTGCGCTCACTTTTTCAAGCACTTAACTGCTAATGCTGCTATGATTCTAATGTAATCATCCCAACAGGTAATTCTCTGGATATGAGAGCAGCATATTCATTACAATATAAAAAAGAAACGTATAAAATTGGTGTTTTGTCAGCAATTATTTCTTCCATTACCAAATGTATCAATACCAGATTTATGGTTTAAACAATAGATCGATTGATTCCAAAGGGAAGACTGCAGAGTTGCTCCTGACTCATCACATTCTTCTTTCACTTGTGCATATCTATGATATCACCACATCGGCACATAGAGACATTACAATTTTTAATTTGGTGGTTAAAATATGATTACAGTGGTGCTGCAGGTATGACAGCACCGTAATGAGGAAGGCCTACGAATGAATGAAGCGTAGTCTGTATACTTTCAGACTAAGTACTTTTATGGATGCGACAGAGACCCTGCTGGCCATGGGAGGACCAGAGGCCAGTGTCTGTGGTTAGGATAATTGATATGACATTGTTTAACTCTGCCTTAAATAAAAATAACCTTCTCCAGAGGCAGCCAGTCAGTTCTGTAGTGCACGCAATCTTACAGTAACCTTGCTCCCTTTATTTTTTCTCCATAGTCTTCTTTATATTGTCGCTTTAATGGGGAGGTTTAATTTGATCCTAATGAGGTGGCATCTGATTTTATAATGATGTGTTCATTCCTTGGAGCCCCTTTCTTGTTTTGCCTTTCTTTTTTTCTGAAAGAGAGGGAGAACGTTTGAGAGACCACCCGGTAAACAAGGCTAAAAATAATGACTCCTAAGCAGGGTTTGAGTTGACTGGCTCTTTCTCCTTCTCCCTAAGGAATTAATCTCTAAATGCACACTGCACCAATTCTACCTTTATTTTTTTCCTCCCCATCCTTCTGCTGATACCCAAACAATAATTTAACTGGTTTTGTTTTCTGAGCTCTGCCGAGAGAGAAAAAAAGATTAACCGAAATAAATTCTTTGTCTGAATTATGAGGAGGGAGACATAGACTGTATATACATGTGTGTGCACGCTTGTATTTGTGTGTGAAGTGAGCAAAGGAGCCTGAGATTGGTATTAAGGAATAATTCTTAATCAGTTATGCTAGGGTGACCTGACGTCCTCTTTTTTTCCGGACATGTCCTCTTTTTGAGACATGGAAATTGCCTGGGTTTTAGAATTGTCCGGGATTTTGAGCTGCCTTAACACTCATCACTTCATTGGCATCGCTCATAAACTAAAAGTCCAGAATGGCCGTCCGGTGCACGGCCGTCGGCCCGTGATGCGGCCGAGATGCGCATCAAACATATCAACGCTAGCCTTTCTTTCAGGGGCATTCAGACTTAACACTACTGTTTAAAATGTTACTTGTAGGGATGGGCATTGGGAATTGGTACTAAATTGATACTTTTATTTTTTATATCAATACTGAAATATTGATAAGGACAAATGCTATCACATGTAATGAGCGTGTTCTATTTTAGGATAGATGTGTGACATGATTGGATCGGATTCGTCTTCCCAGCCTTCGAGCATTTTATGCTGATTTTGACCCAATACCTATTCCCTTAAATAATATAAACCATCTGGACAAATAATTATAACCAAGCTAGCATTACCTCTAACCTCAAATCAAATAGTAAAGAAAACAGGCTCTAAATAATCTAGAGAGCAAGAAGGCCACCTTGCTAACAGTAGCTTTTATCTTGCTCTTCTCTGAGACTTATCTGTCGTTTGACTTATCTATTTTAGTTATCTGTCAAGGCGTGGGAATACAATTTCTTTAATATAAGCCTTACCATTCATGATCATCTCAAACATTTCACCTCGTGAACTACTGAACCTGAAGAATCTGTTGTTGTTGTTTAGGTTCACACATGAGTGTGGGAAATGGCATGGTGGATAGGTGATCTGTGCTTGGACATAATGTCAACCAGGACCTTGAAACCAGAGGGCTGAGGGTGCTCACCATCATCTGTAAGATTTGTTGACGCTAGAGGTAGTTGAAGGGGGTGACAAAATGTACCGATCTTTTTTTTGGGCCACAGCAAAAAGTGGTGGGGACACATGCCTATGCGTTGTGTTGGATGACCCATGGATATCTCCAATGAACAGCAGACTCTGATAAATAATGCTACATCAGACATACTCTTTAAGAAGGGCTTAGCAGCAGACAAATGGGAAAAAGAGTAAAGGAATGAGTGCTGTGTGCCAGAGCTTGGATTTATTTTGCTAATCGTC
This sequence comes from Hydrocynus forskahlii, assembly GCA_037974365.1. Taxonomy (NCBI): domain Eukaryota; kingdom Metazoa; phylum Chordata; class Actinopteri; order Characiformes; family Alestidae; genus Hydrocynus; species Hydrocynus forskahlii. Next base: position 21,668,221 of record JBBPCX010000114.1, on the reverse strand, counting down.
TTGTCAACTCTTGCACGTACTCTCACTGTAGGCTGAGTTAAGTGCTTCCGGTGATATAAAAATTGAGCCGATGCACAGTGGAGCCTGCTTTTGTTGAGATGGCAGTTGGTTCCCTGTAGGTTTGATCCATCTGAGAACCTGTCTCGCTAGCAAACATTCACCTTCTGCTGATGATTCAAAACGGCTCGCTCTCCCCCTACCTTCAGTATTGGCAGATCAAGCTATCTCTCCTCTCCTTCTCTTTCCCATCCCCCTCCCCCCTCCCCACCAAGGCTAGTGCCTCTGACAGCTCCAAACCTAGACTGTACTCAACACAAAAGGTGTTCGTGTCTGCGTGGTAGTGCCTCGTCAAAGCATAAAAGGCCCACTCTGTTGTATGAATACAGATCACAGCATGATGGCACACTCCATTCTCTGCCTTTCTGCACCGGCATCTGGAGTGTCTCTCACCGTAATGAATAGCCTTTAGGTAATTATAAACACTGTGCTCTTCCCAGGGACAAACACATTCAGACGAAATGATGATGAATAAATAAAAGAGAAGGAAAACAAAAAAGGAGGACGGGGTCTTCTGAATTAGGGAACAGATGCCGGGGGGGCTTGTGTGAGCGACACTTTCCCCATGCTTGGCGGAGGACCGAGGAAGATCAGTGCCAAGTGTTTAGTGGTGTCGTTTGGCAGATCCATTGTTTTGTCACTTTTTGATGATGTGCAAAAGAGAAATCATGACATCACAGCCTAAAGCATGCCTAATGAAAACAATGTGATTTTTCCAACCTGTTAATTTTGCTTTTGTTTTGCAGTTTGATTTTTGCTGTTGTTCTGCAGCTTCCTTGAACTCAGGACAACCTTTAACAAACTGTGAGTTGTAGTCTGTCAAAAATGACCACAGTTGCTGGAGGAACCTTTCACTGAATTTCATGTGTCACTAGCTGTGCAACCAGTAGCGAAGCCAGGGCTGCTGTGTGTCAGGATGGGAAAAAATCTGAGAAACACAAAACTCGATCAGAAAAATCCTTAACTCACTTTGCACAAGTGTACTATGATGTCCAAATTTAAATGAATCTGCTTGTAGTTTCTCTATTATTGTAGAATATAAGCCTTCAGATTTAATGTTTCACATTCAGAGTCGGATTACTGCTTGGAGTTATTGTAATTATGTAACATTCTATAGTCCGCTTGGTTACTTTCATGCTTTACATAAACCGTGTTTATGTACCGCATGAAAGATCAAATACATCAGTGATGATCTTGATAGCTGTGGTGTTTTTGTTTAACTGTAATTTCAATTGGTTAGTGTCATAAGTAGAGCTAAAAGAGTATATATATACTTATGAGGAGTTGGCTGTAATTGTGGGCTTGCTTATTTATATTTTATTATATTTCATGCAGTATAATCAGTATTAAACTGAATGTACTATTTGATACCTATGCACATTAAATTGAAAGGCTTATATTGACAGTGTAATTTGTTGTATTGTTACATTCCTAGCCATCACCCAGCCTAAAAAAGTTTTGCCAGGAGAACCTTTTGTTTATTTTATTATTACAGCACCTGTTACCACTTGCTAAGGAAATGAGGGGTGAAGTTCTCGGGGGTGGTAAGCTGACCCTTAGACCTGGTCCACACTCCAGCCCACCATAACAGACATCAGCTCCTCACCAGCTTCTGGTTAGCATTCAACACATTGTTAGTTCAAATGTGTTTCCTGACAGGCCATTGCCTAACAGAGAATTATAGATTTGTTTCCTCTTCAAGGACTGAACATTCCAACTGAGCATCCCCCTGTCAAGACAATGAGACTTGCTTGGGGGGTTCTTACTCTACAGCAGCTCAACCTGCCTCTAGAGGGCTTTTCTGAAGATGCTGACACTTCATTGCCAGCGGTGTGAGCACTGATGAGCTGCTGTCGTTGACATGCTTACTGCAAGCTTTAAACAATGAACAGGGCCTGGGGACCATGCTTCCATGCGCTTGTACTGGCTAAGGAGTCAACGTGATGTTTGGATAATAAGAATTCTACAACTAAGCTCTCTGTACACAGAAATAGTGGAGTTTATTCTTTTTTTCATATAATATGCAGTGGAATTTGAATAGGGACAATTCTTAACGTTGAGGTTTTTATGTTGAAATAAAGGTTATGGTATTTCTTAGGCACACGAGTGTGTGTAGGTGGTGTTAAGATACGTTAATAGTTCATTTGTGCTGGATGTTGTCCTTCCGGCTATGATGAAATTTGTGCCTGTAGGTGTTGGTTGTTTTTTAGCCTGGAGCCTGACAATTCAACCACTGTGTTAATGGCATCACCTTCTATGTTAAGAAAATAGCCAGTGGGCCAAGGAATGTGAAAGTAAATTTTGGCCCTAGCATGGAATAGAAATTGCACTTTCTCCCAAGGATTGATCTTGGGAGATTATGTGTGGTCAACTTCATGCAATATAACATAATAATATTTCAAAATATGCAACATGATGTTGTTGTTGTTCTGATGTTTGTGAACATGTTGTAATAGGCAGAAATGAAGCTAAAGAAACTGTAGTAAAATATGTGAAGAGTTACTTATGAAAATTAACTGTTTAAGCAGGAAGAAGATTTAAAAAATCGGGATAATGGCATAATGCGCTGATATTAGAAGAGTGCCTCATCAGAGTATTGGACCATCTCAGTGTTGGGGATAAGCTGATAATATAGCCACATAATTTAAATGAGATAAAAGGCTGATAATAAGGTAGTTTGCAGGCTCTTTATAATTGTCCTTGAGTATTAACAGTACCGATGATGGAAAAGTGTATTAGGACATAATATGATACCATAATCTTTCATGATACCCGTAGTCACGCGCCTCATGGAGTTTTAGAGTGTCTATGTGCAGTAGGCTAAATAAAATTCCCTTTTTTATTTCTAAGCTACTTAATACAGCCGTTGTTGATTATTTGTGGCTCTGTTGAGAAACGGAGGATAAAAATGTGGTTGTCATAAAAAAAAAAAAAATTAAGATTTCAGTCTGTACCAGAGCTCTTTGAAATACAAGAGAACAAATTGCACTAAAAACAAACCCATGGTGCTCAAACTGTTCACGGCGGGAGCATGCTAAATTTGACTCTGTCTCTTTGTCTCTTTTTTTCCCATTCCCGTAGCTTCCCCTGTTGTTTCCAGATGCACTTGCTAAAAAAAACACCACAGCTTTCCAAGCAGGACCAGAATTTTGCTGCATAGCGTAGATACACAACATTCTGTTCCACCTCTGCTCCCACGGAGCCAGATGCTACGTCTGATACATGCTAATGCTAGTATGCTAATAGAGTTTTTTTGCTGTCAGGAGATGAAAAAAAAATGGTCAGTCACACAGTAAACTATTTTCAACCGCCTTATCTCTCTTCCTGGCCACAACGCAGTAATGAAAACCGTGGGGTGCTCCTTTCAGAGTTGTGTTTTCTGTGGATGATAAGGTAGATGTGGTTGCAATGAGAAAGGCTAATGGATGAAGATGTCCAACAGGTTTATCCTGTCAGAGCTAAATTCAATCAGGCTGCCATAAATCCAGGGAAGTGACCGTGGAACTATAACAGAATAAATCGAATTCCATCTTTCTTTTTGATCTCTGTTTCTTTAATAGTTTTCTTTTTTTAGTAGTTTTAACTAAGACAACAATTTAAGATACATTGTAAAAATGGAATCTCGTTCAAAATATGACACCCCTCTTTTGTTGTGTTTGCTGACTTAAATTTAAAATGAGTTTTTATGTCTATTTAATATTCACGGTGAGCACAGTTTCCTTGATGGGATATTAAACGTATAAAGAATTTCTCGGATGAACTGCATTTTTTAACACTTGAATAACACCCAAACAGAAATGTGGCTTTTTCTTGCCTAGAGAACATGTGTGCAGTTTTAATGCATTATAAATGTGGAGCTGCTGTGTGTTGTTTAACCACCCGCACGTGGCTTCTTATGGGAAGCTCATTATGGTAAAGGCACAGTGTAACAGGCAGCTTTGGAAATACATGCAAATTTAGCATTAATTGATTTGTTGTCAATCTCAATGTGTTGCCAGTCCCAGCATGTTCTTACACAGGTATGAGAGAGAGTGTGAGAGAAACAGAAATAAAAGGAGGCCAATAAATGAGTTCTTTTTTTGCTTTTGTCATCAGTTTTCACTAGCATCCCCTACCAGGAATTAACTTGGTTTTCATTTTATAACAATATATAGACAATAATTATTTGCACACTTTTTTTAGCTTTGGTTTTTGACAAACACTTAATTAAAATGCATGTTGTGCAATAATGCCTGAAAGAGTGTAACATTAGATCAGCTCTGAATTTTTCAAGAGAAACAGTCTTAAAAAAAATCTATCAAGATAATTCTTGAGCTACCAGAGAAGAGTTAGACCAGTTATCAGCTGAGCCCTGCCATTCCTGAGCATTCTTCTGATTATCACTTCATTGCCAATAAATGGCATTTTTATGATGAATATGCTACTTTTTCTTGTGAACTTGGCTGAAAAAACACTTATGGCTCTCCAGGCTTAATGCCCCACACACAGCCTTGGACTGGTCAAAATAAGGAGGTATACAACCAATCACTGCATCTATAGCTGGTCTCAGTGTTCTGCCACAATGTTATTGGACTGGTCAGTGGCTGGAGGAGCTGCCAAGTAAAACCAGTTGATCGTTCTAATGAATCGTCTGTGTGGCTGCGAGTAAACCAAATCCTGTTTGTGTATTCCTGTGTACATGGAGTGGAGAGTTGAGGGCATGCTGAGTCTGATCTGTACAGTTATTGCCAGAAATCACTGCTCACTCATTCTCACTTGTTTAGATTGAGATGAAAGCGGATGTATAGATTAGCTGTGAATCTAAACCTGCACAAAACAGCATTTTTAAGTTTTAAGTCACAACAATTCTTAAACTTGTATGGGTGGAAACACAGCATGTCGACTCAGACACTTTTTTCCCATGTTTTGTTATAAATTAATATTGCATTTACATGCCTTTTTAGGTTTTATGCATTAAACTTTAGAATGGTAACCTTCCTGGATATTGTACACCTAATAACATCACAGGCACAGAGTTCAAATGGTTATAGTGTCTTGAAGCCCTTTGCACTTTATTAGAATATCTTAAACAATTCTGTTCGTTTAATGCACATTGAGTTTAGTTATTATGTTTATTTACATTTTCTCATTATAAATGAATATGGGCCCCAGATGTCAGTCACTGGTCACCTTGGTTTATGATAACCATATCAATATTGGCCCTTACCAGAGCTAACCAGTTTTTCACCAGTTCTTTTAAAATTGTCTGTAGGAGTCCGTTTTGCGACATTGATCTTGCCCTGTGGGGTCATGTGGAAAATATGACTCTTGTCTCATCACTCTTGCATCACTCTTGCTCATCACTCTTAGCGTGTACATTCAGATCTAACAGATGTCAACTACCGGACCACAAAGTTCTGGCTGCCTCTTCAACTTTCACACGAAAAGTCACTCTGGTTCACTTCTCAGTCCGCCTCCGTTTAGACACATACTAAACCATTCACAGCTCTTTGTTATGCGCAAATGGCCAAGCTGTGTAGCCCTGTCCTTAAGTATAAGTGATGCTGAATTGAAAATAGTGTTAAAGATCGCTAGGGGGGCAGCTGGAAAAGAGAACAGGGAGCAAGCGTTTCAAATCCACTTCAGCACCATGGAGAGCACTCAGAAGCAGAGTTTTATAGCCCATGCTCTGAAGCCGGCATGAGGAAATTTAGACTGAGCGGCTGCAGAAATGTGTGTTGATGGATAATTGTTGAAAAGTTGTCTTAAACTCAGAGATTCATGACTCATAGTTGTAGAATGCCAGATGGGCTGGGTGTACATTTTCTCAGACTATAGAGACCAAGCAGTAGTGTAATAAGCCTCGGTCGACTGGGCAGTGCAGCCAGACTAATGGAGCGTAGGATAGATATGACCGGCTAGTCTCATTAACTGTGGTCCCGGCAGACACTAACACTGGACATTACATCAAATCATCTTGACCCCAGAACACGAGCAGGGACCACTATGAGCTTACATGGGTCAAAGGAGCTAGCTTTAGCAACCAGGACCAGCACTCATGAAGTATCTCAGTGTAAAAAATCATCTCTGGTTCAATGAAAAAGCCCCTGCTGAGCTTTCTCAAAGGTCCAGTGGTGTTTTTTCACATTAAGTGTTTTTTTAAAGGGTTGATGCATGATCCTAGTATATGTAACAAAAACTGTCCTAATTATAATAAACTGATTAATGTAAATTACCTCTGTTCTTATACTGGCCTTTATTTTGACTCATCTGAAAGCAGTTCACCTTCAGTGTGAATGGCATTGGCTAAATACAGAAAACTTGATTGCTGATGACGTCACTGTATACAAAGGGAAATAAGGGCACTTGGCTGCCATTGGTACACCCTCTCTCTGCTGTAAAATGAATGCTTGTCTTTACATGAAATGAAATACTTCCAAAAAAATGGAAATTTCACAAAAGTGCTGAGGTGTGCTGTGTTTTCTTGCATCAATATCCAATGTGTGGGCCATGTCCAGACATCTCATGTTCAAGAATCCATGTAAAACTGTGGGCAAGTGGTGGCCTAGTGGTTAGAGAGATCAGAAGGTTGTGGACGTGAATCCCAGGACTGCTGGTGGCGCCACTGAAGTAGCCTTGAGCAAGGTACTGTCCCCACACACTGCTCTCTTGGGGCCCCCTGTTGGTGGAAGTCCCCTGCTTCACTTTGTCTGCTAAATGCAAAGAAAGAAATTCACATATTTCACACTGTGTGCCATGCTATAAGGGGCCACTTTACTTTAAAGGTTTGAAAACATCTTAAGGACAAATAAGAGCTAACAAAAAAATCAACAAAACTGCTCTGGGAACCCCCACCCCATGCACTTTTAGAACTTCTCTTGTGTAAGTATAAGTATACTCAAATTTCAGCTCATACAGTACAATCAATTTGCCTGAATGCACAACTAATTGTGATAAATTATCATTTGATTATTTAAGTAGAGACAATGTTAAATTTATTGTATAGAAATATCAGATGGTAAAAAGTGTTATGTTATTTTTTGGTCTTATCACTCATCCTTTTATTTACAGTAACGCACAAAAGTTTGAACACCCTCAATCAAGGGTTTTGTTGATTTTCTTAGTGAAAATCCAAACACCCAAAGCCAATTTCTCTTTATTTTCGGATTGTATTTATTATAAAGAAGCATAAAATTAAAATAAAGCATAAATTATAAAATGTGTAATAACTTTTGCATGGGCTGCATTTAATTTTTTTCCAATGTGTTACATTACACAAAGAGAGCATTGTAGTGTGCGGAAGTATGTTCTCTGTAGAGGATATGTTCTTATTTGCACTTACAAAATCTCATCAGTTTGAGACTGGTGGTTATTTTTGGGAAACTGTCAGTAGGCGAATGAGGGGGATAAGGAGGAAGGCTGCCTCACTGATTGTAACCAGTGTGTGGTTGTAAATTTGAAGAAGCAGGCCGCCAACCATCAACAAAACATTTGCCAGTTGTTATCCCCCACAGTTTTTCAAGCTCATGCTCCCATACAGCCATCCACCCTGTTAAAAAATTGGATACAGTAAACAGAACAACAAGCATGGAAAAACAAGGCTAAAAAGTAAAAGATAATAAAACAGTGAAACTACTGAAGACCTGAAGCATCAGTCTGGTCGCAAACTGAGAGATACTATCTGTGTGTGTGTGGACACCAGTGGAACAAAGGAAGAAAAGGAATTGGATGAAGCTGGTTTCAGTTCCCAAGGAGGATCCTTTCCTATCATGCTAGCGCTGTGCCAGGCAGGGAGAGCAAAGGTTACTGTGCATCTCTTCTGAAGCCAAAGCAACCTGCTGCTGCCTTTTTGTGAGGACACTGAGCAAAATACTCAAACACATCACCTGCCCTGTGTGCTTCCAGACCCCAGGCTTCAGGGGCCACTTACCCATGTCCTCAGGAAAGCGCAGCACAAACCCGAATCCCAACTGCTGGGCCATTTCTGCTTCGATAACAGTGCGTTGCTGGGTGTGCCTTAAGGGACTGTGTGTGCTGTGAGGATGTTATGTGTTATCAGCATTTCATTTCATGTTTTATTTTGGGTAAACTCATTTATGCTTTTCTCTTTGCATCATTTTTTGCTTTGAAAAGAGTGCAGAGAACATAAAGACACACTTTTTAAAAAGGGAAATGGAAAAAGGAATGTTGAAAGAAATAAATAAAAAACTTTCCACCATCTGGATGCCTTCTGGGTGACTGCTCTGAACTCTCTACTGTATATCTAACAATACAGAGCAAACTAAAGCTGCCCTAGGCCACCTGCAAGGGGTTAACTGGCAATTATTTCTGTTTAATGTGTCATCAGGAGCCTCTCTTTTTGTCATTGAAACCGTCACTTTGTTTTCCCCCTTTCTGCATCTCCAGCATAAACACCAGCATATGCAGATGACATGCCAAAAAAACCCTTCATTTCTACTGTAATACTCAAAGAGGACACATGAAAAAAAGAAAAAAAAACATTGATGCCTATGCTCCTCAGCCTGCTGCCTAGATTAAAATAAACAAACACAGGAGGGGATTACGTCTTGTTGGTGGTTTATAATTGTTCCCTCAGTTATATATGACTACACTTTTTAATGGTGATGCACTGATCTGGGTTGTTTTATGATCAGCACCGCTATTGACCTTTAATGTGGTTCAGTACCATATTCAGTACCGTTTCACCCTTTGCCTTACACTAACATTGTATTGTTTCATATTAATCAAATAGAACAATACACAGTGTGCACTTAAAAGTGATGATGTATGGTCACCTTTGCTATTGTCAGTTAGACTCTTCTCTATATTTGTGCACTATTCAGGAAACTTGTGTGCACTGTCATACAAGAGGTCTAGCTGGCAGTCTTTAGCTTTGTTCCCTTCAGTTAAATAATATATTTGAGTAGTTGGGACTACAGTGTCCAAAATGAATAAATAAATAAATAAATAAATAAATAGTGTGTGTTTTATATGTGTGTGTGTGTGTGTGTGTGTGTGTGTGTATGTATACACAGTAATTATCGTGGGGGTTATGTTGCAAGAGCACCATGTTGTGATGTGGTAAAAAATGCCTAAAAATGCCTATTTTTATAGTGTAAACCCTAAATATGCCCCCAAATATGCTCCCCAAACACTTTCATTTCATTTTAAACTCTGCTTAATACATTACCCTTAAAGAAAATGATGTAAAGGTAAACCCATGTTCTTACTGTACAGTGCACACTGAACTCCTGTCTCCTGCAGAGCTAGAATGTGAATATCGATGTTACCCATGTACAGACTGTACTGTAATTCATGCATGCGCGTTGTCTCTGGCATGCGCTGCTGATTTCTTTGGTATAAGCAGGTGAATACAGTAATAATTTAATTTAATTTACAGTAATAAAAATACTGGGCTTTAAAATGAACAAAATGGAAAACACGAGAACACACGAGACGCTCCACGGGGGAAATTCTGGACTGCAGCTGTGAGGGATACGTCAAAAGGCAGCAGCCAATCAGCAGCAAGGAGAAATAAATAATGTTCTTGTATTGGTTACTTTCAAACCTCCCGCCTCTGAGTACAGTGGTATTTCACCATCCCAAGACGCGCTTTCTTTGTGTTTTCTGGACAGTACCAAAAAATGTATAGTTATTTTTTAAATGGAAATATAGCTGAACTTACATTCATATTTATATTACAAAATTAGTAAATTGTATTTTTCTTAATAATTTAGCACTCAAATGCATTAAAAATTATATATTGCCATGAAAAAAGCTGTGATGTCCGGACCTCTTCCATCACGCCTCCTCGTCCTCATGCTGGGTTGCTAAGTGCTGCACCCAAACATAAACAGCCAGCACGTGGACGAGGGGGCGTGATGGACGAGGCCCGGATGTCACAAAAGCAAAAAATAAAAAAATAAAATCTGAGTTAGTGCGGGGGTTCTGCGAACAATTATTGGTTCGGTTCTCAGAAAAAAAATCCGCGAGAGACTGAAGCCACGACTGTGTGAACAAAATATAAAATTCTCCTTTTAGGAAGAATTTTTTTTTGCTTCTATTTTTAGTAGTTATATTCCTTTCACATCGTATTCCAGAAACAGTATTGGTTACACGAAGCACAAATAATAGTGTGAATAATGAAGGCTATAAGCTGTTAGGCTGTTTGGTTTCATTGTTAATATCTGTACTGTGTTTTTTTTTGGTAGGAGAGTCTGCCGAATGAAATTCATGTTTTTGTTGAATCATGTATCAATAACTTTGTCATTTCACTGTGGTTAGTGTTAGTTCTACCATGCTTCTCAACACAGTATAAGAAACTGCTAGTATGTGTGAAGTATTTTTTTGTTTTTGTTTGATCAGATTTACGTTTAAAAATAAATGCAAAACCTTATTGAGATATCATATTATTAAATGAGAAGAATGGAACACTAGTACTCGAATAGATACTCAGTATTAACTGATAACCTGAATTCAGATACCAGATCAGATTCCAGATCAGTACAAATCAGAACAGCCTTAGTTTCTCTGCAGCTGCACTGTTTGGAAGGTTTGGATCATGTAAAGCTTACAGACAGATGTGCTCCGTATTCTTCACAGTTCTTATATGTAACAAGAGTAGAACACTTGGTTGCTTTGTGAAGTTGCGCGTTTATGATGTGCCGTGAATAACACCTTTTCTGTATGCATATTCTAACAAGCTTCACACGACCATGCTCAGCAACATTTAGGAGGCCCTGGGAGAGCAAGCATTTGCTTTTACATGACTGTGGGCAAAATAAATAAATGGTAAACTTCTCTCCCAGTGGCAATTTTGTGCTCACAGGCGAAAAAGAGGAGGAAAACGTGGGGAAGCATGCACACATTTCTGCTCTAAATGAGCCAGTAGAAATATGCTGAGGCAAACACCAAGCGCACAAACAGTGGCAAAGACTGTGGGAATACACAAGGGAGACCCACACAACAGGATCACATGAAGGGACTTTCAAAAGAGAATTAAGCAGGCCTGTCACAAATTTAAACAGCTTTTGGGTACAAAATGATTCTTTCAGCTCTCCCTCTCTTGCTCTGTCTTTCTTCCTTAGTCTGGCACCTCTCTCTCACCCTCAAACTCTTTCTTTCCCTCCTTTTCCTCTCCCTCCTTCTGTGTTTTCCACTGCTGTAGTAGCTCTCTCAGAATGCATGCAAGGAGTGGCAAGCTTTTACAATTGAAGCACAGCAGTGCCTCAGCAAGTCACCAGCGGTCTGCATGATGTGATAAAATCTGCTAGACGTGACTCTGTTTATTTCAGCTTGTGTCCAGACACTTTCTGGCGTGTTGTTTTTGGAGCTCACAGTGTGTCTCCTCACTTCTCAATATCAGTTTCACTTTTTTTTTTAATTAACGACAGTGCACTTGAACATTTTGCATTCTTCAGAGTTGAGAATAGACATCCAGAGTCAGCATTCTTTCCCCACGGAGCAGAGGTGAGTATTTCTGAATGCTACTAGATAGCACTGAATGTTATATACATGCCCACTCATGCCTCAGACCATGGATGCCTGTCTGACACCAATTGTGGCATTTGAACAGCTGGTTCTTAGCAATGTATGCTGGGAGTGGGAGGCTTTATATTAATTCTGCTCACCCTAAACTGACAAACTGTTGACATCATTGTCTATATAACTTTGTTTTTCCAAAATTTAATTGCTAGTCCTATAAATTTAGTCCTATGAAAAAGTCTTACATTTAAATTTAGGGATGAGAATTAATGCAATATATTGACACCAATGCCATCAATTCTACTTATCGGTCAGATTCTTTATTCTTTATAGATTAATGGCTTTCACAGGTTTTCAGTGCCAGCACATCTGTTTTACTGAGTCTGAACACAATGTAAAGGGTCTAATAACATTTGAAAATAAAATACATAACAAAGCTACTTTTCGTAAAAGGATATATCTTGAAAATAAATATAAAACTGTTTTAATAAAAATAAACAATTCTTCTTTAGAAAATAGATATGTATGGTAATGGTTGAATAAATTACAAAAAGGGAATAAGCTTGAACAAATACAAAACTGGCACATAAAATCAGCTATTCTCAAGGAAACTGAACATGAGAGAAAATTTGTACAGCATTCATTTTAATTTAGGTTTTCTTGTTCAAAGAATAAAAATGAAAGTCCCGCCTGTGTGGGGCTAATGTGTCATGGGGCGAGAGTGGGGAAAGGGAGGACGCACACAGCAGATGAGTACCGGCAGGGAGTTTTAATAAACACAAAACGCAAAACACAGAACAG
>JBBPCX010000114.1:21616570-21654365 GCA_037974365.1 Hydrocynus forskahlii | reverse complement strand
ACAACCAGGAACAGGGAACAGATACGCGATCCAGGACAAGAGACAAGCAAGGAGACAAGGATGGAAAGGAGGACAACTCGGGCAAGGAAGACGAAGTCAGACAAAGAGAGACAAAAGAGCGACAAATACAGAGTCAACTAAACTGGGATCGGCTGGGGTTTTAAATAGAAAATTACAGCAAATTATCATCAATTTATGTTAAGTCTACAATGGCAGTTTGTGGAGGTTCACAATAAACTTAAAGAGCTCACTATCACTCTGTCTCTACTGCACATCTACATGGACAGACTCTGAGGACATGTGAGTAAGCTATTGGAGAACCTGATAATAATCCAAGGGTTTTTATGACTTTGATACTTCCTATCCTACTTTCCATTGTTTTTCAATGCAAACTGACATTGCTGTAATCTGTCCTTGCATCCAACTTTGGACAAAAGGGTCACCTAAACTGTATGGTAACAATACTAAATCCTGTGAGCAGTGTATTAGCCTTCATAAAAAATGCAATTATTGCAGCTCTGTTGACAGCAGCAATTCAGCTACTTCAATGCTAGCAAAAAAAAAATCAATTGTTCAAGCAGACTGAGTTCCAGCAAAGGTGGAAGGACAGTGATACAAAATGAGTCTGCTTTTGTATTAAAAAAATTGAACACCCCAATCAAATGGCATGTTTTGTCAGAATTCTGGCTAGCCCAGGTAAAACAACACACTTGCAGGAGGTGCCGGAAAAACAGACACTGAGTACAGCGTGGCTTCTGATAATCAACAAACAGAAACAATTCTCATGCAGCTTGCTGGGATCAGCACTGCTTCAGAAAAACCTTCAAACAAAATCAGTTTCAGAAGCCTCTTCGTGATGCAGAGGAGGGAAGCCCAGGGAGCGTGAGGTCTAGCCGCTTTGGTCTGTCTGGTCAGTGTCTTTGACATTGAAGAGGGACTACCAGGTGTACTCTGTTTTAGAGACAGAGCATTGTTTATTTTTTGAGTCAACAACATTATTTCCATGTATTTGCTGAGTGTACCATCTTTAAAAAAAGAAAACATAACACGTAAAATATACCATAACATTGGAACAGGCCACATATTATTTTTTATCAATATATTACACATTTTATTTTGTATCAATATATTAAATTCAGAACATAAACTGTAACAGTGCTGTAAACTGTGGTGTTCTTTGTTCATTGAGAACAAAAATGTTATTGAGAAAATGAATAAAATGTTATTTGTCTGTAGCACTCAAACTATTGCAAGCAACTGTTTTCACATATTAATCTGTATTTGACTCATTTTTAAGTCATGTTTCTGCTTTGCTTCTTTTATTTTGCCTTGTTAATGTGATGTGTTTTCTCTCAAGTCTTTGTTAATCATCTGTGTACTTGCCTAGTATGGTTAGTGTGTTGCACGTCATGCATGAAAGTGACTGCATGGCTCTGTGTGCAGTACAGTAATGTGTTTAACACTTCAATAACTCAAATTATTCTTAAAACTTTTTGTTTCAGCAGCATAATGTAATCACTTAATTAGAATTCTATGACATTCACAGTGTTTCACAGTGAGGAACATGTTTATTTGTTTAGATTTTCTGCTCTTTATAGCAGGTGGTAAACAAGCCATGTACAGGCAGAAAACACACATGCATGCAATTACCAGACTAATGTAGCGTTGTTTGGCTGCGTGCCTCGGTTTGACTCATGGGTTGGTAGCTTGGCTAAGAGGCTGCTTTAACGTGAACTGTGAGTGGATGTGTGTTTGGAGTCGGCCTCAAAAGCCTCTCATGGCTTTGCGTGGTAAGGGCAGGCTTTTTGTTTCGGAATTTAAGATTCTGGAATTGTAATGACTGAAATTAAGGCTCGAAATTGCTCCGAGAATTAGCTTGTCCAAACATGCCAAGGAACTCAATTACATATCCAATTAATGTCGGCAGCGTCTCGCTGGGGTAAGAGCTGTAACAATTTTCATTAGCCGCCCTCCAAAGGAATATCACGTTTGAATAATCAACAAGAATGCCCCGGCACTCAAGTGCAAACGATAGTGCCCTCAAAGACTTTTCTAAGTGGAAGGCATGCTACTTCCCTGCACATGCTGCCAGCACTGAAATTGCTGTTTTACATTTGATTGATGTGGGCAGTGTTGAAATGGCTGACATGCTGACAGTTGTGTTGGTAGAAAGGCAGCTCCACATTGTCTTCACTTCTGCTCTTTGTACTCAGGCTGGCTGCGAGTGCACTGCCTAATTCAGCGAACCACAAAGCTAAAACGAGTGAAAAGACAAGGAAAAAATCCTCCTGCAGGAAGTTTAGTGTGTGTGTGTGTGCGTGCATGTGTGTGTGTGTATGTGTTCTGACTTGCTGATCTTAGCAATCGGATCATCTCAGTCTAGTGGCAGTATGCCCAAATGTTGCGGCTGTGGTAACTGTTCTCCTTTCTTTTCTTCGTTGTCCTTTTTCCTCTGTGCTTATTCATCATTTGGCATTTTCCCCCTGTGGTAGGCAGGTGCGAAAGAGTTCTGTTTTAAATGCTCCATATCCTGCTAACTCTTTCATGCTCTGCTGTTGGTTGGGGGTATTATGAAAACTCTCCCCCTTTCTCTCTCCTGCTCTCTCTCACTCACTTGCTCCCCCTTTTTCTCACATGCAGAGCTGCTGGTCAATAATGGATGACTGCATGCTAGCTGCTCCTTGACAGCAGGGCAGCAAAAGGAGCAGGGAACCCTGCCTGGCTCTATTGTGAATAATGCAGAAGGCTAGGGCCCATGTTCGCCAACAAGTGCTGTTCCAAGAGCAGGTTAGCTTTTTAGTGCCTGCCCACCAGGACTGCACCAGACAGATGGAATCCTGACTCAAGATCAGCACTTTAAATCACAGAGACGTGGTAAATGCAGGCTCTTCAAAGCCTTCCATGTGAGGACACATCAATCTAGGAGCAGGCAAGGCAGTCACGGGGGTGCTGGCGTGCTCAGGTTTCTAAAGGCAGAGGTGTCATCACTGCTCATGCTGATATCATGATCATGACTACAGGTATTTTTAATGCCTTCTAAAGCTAAGAAATCTTAGTGCCTCTATGGACTTGTGCTCATTTTTGTGAGGTCAGGCTGAAGAGTTGAAAAGTTAAAGGAACCGTTTTGTAAAAAAAAAAAAGACTTTACACAATTTGCCTCTTTTCCCAAATGTAGTTGACTCAGTCCATTTCTACTAAAGTCTGTTTAAGATTGCTTAACACCTTGGCATGGCTTGAGGCAGGTGTGTGATGATTTAAGCATGCAGTTTGGAAGTTGCTAATTGGTGAGATATAGCAAGTACTCGCAAGCAGGGCTGCTCAGATCATGTATTTTTAGAGCACACAAGCACATTTTCAATACTGTGTATTTACCAAATCACAACATAAATAACAAATGACATTATTAATGCCAAGCTGGCGTTTTGCATTAAAAAAGGAAATAATTGAAAAATGAGTCGCTATTTTAAATAACCTTGGGTATGTACTGAAACTGTCACACCCTTGCTGAGTTCTCGACTGAGCTGTGAAACCATGCAGGACCCCTGCCAGACTTAAATCCTAGCGCAGCCACAACTCAAGCCCAAAGGGGATTCCTTGAGTGTTTGCAGGTCTTGGCACTTCTTGGTGATGAAGTTGTTGTTTTTTTAAGACTGTTTCAAAATCATGCTTTGCTGACTTTTAGACGCATGTTCTTTTATGTGCTTGTAGAATGCAATGCAAAGTGTTTTATTTGCATGAAACTAGCAGTATATATATGCAGTATATATGCAGTATAAATACTGCAAGAATACTTGTAGCACAATTACAGAACCAGTACAGGACAATACATCATTACCTGTAGTTACGCTGGAGAATCTTCTGCAGTAAGGTTTTTTATTGTTTCATCTGAGTGTAATTTGATGCCAGTGGGAATCCAATCAGCATCCGCTTTTGTCTCCAAATGTTATGAACTTTCTATTTGTTGTCTAACAGATATTCAGTACAGCTTGGCAGTTGCCCGATCCTCAGGGAACAAAGAACAGGGCCAGCAGTAGTGTTTCATTACAAAAAGAGATTCCAGCGTGGGACTGTGGTGAATGTTCTACCTGGGAAGCTTAGACAGTGGGAACCAAAGACTATTTTGGTGGGGTTGAGTGAGTCTTTCAGTTATGAGAAAGTTCAATTAAGTACTAAAGACTGCTTCCCCTCAGGCCCCTCTTAAAGCACAGCTTTTGCGACTCAGGGAAACAGCCTTGAGCATGTGGCACATGCGGAAGGGCAGAAACAGCATGATGCCTTACAAATCTGAGTGGTACTATTCTAGCTCATCAAAAGAATATTCATCGCTTGATTAATGTGACTTTTTGTAATGTATTTTAGGGGAGTTTAAGGAAATGTGACCTTGAGGAAAAATGTCTTGCTTTGTTCATGAAGGTTGAATAAGTCAAATAGTCTCACAGCAGAAGATTTATTAGCAAGTCGTAATCTAGATTAACATTGCTGGCGTAGCTCAGCTGACATGCAAGCGAATAAAAAGTGCTCATTTTAACACTGGGTCTGGCCCCCTGTTGGGCACTTTGTGGATAGAGACCCAGCCTCACTGCCTTTTCCTTCCTTGCTCTTAACAGAAATTACTTAAAGCAGAAGCTCAAGGCTGCTTGGGATTCTCTATATGTCTGTGGTAGATAAGAAAGGAGGGAAGGCCCTTTTTCACTTTGTTTAAATGGATGTGGTTGGAAGCAGTATTGAAACTGAGGGTTTTCCTTCCCTGATGTAACATTTCGTACCGCATGTGGTCTTTTTACATCTGCTGCAAGTAAATGTAGGTCATCACTAATGGGCAGTAATATTCTATATTACATAAAGACTGACAGGTAATCCTCATAGAATGAGGGAAATGAACGGGCTTACAAGGATTCAGCATGAAGTGTTAGATTTTTTTTAATACTGTGACATTCTTCTGTATTATATTATTAAGCAGCCAGGATTATTAATATTTCTTACCAAAAGACAGAACGTTTTTCTCTCTGAAAATCAGTTGCTTGCTTGGCAGATCTAACTAAAAGATTGGTATGAGGGTTATAGCTCAAGTTAACTTTTGAGCCGCAAGGTACAATGTGGACACTACATAGAAGATTTGTCATATTTCCAGATCCTATATATGTCTGGCACTATCAGGGGTCTGCTAGATCTTTGATAAACTTTTAGCATTGGTCTGTGTCTTATCTCATGGACATTTCCTCAGAGTGCCTCTCTTTAATCTCCTTTGTACTACTTGTATCATACTTCCACTATCTGATGTCACTCAGAGGAGGACAGGTTCCCCTTTTGAGTGTAGGTTCTAAGCTTGGCTGATAATGCAGAATTATCGCCATAAAAAATGACATGGTCCACAATAATTCGGGAATTATCACGTGTGAGTGCCATGGAGTCTTTCATTAGTTTGTCATGTGACCTTTTGCTTGCAGCCCCCACTTTAACGATGAGCTGTCTCAGTGGAAGAGTGATGGAAAATTAACAGATACTGTACATCTCAGCGTAGCTTAGTTTTCACTTTTAGTATTGTTTTTCATTTGTAAGTCCTTGTAGATCATGATTTAACAGCACAAATGTGTTTAGACACGAACATACTGCTAAGTTACGATTAAATTCTTTTTCCAAGACTTCTCATAGTATATTCACCTACTATTTTAAATTGCTGTGCATAAAAGCATTAGCTCAAAAGGAAAGTGCAGTGTTTACATTAAGCAATCCAATATACATGTATTTAGCATTCACTCTATCTCTGAGCTCTGATGAAAGCTTAAATGAGTAGACAGTTGACAGCTGCTGCTTCATCACTGTAGATTTAATGACAAAAATAAGGTGACTGTGAGAGGGTCTGGATTCGCTAAAGCTGATTTGTGACGTGTCATAAAACATGCTGTATTAATAAAGTTGAATTAAATGTATGATGTTTTATATAAAACCATTTTACAAACATAGAAAATGAACTTGCCTTTGTTTTGCATTACCCCATGGAGTGATTCAGCCTAATAAGAAATTGTAGCACACGATTTTAAATATCACACGGGTTAGCTTGTGTTGTAAATTTCAAATGCTCTTTATTTTTATGCGTGTGTGTGTTTGAAAGGTCACTCTCTTAGGATTGATCAGATGTATTAGTTGTCTAATCAGGCTAACATTTGCACGTATTGTTGTTGTTTCAGGCCTAACCAGGTTTGATTACCTTCAACATACAATATTCAGTCACAACATTAAAAGGCAGGTGAAGTGAATAACATTTATTATCATGACAAAGTGGGGTGGGATACAGTGGGTAGTAAATCAAAACCTTTGTGAAGTTGAACAAGCGTGAGGATCTGAGTGACTTTGACAAGGGTCCGATTTTGATGCTTGATGCATCTCCAAAACAGCAGGTCTTATGGGGTAGTTTTGGTGTGCAGTGATTAGTACCTACCAAAATGATGTAAAGAAGGATGACTGGTGAACCAGGTACAGGATAATGGGTGCCCAAGGCTCACTGATGCATGTGGAGAGTTAAGGCTAGCCTGTCTGGTCCGATGCCACAAAAGAGTTATTGTTTAGTACAAAAATGCTGAAAATGTCTGAAAAGATAATAGATAATGATAGGTGTCAGAGCACACAGCACATCACAACTTGTTGTGTATGAGTCTGTGCAGCCGTAGATCAGTTATCATGATCATGCTGATTCCTGTGTGCCATTGAACGCACCTACAATGGGCATATGAATATCAGAACTGGACCATAGAAGGATGGAAGAAGGTGGCCTAATCTGATGAATTATGTTTTCTGCATTGGGATGCACTACAGAAAGAAGGCAAGCCAGTGGAGGCAGTGTGATGTTCTGAGCAATGTTGTGCTGAGGAACCTTGGGTGGATGTTACTTTGACATGTACCCATGGGCATGTCTATGGGGGGGCTGGGGGAGGCAATGCCCCCCCAGGGACAAGCCCTGCCCCCCCTGAGGTAGGGGCGTGACCATGGGGGGGCTGGGGTGGGCACTACTCCCCCAGAGACAAGCCGTGCCCACCCTGCGAAATGCTCCGTCTGTCCAATGAAAACTCTGGAGGAAACAAATTTCATAGGTGGCTTATTGAAAAGGAAGGATAGGATAGGATAGAAGGATAGATACTTTTCGCTAGCAGCCTAGCACTGCTGCTATCAACACGGAGCACCCCTTCATGGTGACTGTATTCCCTAATGGCAGTGGCTTCCTTCAGCAGGATAATGTACCATCCCACACTGCAAAACCTACTCAGGAAAGGTTTGAGGAACATGACAAAGAGCTGAAGGTGTTGATTTCCAATCAAACATTCTGTGGGATGTGCTGGACAAACTTGTCTTATCCGTGGAGACCCCACTCTACAATTTACAGGACTTAAAGGGTCTGCTGCCAATGTGCTAGATACCACAACACATCTTCAGAGGTCTTGTGAAGTCAATGCCTCAACAAGTCATAGCTGTTTTGTCAGCATGAGGGGGACCTGCACAATATTAGGCAGGTGATTTTAATGCTATATCTTATTAGTGTAGTTCAGGTCCATAGCATAGCATTTCAAACTCATCATTATGTAACAGCTGTTCAGTTTCTCATTAGGGAGATTTTTATGATGGTGTTCTCCAACCTGGCAATAGTTGGCAAGAAAAGATGTGTGTGGAAAGAGCGTGGAAAGGTCAGTTGACACGTACAGAGAGAATGCGTTTTTTAGAATTAATATACTAAATCTGTTTTTTCACAGTTGTTCAGTGCTATTGTTTTCTTTTAGAAAGTTAACTGAATTGTAGTCTGTACTTTAGAGAGAAGATGTTCACTCTAGCTTTGCTTTGTCTTCTAACCAGTCTATTGTTTTTGTTTTATTTTCTCAAAATGCCACCTCATTTGTTGGAGCTGTCCTGTGGAACAAGCTATTTCAGTGTTTGCTATTTGACAAGAGGGTATTTTTTACACGGCCAAAAACAAGACAGCATCGTTTTCAGCATGGACAGACACATTGACAGATGAGAAGTGAAAGTAAGGCCTGAAGATCCACTTAGCATGACTTTGATCATATTAGAGCTTTCCCACCCTTTCTCATGCTTTCAGATTTTCTCCCCATTCTTCAGTGCATTCACCTCACTAAGTAAAATCTCTGGCCCTGGCTAACAAATTAAGCCCTGCAATGTAGAAAATAAAAGAACCGCCACAGACACAGAGACACACAGAGACAGACACAGAGATATAGAGACAGACACAGAGACAGACACAGACACTTTCACATACTCATACACACACACAAACATGTATCAGTTTCTGTCATAATACAATGAAATCTTTTTTTACACTGCACAAAACATCTTGGCATGTGAAATTTTAAATCTACTCAATATGTTCAGTTATTAGACAACAATATAAGATTATTTTCCTAATTGTATTTTAATTGTTTCCAGTAGTGTGAGCAGAAACCGAGTCGCCTGCTGTATGTTCATATGACAGAATCTGACTGTAGACAGCTTGTGCAAATAGAACTTGAAATGCTTTTAAAGCGATACCTCAAGCATCTTTGGCAGCTTGTGCTAGATAGGGCTCATGGGAGACGGATGGATAAATCAACAACCAAAGGCAACACCAGAGTGGAAAGCGAATGCCAGTGCCTTTTATGAGATGAATACAATATACACCCATTAGTTAATTCGTTTTCTGTTCAGGTTCATGTGAATCCTTTGTTCATGTGATGACAATAATGTTATTGATGACTGAAGGTAAAAAAATCATTCTGAGGAAGATTATTTTGTCCTCTCACATAGCTATTACAATGCACTGCTGTTCAAGCAGAACTCATTTCTGTGAGGTGAAATTTGAGCAAATAAAGTTAGAAGGATTAACTGCACAAAATAATATCATAAACTGTGATTAATTATTTTAGTAATTTGACCCTAAACCTAGCCATAACCCATAGAGATGGTCCAAAAAAGCTACCCTAAAACAAGTAATACATGTTCCCTTTCAACTATAAAGTTATTATTTTGGAGGTAAAAGATTTTATACATGAGTATGTCAGTTCATGCCTGACTTTGGGTCCTGTGTGTTGTGTGTGTGTGTGTGATGACCCTGGACGAGATGTTCTCTGACAGGTCAGGCTGTGTGGTGCTCATGAGGTGCCAGTCTCAGAGTTCGTCAGCATGTTCCTGAGTTTCTAATGGACTGATGCATCAACGACTATGAAGTCTTCAATCTTAACCTACTGCATCCTTACAAGTGCTCCCAGACACATCAGCCAATATCTCAGAACATGTTGCCGCAGGGTTACTGAACATGAACTGAGGACCAGTGGAGTGTGTGTGTGAGGGCTGTTGAGTTTGTTCTGAAGTGGAAGGTTCTGACGCAGCAGAGGTTCATCCAGAACTCTTAATTCACATTCAGAGGAAATGCACCAGCTGCTCTTAGATGGAACTAATGAATTAAACCAGCAATATGTCTACTGTGATATTAGAATCCATTTTATTGTGGACCTCTTCTAGACTCCTTCCCGTTTTAGTCATTACTGCATGTAAACTTTCTTAAGGTAATCCTAAGGCAAAATGATTTATAGCTTTCTGTTTTGCATATTGTGCCACTGGCAACCAAATGCAACCTTTGCAGAATTCAAATGAGAGTTCAGTGAAGCTGTTTCTTCTGTGAAATAAGTTATTTTATGATGATTTTCTTTTCTTCAGGTTCAAAGCAAAATACACCATTTACCACATATACACAGTAAATGGAAGAGGCCCCTAACTCCAGTTCTGGAGGGGCTGTGTCCAGCAGAGACTGGTAGTTGTCCGAGTCAAACACACTCATTAAACCTAGAAATTAAAAGGTGAGTTGAAACAGAGGTGTTTGAGGAACCTGTGCTGGAAACTGGTCCCTGGTATATGAAGTTATGAAATTATGAAAGACTGGGAGAAGGGCCACACCTGAAGCTCCTTCTCCCTCATGTCTAACTCCTTATATATGTCCAACTTAACACTCTGTTTCCTGTGACAAAAGTTTCACATGCCATCACCTCCACATCAACTCTGTTATCAGTGCTGTCTCTCAACCCTATTTCTGTTCAGCAGAGGATGAGGTCTGCCTTTTGGCGAAAAGCAGAGGTTTTCAGAGTTCTCTTCCCTCCTACAGCTGTACAATCAACCAAGAATTAAATTGAGATTTCACATTTGGGGGAGAGCTATTTCTTCGATGGGTGTCAACATTGTTAGATCAGTATTGTTCAGTTGATGTGATCATATATGGGGTTCTCTGTACCAATGCCATGAGAAAAAATGTTTGTAATGAATAGCCTGCTTCTGTCTTAATGGCTTGAGAAAGTCAGTTAATTTACTTGGCTGTTTTCAGAATTTCTTCAGTATACTTGTTTGTCAGTTTTGGCATTGAAATGCTTTCAAAACATCTTCAGACTCCTTTCTTCCAAAGATGAAAGTAACACTGCTGCCTTTAAACAAAAAAGAACTGTTCCAAACAATGATGCCATCCATATGACATTAAGAACTCTTCTCCTTCTTTTTAACTGCATTCTCAGAGTAGCTGCTTCCTGTTTTTAAGATATGGGTGATGGATAAAATACAATTTATCTACATAACTTGAGAACTTGTGATGGTTCACCCCTAAAAAACATATTTATGCTAATTTAGTAAAAAACCTATATAAAACAGGTCCACTTCATGAAAAAAATGTTTTATTTAGCATCATGACAGTTGTTTCTGGTAGGTGTGTAAAAATACATAGAAAAATCATGACATCGCATTGAAATGCAAATTTAACTACGTATTATGGCCATGTGTCGAGTAGAATGGGCGTTCAAATATTTCTGATATCTGATGCAGCTGCATTGTCTGTAAACCTGTTATTAACCGGCACCAATCAACAACACTGTCCAGTAGATCATATCATGTGCCATCCTCCTTCTGGCTCCCAGATGTTGAGTCATTAGCAGATTTTGCCACAATTAAATATTGTGAGAATACTGAATCACAAACTCAGTAATGTATACAAATCAGATTGTGGGTGGTGTGTATCATCACTCTGCAGGTATCTGGCTATTCAGACTCGGATAGAAACCTCTGGTACAGAATGCTTTGGAGTTAACAGAATAAACGCAAGTAATCAAAGAAAGAACACATCTACTATGGAAGTTAAAATATAAAACAGGAAGGATTCATTACAAACTACATGACTCTGGAAATTAGGAACATTACCAGAGGAAGTGCTGTAAAAATGCAGTGGCAAAAAATTATATGAACATTCTGGTCCAATTTAACCCCTGACTACAACCATATGTTTAGTCTGAGGTCCGAAATAGCAAGTAATAGTTTGTTACTCAGTCTAACTTGTGGAAAGAAGAAGTTTAATTGTTTTTTTTCAAATCATATGAATTCTTTGATCAAAATATAGCTAAGCAAAGTAATAGTTCAGGTGAAGTGAAACACTGTTCTTCAGTCCAGTTCTTAGATTTCAACATCTATTTTCATTTTATGGTGGAACATATGTGAATAAAGCATGCAATATCAAGCCTGGCCCTTTGAATCTAAGCACTAATGGCTTGCCAGAATCTGGATACACAGACTTTAAACAACTGGTGCATCATATTGACCAATGACACCAACTGAATGAAATTCTCCTTTGAATTGTGTGACACTGACAGTGTCACACAGACAGGTCTTCTGTTAGCCTGCCAGGCTGACCATATGCTCTATTATTCATTTCTTCAAAACCTTGTGAAGTCCCACTTATGATGGCGTTCAGCTGTTACAATGAAGTGTTTGGTCATTGTAAATGTCTTTGTGACAGTCTCATAGCTGCATGGAAGTTGCATATAAAGCAGTTGCTTGCTTCAGCCTTTCAGAGCGTCAGATGAAATTCTTTGTATTCAAAAATGCCAAGCCTGTCTTGCATAAATGCTGTGAAGTCTGCATAGAATAGAGGCAGCCAACAAACTCCTGCTTTCTACTCCCAGCACTAGCTTGTCAGTGTCAATCACCCACTTGTGCTGTGGACCTTAAGTCTACCTCAGGCACGCATGCATGTGAATGGCCTCTGTTCTTCTTCTGTCACTCCTTCTGTGTGTCCCTCCCCTCTGGGGCTTGATGTATTAAAATGTATGGCTGACGGCGATACTGATTTAAAGCAGAAAAAAATCCAATAAGCACTATGATCAAAACTTTTAATATGATCAAAACTGAAACACCCTCAAACAGCTGTAGTTAAACAGCACTTTACTGACTGATATGATTGTCAGCTCTCAGTTATGAATGGTCAATAGTGATTTGCCACTTTTAAGCTCTCAATTTCCTTAAAGTCAAATCTTAGTACATTTTCTTTCAGTCGTGTGGTGTAATTCGTGAAACGTTGTATTTAGGAGAGTCTCTGAAATAGCTGACCCGTTTGCAAAAAGATAGATACGGTTGGAAGAAACATGAAGAAGCAGGTGGGTGTGGAAGGAGTAGTGAGAGATAAGATTACTGGTTAATATTATTTTTCACCAACCACTGGGGCATGGTGACATGACAAGAACTAATAAGGTTAAAAGGTCCATTTTGTTGCAGCAGCGCTCTGCAACATTCTTTGTGTTTTTGTGAATTTAGTTAAGTAGCTTTTATTTTTCTAATTAGTTCTCTTAAATCTACAATTTTACTACTACAACCAAAATAGCATTTTTTCTTTCCAGATTTACCACTGTATTGAGTGTTATAAAAGTGACCAGGAACCTAGCTTAGAAGCCTGTAGATTTTTCGTCACGTCAGTGTTTATTGTTAACAATATAATTCATTTACAACATAGGTTTACAGTATAAGCTGCTTAATCAATAGGATTTTTGCTGCTACCAATAAACATGTGAGTCCTCAGTATTAGCCAGTATTACCGATACACTAAGCCACACCTGCATTTATCCTTTCCATCGCCCCCTCATCCATCTATTCTTCCATCCTTCCTTTTGCTTTGACAAGTTTTCTTGTCTCCTCCACCCCCGTGCTTTGATTCTTTGCTTTATGAAACAGATGTCTGGATCTGCACTCGTTCGCTCACACGCCGGCAGACTTGTGTGTCCGGTCCCTCAGGAAAGAGCGCCATTACACGCCTCTCTTCTTCCGCTTCTCCCACACACCCACACCCACACACTCACATCCTCATCCCCACATACTCACATCCACACCCACACAGACACAGGAAGGTCAAAGAGAACTGGGCAGCCTGTGTGATGTCACATCTATGAGAATATAACACCAGAGAGCTTCTTGAAGAGTGAGAGAGTGAGAGCAAGAAAGAGAGAGAGAGAGAGAGAGAGAGAGAATGAGAGAAAGAGGGAGGAGAGTGGTTTGATGAGAGGAACAGAAATAAATATGTCAGACATCTTGCCATCTGTACTGGGGGCACTCCAAAGGGACTAATTAGCCGGCTGAGGCAGGTTGAGGCGCTCGCTTGAAAACGATGCACTCTTCCGGGGGACTCAGGTGGTGCAGCGTGAGTCTCCACTCATCACTGACTCACTCCTGCATGTTTAGGCGGTTTGCCGGAGTCCCCTTTTGCTCCGTACGCCCCTTCTTCCTCTGTGAAAAGCTTCATGGTTTTGTATTTTTAACCCTGGCATACAGTTGCTTTGTCGTTTCACTTCTGTGTTTAAACTTTCATGTGGGGTGCAGAAAGATGATGAGTCAGGGGGTCAGTTGTTTTACAAGAGTTTCCCGGTGTCTCATTTGTTTTGAGACTGAGTCATAGGCAGGGGCGGCGCTTGGCCAGTTTTAGTGGAGATTTGGCCCAAGTAAATATAACGTTATTTGTACAATCATGAATAGTTTTTCTAATTCACTCTTCTTTATTCAGTCGTGTCACTACATCTCCAAATTGACGGTATACTGAGAGGGCAGGAGTTTAGGTGCTGCGAGTGGGTCACTCTGCCAAGGTCTGCTGTTGAGCTTAGAACCAATCATTTAAGGCCTCATAGATTGTTAGCCAGTCATATAAGAACTAGGCAGGATTTCTGGTGCTACTTGCTCTGCAAAGTTACTTTAGCCAGCCTTTATGTGGTTTGAAGAAAGGGGGTATGGTATATAACACTAACATTAACATAAACATTAACTAGACCCTGGCATTCCAATCTAAGTGTGAATTTTAAGTAACTTTACACATGTTGTGAACAAGTGAAAGAGATAGGAATCCATCATTTCCATATCTGTGGAGCTTTCCATTTTTTACTTGAAATCAATCACACCAGTTTTTGCTATAATCAAAAATGTCGATATCACAATACAAAAAAGTCACGTGTGATATAATGTATTCAATATATTTGGTGTGTGGTGTTTAGTCAGTGCCGATCAACAGTGCAGTCCAGCACATTCATGCATGGTACCCATCCCCTGCCTTCCAGCACTCCGTAAATTGTGCAACAACTGAATACACTCCTATTTTTTCAGTATTGTGAGAATATTTAATAACTCAGTACCATGAACTGAATCATGCACCATTGTATCATAACAGTCTTACCATAGATAATTGTTTACCGTAAGTTAATGTCAATGAAAGGATCACATTGTGTTGATCATAACAGTTTTCTATTTCTCAGTTTCTACCAGACGACTTTTTGTAAATCTGCATTTAATAAAAACATTTGTACACACAAGCTAGGAGAGGGAGTACAGAAGCAGAAGGAGACCAACAAGGCTGAAAGAGCAAGTCTGACTGAGGCCTTTGATAAAGCATGAGTGGGAAGTGCACCCCTAGTTAAGGCTGAGAACACAGGTGGACATCTCTCCAAAAAGGAAAAAAGTACAGATGAAGTACAGATCCTGTGTAATATTTACTCTGCCAAAGAGCTTTTTATCCCTAAGGTTTAACACTGACAGTGATAACTGTGAGCTCAGTGGATCCAATATTGAAAACAACTATCATCTATTCTAAGCATGTAATCTCTCCAAAAAGGTTCTGGAATGAAATTATGTATTTGGCTGTCATCCAAAAAATATTAACATAAAGAAAATTGCTCACAAAGATGTTAAATTTCCTTTTCTTTCTTTGAGAGGAAAGCAGATGCTATTATTTAGTTTAGGACGTTTTCATAATTACATTTTCAAATTATTTTTCATCCACAAAAATACATGTATGGAAATCACTGCATCTGTTTCGGTGTTTAAGGCCAAGCTGGAAACTTGCATAGGTTTTATGCAAGACTGCCAAAAAGCTGGTCAAGCAGTTTTACAAAATGGTTTACTGTAATAAGACTCATGACTGAGCATTCTGTTTCCATCTTTTTTAATAATTCATCATTTATTTTATGTTTGTGTAAATCTCAGTTCTGACTCGCCTGCATCATGTCAGTTTAATTGGTCATTTGTACCTTTGTGCATGTCTGATAGTGAACAATGTCAATTATGCCGTATTTGTATATATATTGGAATGAATATAAAAATGAAAAAATACTAACAATAATGAAATAATACAGACAGAATAATGGAATTTCTACATAAAAATGGAGCGTACAGAGTTTGGATATGTAGGGGAAATTACTACAGCATTTTTGATCAGGCTGAACATTTGTGTAATTTGTTTTCAATCCATCCAGATAATAACTGCACAATAACTGTGGTCTGGTGGGTTTAGCTGGCTGACTTTGGGAACAAGAACACCACTGTTGCTTTCTTGCATTTCTCCCCTCTGCTGAAGGACAGTTCCTAGCTGAGACTTTTCTAATAGGAGTAAACAGTTGTTGCACTGTGGAACTGAAAATACTCAGTGTTCATGTACATACGCAGAGTGTGTTTTGGGTCTTCATGCACTTCCAAAATGAAGCTGAGTCTGAGTGAAAACAGGTGCATTCGACCCTGGTGCTGTGAGTTCATTCTGGTTTTCTGTAGCCTTCAAGGATGCACACAGAAACTGTTTGAGTTAAAATAACTTGCCCTTCTGGATAAACTGTAGCCTGGTAAACACAAGCATGTGAGCGTGAGCTCTAAATTCATTTATTTATAAATTTGATTCAAGACCCGAACTTTTCATGCTGTAGTTTTTACACACTTTCTTAGAGGAAAAAATAGTCTGAGGAAATGAAAAAAAAACCCAGTACATTTGACAACCTGAAGATTGATGGAGCCTTTAACTGTTGCACTGGGGAGGGTGATGATACAGTTTACATTTATACTGCATTTGGTTTAGATTAATTATAAGTTACTGTTGTGATTTGTTTTGTTCGCAGCTATTGCGTGTTTGTACGGTAGTTGTCCATGTCCGTTGATCTTTATTGACCACAGGTCAGTCACTCAGCTAGTCATTTAGAAAAACCCACCCTTTGTTCATTCTCTTTTTGTTATTTTTGTTATTTATTACAGGGCCCAGGCATCTGTTATTGGTAGCAACCTCAAATGAAAAAAGAAAGTTAAAAAATGCAATTTGAGGATCTTTTATGTTTTACCCACAGTGCTGTGCTGTGAATCGGGTCCAATAGTCTGATGACCTTTGTTGTCCTGGGCCAGCATTTTCTTTCAAAACCCTATAACATCAGTTCCAGCAATTTAAGGCAGGGGATGTACAGTAGAGACGCCTGGCCTCAGGGGTGTGTCAAGTGGTACATAACCAGCTGCTTAGCATGGAAACGCTGAAACATAATGGCTGGTTTGTTTAGCCCTTAAACCAAAACATGTCCACTCATGAAGCTGTATGGTGTCTCTCGGACTGCTGGAAAAAAGAACGCCCTGAGCACTCTGGCTGCAGTTTACTCACATCTCTGTGTAATCAATAGGTGCGAGAGCTTTGAGTGCTGCCTGGGCTACTCTGGTGGTGTCATCTGTTTTATAAGCTTTGGGCTTTTCCTCTGCTTTGTGTGGTGGCATTCTTGCATTCATTGAGAGATATTTTTTCCCAACTTTGACTGGCCTGGCATTGTTTCTCCAAGAAATATTTCAGTTCCAGAGACTTTGATTCCTCCACAAAATGATGTAACTCAGAGACTGATGACACTGTTGTTAGTGTCCAAGCAAATAAAAAAACGTTAAAAAAATATTTTTATTTAACCTTAAGGTACTTTTTCTTTAATAGAGCAAAGAGAGCTCCAGTCTATTCTATTGATCTTTCATTTGGAAATCTGAGCTTTTGGAAATGTACCCTTTGGTGACATGAATGTGACATGAATGTGCAGGACTGGATTGTTGATTGACACTGGTTTAACACTATGAACAATGCATGATGCACATTGTTATGTTTTTGCCTTGTGATATCATAATATTTTGATGCATTGTTAACAACAACAACAACAACAACAAGAACAAGAACAGGAAGAAAAGAAAAATATATTTTCTATGTGTGTGTTAATATGTATGTAAGAAGAGAGATGCGGAACATTGTCTGGGAGGATAAAGACAAGCCTGTAGTGACGCGACTGCTTTATTCAGTGTAATACAGAAAATAGATGTTGACTGTTTATATCAGTAATTCCCAATCTCAGTACTGGAGGCCACAATATCCTCTACAGTTTTCCCTACTCTTACACACCTCCTAATGAATTAGTTGATCAGTTGGATCAGAAGTGCTGTAGAACAGAGCACGCTCCAAGACCGCTGATCTACAGTATATGGACAAAAGAATGTCCGGCTCACGATCTCCGTTCAATTTCATCCCAAAAGCTCTGAGCGGGCCAGTCATGTTCTTCTGCACTGAACTCATCCAACCATGTTTTTATGGACGCTTTGTGCACTGGAACACAGTCATGATGGAACAGAAAAGGCCTTACACAAAACACTGTGTCCAGGTTAGAAGCATGGCACTGTCTAAAATGTCTTGGTATGCTAAAGGCATTGAGATTGCCCTTTGAGCCTAGTCCAAACCCTGGAAAACAGATGTCCCAAAATTTTTGTCTTCATAGTGTAAATGCATACTTAGAGTGTCATTTTAGTCCATTGTCAAAGTCCTTTTATGCTGAACTCATTTTTGTATGGATGTGAAGCTTTTGATCAGCCAAAGCTGATGTTTTAATCTATACATTATTAGTGAAGTGTGCAGAGAATTGTATCTACTATGTAGGCATATAGATGTTTAATATATCCAGTGCATAATTGAGAACTCTCAATTATGCAAGATGTCTTTGAAGACACCTTTAAACACGTTTTTGCTATTTGAAACCTTCAAACCAATTTTTACTCCTACCTCAAAACAGTATTAGGTGTAATTCTCTCTTGGTGTTCTGTTGTACTTACAGTGGTGTTCCTTAATTGGATTTCACAGGAGAGTGTTCGAGTGCCTGTCAGAATGAAGTCATTGTGACATCCTGCTTCGGTTAATGAGTGAGGAAGCAAAACACTTAATAAATGTGAAACTGTAGTTCATCATTTATTAAAAGCCAATGAAGTTTACACAGCAGCCCATTTACCTCTTTGACTCAACCCATACTCATCTTGTCTTCTGAGGTTTGTTCACATGAGTAAAATAAGTCGCCAGCTATATTTGTTAGTACTATAGAAATAAATGTCTGTATTTCCACTGTTTCACCAAAACAGCATACATAAATACTCAAAAATTAAATTTTAATATGTCCAAAATTGGATATAACTTACACAGTGTAGACTGAAGCCATATGAACACGACAAAGATTTTTTTATTCATTATTTTAGGTGTTATGAAAACACAAAGCTATTAAATATTCAATGATAATGTTATGTGAAAAAGAATATATTGTAACTAACAAGGTTCCTTCTTACCAATATACGAGACATTCTGAACATTAGGGGAATTCTGAGATCGCTTTTTTATTTTAGTACAAACAATTTTTTGAAGTATCTGCCTCAATATTAATGTTCTGTCATTGGATTATAATATTGTTTTATTAAATAAAACTTTTATTACAGACCTTTGAGCTATACCATACACACACAAAATGGTGATGACTTCACTATAAATTACTAAGCTATTTCTGATAAGAAGCTAATGTTCATTTTTTGAATCTCGAGGTAGGATCAGGATGCTTTTAAGAGATGAAAAAAATGGCACACTCTTCCTTGAAAAATAGCTTGTTGCAGCAACAGCTCTTAATGCACTCAGCACTCTTTATTGTCCCGTCTTGCACACAAACAGCTATCATGAGGCTGTGCTCTTATTAAAAGAACAACAGATCCGATTCAGTGGATCAAGGAGTGCTTAATCACAACCTTTTATTGCTTGAATTATTTAGACTCTGCAGCTTTTTCCCTTTCTGCTTAGAAATAGAGCCGACGAGAGCAGGCAGAGCTGGTCTTGCTGCTGAACATATGCAGAAAATCCTCACAAGTCTCTGCCAAACAAGGAGGCACTGAGCACTACGCATGAAACCAATCTTTGTGCTAATTTGATAAGATATGCTGGCAAAGGCCTTGAAAGGATGGCTGCGATTTTGAGATTGTTTTCCCCCCTTTACGAGCGGAACACAAGCTTGGCCCCCGGCAGCAAGATGAGTCTCTGATTGCTTTTGTGTGTTCGAGTCTCTCTGGACTCCTCACAAAGATAGAGGGGGAATTACTGGCCAACAGCCTTTGATAGTATATCAAGATTACTGTGTTTGCCAGCCAAGAGCAGACCACCAAAACAGGGAGGGATTGTGTCACTGGCTAACGTGTTTGAAGAAGGGCTGACTCAGAGACTGATATTTGAGAACATACAGTAAATGATTGATGGAATCCCTGACAGCAGAGAAACCAAATGATCCCGTGTTCCTCCACTTGCGGAGCTCTGTGCTGCTTTTGTTAGCTCTGGCTCTGTGCATGTATGTGGATTCGACCTGCTCTCTGGAGTGCAAACATGACCTAACTATCTGTGTGTTTTTTCTTTTGTAATGGATCTAACTCTGAATGTGTGTGTGTGTGTTTGCAGGATGCGGGAGAGGGAGCTGCGGAGTGTGGGCAGGAGCGTGCTACTGCTTGGCGTCTGTCTGCTGTCTTTGTGGGGGCAACTGAGCCTGGCCTCCTCACACCGTAGCCACATTGGTGAGTCTCACATGTACACACACACACACACACACACACACACACACACAACACACACACACACACACACACACACCACACACACCTCTTCATATTGCTTAAAACTGTGCATTAGTGCCAAGGCACCAAGTTTGGCGGCAACCACTGCAGAGTTGCTACTCAGAAGGTCGTTAGTTCAATTCCAGAAAAAATCTGACCTGGTGCTTGTGTACTCAAAATGTCTTTTCACTTCAGCAAGATCATTTAACCTCCGCTTAACTGCAGCTGACCCACTGGGTCTCCAGCATGGCACATTTCTCCAATCAGCCTCTGACTGACCACTCTCTTAAAAAAGAACATGATGTATTTTGCCAAAAACAAAACCAAATAAGAACTTTTTTTTTCTTAAGCATCTTCCAGTGAATTCTTTAAAGAACCATTTTTGTTTATAGAAAGTGTGCAAAGGCTCTGTACAACAATTAAAGTTTCTTTCACAGATGTGCAAAAACCAAGCAACATTTTGGAAATCCCATGTTTAGTGCAGCCTTGAGAAAGCATAAAATATACACAGAAGATCTCACATATCATGGAGACTAATGCTTGTCAAACTCACATCAACAAACATACTTCTACAAATACATGTACAATGTACTGCTTTTACAAGTTCAGTTTTGCACATAAGTTAAACAGTAATTACTAAATGATACTCTTGTTTTGACTAGAAAGGAAAGACCACCGCCCAATATGCTCTTGTTGACCCTTGTCCACCAGCAAAAGTGCCTAACATTGGCATGTGAGCATCAGAACTGGACCATGAAGCAATGGAAGAAGGTGGTTTGGTCTGATTAATGACTCTTTCTTGTACATCATGTGTAAAAGAGGTGTGTGTGCATCGCCTACCTAGGAAGAGACTGTGCCAGGATGCGATAAGGGAAGAAGGCAGGTCTGTGAAAGAAGTGATCCAGAGCCATGTTCTGCTGGGAAACCTTGGGTCCTGGTTTTCATGCAGATTTTACTTTGAGATGTACCTCCTACCAAAACATTGTTGCAGACCAAGTACATCCTTTCATGGCATGGTATTCCTCAATGGCAGTGGCTTATTTCAGCAAGATAATGTGTCCTGCCACACTGTGAAAAATGTCCAGTAATGGTTTGAGTAAAATGACAAAGGTGTTGCCTTGGCTTCCAGATTCCCAAGAGCCCCTTCAGATGTGCTGGTTAAGCTAGTCAGATCAGTGGTGGCCCCATCTGCTACTAATTTCTTGGTGCCATATACCACAGGTCTTGTGGAGCCATGCCATGATGGGTCAGAGCTGTTTTGGTGGCATGAGAGGGACCCACACCATATTAAATGGGTAGCTTTAATGTTATGGCTGATCAGTATTTACTCTTAGCAATAAAGAGATCGATACTGTACCAAAAAGATTCTATGACTTCTCTGAAATATATTTTGGTGCTACTAAGAACTGCATTCAAGAGGTTCTATGCATAACAGGTTCTCTAAAAAGTCTTTATACTATAATAATAATAATGTGCTGGAGCGTCGTGTGGCTCCTGTGTATGCTAATGAGAACTGGGTTCCTTGACCCCGGCTGTAGAGGTCTTAGCCACTGAAGGAGAGGCACCAGGCTCATCAGTTAGACTGCAGTGATGGGGAAAGAGAAAGAGAGAGGAAGAAAGAGGAAGAGAGAAAAAAGATAGAAAGAGTGAGAGCACCAACCCTGGGCTACAGTCAGAAGCTGTGACTTCACATTGCAATAATGAGAGCCATCCACATGGTTGAACAGTGTTGGGATATTGCCTTAAAGTGGTGAAATTATATTTGAAGAATTAAACCCAGGGCAACAACGTCTTGACAACAACATACAAATCCTCCACCATTTGACTAGGTGTATTTTAGCGAGGCCGTGTCTTCCAATCTTATGCATGGAGGCTTAGCAAAAAACCCATCGGGGACAAGAGAAAGAGGCAGCACCGATTAATCTCCCCTTCACGAGCCAAAGGGCAGCTCTAAATAAAATCGCCCAGCATTTCAGGAGCAGTGACAAAGATAGCAACAAGTTAGGAGGGCCCATCTTTCTCCCGGCAGAGGTGTATGTGCTGGCTTGGCAATAGAGTGGGTGATTGATTATGGCGAGGACCCCCAATCAGTCAGCTCTCGGTAGGCTGAGAGAGCTGCTTTCCAGGCTGCCTGAGCTCCAGTGCTTCAGGCTAACACACAGCTAATCACATATTTAGTCCCAATAGCTCTTTGAGGTCAGGCCAAGGTGTGCCCAGTAAACAAACCTCTTTAGCCCCACTGGTTAAAAGAGCCCAGGGCATGCTGCCACTCAAACACTTCAACACTACCCCACCCACGGTACCTAAAGAGAGCTCAGATCAACCTAATAACACCACAGAGTCCACAACAATACAACAACTCATTATTCAGTCATGAGAGACGGATGGAGAGAGGGAGGGGTGGAAGAGAGTGTGTGCAGATGTGTAGATTGGAAAGAATTAACTAATCCAATGAACAATGTTGACTCCAGTTCCTAATGATTTTGTGCTTTTTTGACTTCCCTTAAATTGACACTTTATTATTTAGTTCATGTCTCTGGTCTTATTAAGCTTTTTTTCCTGTCATAAAAGACTATTTTCTTGTTTCTCATTATCTTTGTGTTTTGATTACATCACCATACTCCAGTGGGGGAAAATAATATTAACCAATAATATTATGTTTCGGCTCTTCCACCCACAACCCCCCACTCATCACTGAGCGAAAACACTCTAGCTCGGAGACCTTCAATACCATGTTGGATATTGAACAGATGGAGAATGCATTGTGATCTCCAAATCCAATTAAAGGCCAATTAAACAATTATCCTATAAAAGGTTCTTTAGGGAGCCAAAAGTGATTCTTTTGCTGGAATGCTCCAAAGAACATTGTTTCTTTCAAGCCGCAAAGTTAGACCTCGGTGGCATATTCTGAATTTCTAATCAGTGGAGTGTCCTATTCCTTCGGTATATAAAGAAATGGTTTGAACCTATGGAGTAGTACTCTACCATACTTCACCATTTGTTCCAGCTCCAACTACAGTCTCTGACCCAATGCTAAAACATTCATCAATATCCCATGTGTTGCGCGTGACACATAGGATTGTATGACACAAGTACTGATCATTCAAAATGTATCATTTTCTCCATAGACTTGAATGGATGGAATGTTTGCCATTGTCGCATCAACTCACTCTGGGAACTGTCGGCAGAACCGCAGAAGCGTGGAGGAGAAATCAGCCACTAAACACATGGCGTTAGGAGAGAATAGGCTGGAATGAGTTAAAAGTGTGTTCATTTGAGAGTGTAACTCAGTGGATGTTTTTCTCTGCTGCATTAATCTGTTAACATAGCAACTGCGCAATCACACTTTGCATTTTCTTGTAGAAATAGTCTAATTAATAACAGCTATCTTTGCCCAGTGTTTTTAAACTGCAAGTTAGCAAGTAGAAAGTGTATTATAGCTGCATGCAAAACTACAGAAGCCCATCAAGAACCCTTTAGGACCATGTAATGAAGTGTGATCATATTAGTATTACTCAACAGATAATTACAGACCCTCAAGATGATCTGTCTGTGTTGATATGATCAAAATGCTGCCTGTTTTTCTGGCCAGAAATATGCATTTGTATATGCAATCAAGTATTTTCTGATTTGTTAGTCAGTCGCCAGAGGGAGGGCTGCTGGAATGCAGGGTGAAATAAAAGAGACGAGAAAAACACATCGCAAGAGCTGATTATCTGATGCAGCTTGACAGCTGCTGTCTTTTCTGAAGATGCAGGACTTAAGCGAATGCCCTTTTCGGGGTCAAACTTACCAGTGTAATTTGTGTGCTTCAGGAAACATCCGCATTGTTTCTATAAATAGGCACAACTGGTTGTTTAGCGAGTATGTCTTAGTAACATCACTGTTTTATTGCTTGTGAAAGTTAGGATGCAAAAGATATTTTGATTCTTCTCTATAAGAAATTGTAGAGCTTGTATTTTGTGCAATTACTGTTGCAAGTGTTGCTCATATAGCTGTTGTTCTAACCATGGATTAAGCCAAGTCTTAGACTGTGTCTGAGGTTCTGGCTAATCCATGACAAGGTTATCAAGAGAAAAAAATGGTCTAAAGCTGGGTTTCTCAGCCACTGGGCCATGGACCACTGATGGGCTGTGAAAGCTTCTGATTGGGCCGAAAATCTAAAATTGAGACAGGCCATTGGTCTGCAATTGGTTATTTAATATCATCTATTGAGGTCAAGTGGGCCTTGGCAACATGCTGTGATAGATAGGTGGGCCTTAATGTTGAAAAGGTTGAGAACCATTGGCCACTCTAACAAGAATACACAAGCTATATATTCACTGAATATATTGGAACTCCTGGACATTACACAAAACAGGGACTTCAATTACATTCTAATACATAGACTTTAAAATGGAGTCAGTCTTCCCTTTGCAGCCATAACAGCTTCCACTCTTTTTGGAAAGCTTTCCACAAGAATTTGGAGAGTTTCTGTGAGAACCGGTACCCATTCATTCTGTAGAGCATTTATGAGGTCAGGCACTGACGTTGGATGAGAAGGCCTGGCTCACAATCTCCGTTCCAGTTCATCCCAGAGGTACTGGATGGGGTTGAGGTCAAGCCTCTGTGCGAGCCAGTCAAGTTCCTCCACACCGAACTCATCCAACCATCCAACCATGTCTTTATGGACCTTGCTTTGTGCACTGGGGCAGCACAGTCATACTGAAATAGAAAAGGGCCTTCCCCAAGCTCTGTCCACAGAATTAGGAGCTTGGCATTGTCCAAAATGGCTTGGTATGCTGAAGCATTCCCTGGAATATACTTTTGCCCATATGGTGTATGAGAGACAGAAGCTGGAATAATTTTTTGTTTATCTGTGGAAACCTATGCATATAACTGTAACAAAAGCCACTGCTTTCTTTAGTGTAAAACCTGAGCAAACAATACATTAGCAAATAATCATGATTAACTACACAAAGTAATGCGAATACTCATGAGTAATTATGTTAATCACTGGACAGCCCAAGTACTGGATCAGTTGATATACCAATGTTTAAGTTAACCTACCCCTTTGGCATCTTGAATACAAATTAAACATTAAAAATGAAATTAGGGTTCTGGGATCAATCCTGTAAAATGTTCTAGAATCTGTTTAGAAAAATCCTTGTTCATTTTAAAGTTATAACCTGCCACTTATAGCTATAAGAATAAACTGACATTTTACAAATGGGCTTAATGTCCGAAGCATTTTCAGTTGAAGACGTTTTGCCAGTCACTAAACTCACTGAAGCCCCTCTGCTCCACCAGCATCCATAATATGCCCTTTCAAATGGTCCACTTTCCAGATTGGACATCAATTTATCTAATGCATAATATCAGAGATTATATTAATGTAACAATAATCATCTTAATCTAACAATAATCTTTGGGTGCTACCTGACTTTCAGAGATTGCAGTCTGGTAGATTATAATTCTCTGCTATGTCCTTGGCAACATAACTGTAAGTTATGTCAGAAGAACTCAT
Organism: Hydrocynus forskahlii; assembly: GCA_037974365.1. Lineage (NCBI taxonomy): Eukaryota > Metazoa > Chordata > Actinopteri > Characiformes > Alestidae > Hydrocynus > Hydrocynus forskahlii. The sequence goes on along the minus strand of JBBPCX010000114.1, from coordinate 21,628,867 downwards.
GCATGGTTTCTTACATTGCAGCTTGTCTGGCATTGACTGTGCTGTGAACAGTAGGTCCCCATGTCTACAGGGGAACAGAGCATGCCTCAGTGCACAAAGGCTTTGTTCATCAGAATGCACAACTAGAGAAAGAGATAGGAAGAGGGAGAGAGATGTCAGCATTCGGACAGTGACATTTTGGTGTCTGAAGGGCAGGTCACTCCCTCCTTTGGGAAATGAAGAGTCATGTGTGCTGTTTCCCACAGTAGATGAGGCTAGAGCTACTGCATGACATTTGGAGAGCAGGTGGATGACAAGATGGAGGACAGAGATACAGCCAGAGAGAGTTGGAAACAGGGAATAAGGAGTACAATATTTGATGGCTAGCGACTGAGCACACAGGTTCACAGACCTTTGACGTTAATAACTTCTTGTCACAAGAGTCGGAATGTGTCATTCTGAGTCCCAGTATGTCTTTCAGACTTTTTCTTTAAAATTGTTTTGTTTGGCAGTCCTAATTATTGATGTATGACATTGAAATCACTGTTTCCTAATATTTTTTCTTTAATTTTAATTCACACATTGGCAATAATATTATCACAGAGATGGGTCAGATGCTTTCAACATGATCTGTCATTACTTTTTACATATGTGACATGTGATTTGTGATGTTTGGAATGAGCTTATATTTTGGAACAAGCACTATTTGTCACAAATGACATTTACCTAGAGTGTTATTTGAACTGACTGATTCGGTGGAAGTGATAAGGGTGCTAAGGGAGAGCGAATTCTGCATCTTGTGAACGGGCACTGGATGAAGGAAGGATGTCACTTGTAGCAAGTGGTGTTAGAAAATTCAGCACCATTTTATAGCATTACTTATGACACCTTTACAAATGTGATACTGTAATACTGGTGCACTTAGCAACAGTCATAGTCAGTTCTATCTTGGTCCTTTTGATTTTAATCACTGTAAGAAAGCTTGCACTGTTCAAACACAGAACTCTTGGCCTATCTGGCTAACTCATCTGGCCTTGTGTGCAGCGTAATCGCTAATCAGACCTACAGGCTATTCTTCATTATTAGCCTCTCATTATTATCCATTGAGACATACAGCCGGATGGCTTGATGGCCTGCGACTCAAAGCAATGTGGGCATTTTGGATTTGGACAAGAATATGGGGGGGTGGTGGTGGGGGGGTGGTTCATAACGATTTTTACTGATGGAAGCAATTAGCAGAGAATCGCTGACAGCGGTGGAGTGGCTGCCGCTGAGAACAGAGTGCCAGCAAGCTGCTGTCAAGAAGCCTTTCTAGGCCCTGACTGCAGCTTTTAAAAGGGCACACACACACACATGCGTGGTCGGGGCAGCAGGAATTTTGCCATCACTTTGTAGGATGCTTTCAGGGATTATCCTTGCTAATTAACTATTTGCCTGTGGATGGGTTCGTTTCCCTTTGTTTGAAGTTTGAAGTTTCCTTTTGCCTTGGATGTTGTGACCTCAGTCATTAGGCTAAACCCATTCTCTTAAACTTTACTTGCACCGAAAGAACCTACAAAGTAATTGCTTTTAATTCTTTAATTCAATGTAAGTATAATAGTCCCAGGTGATGTATAAGATTACATCCACACTGTTCTTTATGTGGTCTTGCCATGAGATAGGAGCAATAGTACAACTGTGAGAATATTGCATTGCAGCATTAGAAGTATATTAGAAGTTCTAAAAGCAGTTTTGTTGTCACCTTGTATGTCGTTTGGAAGCCTAAGTGAAGTAGTGTTTGTACTGTAATTTACTTTTTTACATTTTGTGGAAGGCCTACTACAGCTTTAACTGTTACAATGTTAACTCTTCGCTCAGTCGTTTTGCATTTTGGCATATGGTGGATACATTATCTGTAGAGGAGGGAGAGCAAATCAGAACATGCATAAAGAAAATCTGTCAGGAAACTAAATATCTTTCTCTCAACACTAATAAGTAATCAGTTGTTATTACTAGAACAGACTGATGGGACCAAATTGTAAATTAAAGATATTTGCTTTAATAACTGCCCCTTTGAAACCACCCACTCAGTAAGCACAAGTAATAATGTAATATAAATCCTAGAAGACATTTATGAGTGTGTATCCTTCTCAAAGGGACGCAAAGGGAGAGGGCTGAGCGAGAAAAGCATTAGGAAGGCTTTAAGGCTGTCTATTCCCCCTTCCTCTCTCTCCATCTTTCTTTTCCTCTTGTTTTTAATGTGATGTTAAGACGCTCTCAGCTAGTTCCTCACTAGAGGCAGTTTGAGCCAAGTGAAATAGAATGTCCTAGAAGCCAAGTGAAATAGAAGGCTCTAAAATGAGGTCTATCAATCGCCTCTGTAGTCACTTCATTACATTCTGTGACTATGTGCCTCAGTCTGTATCACTGGGAATGAAATGCTCAACATGGTGTTCTGAGCACACCATAAAAAAAGAGGCTCGTGCAGCTGAAACATCTCGGCTAAGTATACAGCTACACGAACAGGGCATGAAATTTAACGGTATTGGAGCTGCTTCTCTCCTGCCCACAATTACCAAAAATAGCGAGTCTCCTGCTGCCCAGTGACCAATTGGAAGGGGACATCTTTGTGTCAGGCAGAAAGATACACCTGTCTGGAGGTCCAAAATGACTGGTGGCTCGAGCAGAAAATCGATGAGGGCTAAATTATGAATAAAAAAATGGCCTGTGCTGGAGAGCAGCACAACGTTCACCAAGAATGTGAAGTAATTACGACTAGCAGCGAGGCTGCAGTAGGTTAATGACTCCTGCACAGGTCTCAGTTAATGTAATTTAGACGATTAAGAATCCACATTTATAATATTTCACCTTTGTCTAGAGGTCCTTTGCTCAATGTTCAATGTAATTTTGACAATTAAGAATTAGTCCTTGCAGTTTTTCACCTTGATCCAAAATGGCTGTTAAATGGTGAGTCATTGAGGGTTTTAATATTTATCAGCTCCCGTGGTGTTGGTGACTACTTGAGGAACACTTTTGGCTAAATATATCAGGTTAACTGGTTCCCATTATGCTTTCTTTGATTCTTAGACTTTCATGTCAGGTTCCTTTAGTACATTCCTGATTTGCATTTTCTTTACTCGGAGCACACTGAAGTAATCCAAGCTCTGCCACCTCTACCATTTTTACCCACTTCATCTGATCTGATTGCCATCCCACCCTTGTCCCCGGGTTGAGATGTGGCTGGCGTCGGAGGCATAAGACAGCATGGGAAACTGATTGGTGTTGTTTGTTACCACGACAGCATGTGCGATGACATCTCAGCTGTCAGTCATGTTTAGGAGGCTCGGAGGAGTGTGTGTGTATGTGTGTGTGTCTTTGTGTGTGTGTGAGACAGATGTAAAACACTACTGACACTTTGAGGGTGGGGATGGCATGCTATTTAGAGCAAACATGACTGGCATCTCGACTCGGAGGCAGCATGTGTATGTGCGAGGAATAGGAGAACGCTATGGAAAGTGAACAGCTCTCTGCTACCCCAGCCTTACCTCTGCTCTCTGCCTGCTGCAGAGGAACGAACAGCTTAGTCTGCGGATTTTAGCAAAGCAGACACTTTATTACACTATGAAAAAGTCATGTTGACGTTAAAAAACATAAGTAACGAAGAGGCCTTTTAGTTAATTGAACTTCTAATGGACTCGGTGGTGCAGTGGGTAGCAAGAGGGTCCAGGGTTCAGTTCCCAGCTGGGGTGACCAAGGGTTCTTTCTGTGTGGAGTTTGCATGTTTTCTGCGTGGGTTTCCACCAGGAGCTCAGTTTACCTCTCACAGTCCACAGACATGCATGTCAGTGGAGTTGCGAAATTGCCCCAGGTGTGAATCTGTATGTCTGCCCTGTGTGGCTAAGGAGAAGTGGTTCAGATAATGGATGGAGGAATTTCTAACAGTGAATTCTAACAGTGACAGCCCGTTCACCCACTTTTTAAAAGCAATGTTAATGTATATTGAATAGTGTATATTGAATAAAAATGCCAACACATATACACCTCATTATTCCAAAATATTAACTATGAGTAGTTCCTATCCATGTTCCAGCCACAAAAGCATTAATTTATAAGATGAGTTATTAAAACTGCAAGCTAATCACAAAGTCAGTTCCATCAAGAATGCACTCTTTAATCAGTTTGTTTTTTTGATAGATACATTTCAACTGAGTAATTTGGACAGCATAGTGATCTGGAAGTGTTGCTGTAGCTCATCAAAACTGGGCAGGTTGAAAGTTGTATGTTGCTACGTGTTGCACCGTGGTCCGTGGAGAAACTTCGTCTCATCTCAATATGTACGTGTACACAGCTGCTGATGACAATAAAGTAACCGTGAATCTTGGAAATGTCAACAGTTTATTTTCCACCATGTCAATGTTAACCATTTAAAAAGTGATTCATTATAGCATGACCTATCATTCACACAAATGAAATAGGATATGAATTGTAATAATTTAATAATATAATAATTTGTGTTTTGACAAGAACTGTCCAATATTGCATTTTGACAGGAAATGTCCAATTTTGCATTCAGTTGAAAAAGATTTTTGCAAATATTCTACAAAGCTCGTTTAACCTAGCAGCAGTGGTTATAAAATGCATTTGTGTGAGGAACTACAGAGTCACACTATCCTTTCTGAGCTTCTTGAAGTGACACTTTTTTAGCTGATGCCGGGAGTGATGCTCTTCATCTTCACTTCCCCTTCACCATTTCCAATGCATGTTGGCTGAGCGGTGATCAAATGGTGGCATGCTCTCCATTAGTTTCAGGGTGCTGCTTTTTTCCTGGAACTGAAATGTAATAACATTCAGAGGCCATTGACTGAGAAGGATGTGCGATTCCTCAAGGGAGGGTCATTGATCAGAAGTAGCCGCTAACAGTGCGCTGTAGAGATGGATGGTGCAGGAGAGAAGTTCATTTGTGCCCTGGGCCCATAGGCCCAAGAATCTGTCAGCCTCAGCAATCCCTATGGTTGTGGCTTGACCAAATGCCTGGTCTCTGGGATAATATGCAAAAGGAATTGTGGGATGGGAAAGCGAGAAAGAAATGGGGGTCTTTTGTTTTTATGTAGTGCCTTAGAAATGGGTTTTGTTAACTGACATATATCGCTTGGGGATTGGGAACCTTACCATGGCCTAATTGAGCATTTTATAAATGGCTTGCCAAAGCACAGTAATGTCTCTGCAGACATAATCTGAGATGATATTCTCAGGAGGTTCAGCTTCCACCTTTACTGATATGTCTAAAGATAGTGTTGATGTTGTTAGAGGGCAAAGCTTTGTAGTTTATATTATTTTTATGAGCCTCTCATGATTGATGATGCATATCCAAGTCCTTGACATTTGTTTAAGACCACTTTCCACTTAGGGCAAGTCTGAAGGATGAATAATGTCGGTCTTGATGGATTTGAACTCTTTGATGTTGATGTATGTTGCCTGGGATCAAGGAGCCATACCGTGATACACTGGCATCTGCCTGAATCACTTTTTAAATAAACTGTGTTTAAAAAAAAACATTTGGTGTTTGTTTATCATACATATGGAAGACTAAAGTTCCATTTTTTGCTACACCAGTAAAACATTATTGGCACATAATCCATAATCAGCATTCCTCAAACAAAAAAAAAACCCCACAAACTTTTAGCTGATTTTTGTCAGTGAAACTGAATGAATTGAGAAACGAATGAATGAATCATATTCACAACAACTAGAAGCCTGAGGACTCCCAGCATTCTGTAAGACTCAGCGCACTACCCTTAGCCAATCAGCAGCAAAGAAGAAACACTTGTTGAGGGAACTATAGAAAATGCCTGCAACCAGTCAAGTGGCCATTTTTAGACAGAATTAACACGTTACTTTACAGTAATTGGGCACATATTATTATTATCTCAAGCCTCTCAGGTTGGTTGTTTAATATAGTCTTCTGTTTTATCTTTCAATTTTAATACATAACATTTATAATGTTATGATATGATCTGTATATAACATTTTTCACACATGCTTATGATTTTCTTTTAAATAAAATCTCATGGAATTGGCTTGCAACTCACTTAAGATGATTGTCCTTGTTGAAAACAAGCTAAATCATCTGGCCATAGAATAAGATAAATATCTGAAAGGTTCTTTAGAGAACCAAAGTTATTCTATGGTATTGCTCTGGACTATTCTTTAAGAGTGTTGTGCTACATTTGCTTTCCATTGCATAACACTCTGAAGAAGGCCTGTGAAAACCTGTTAAAGCCTAAACCTGTTAAAAGTAAAAAATAATGTTGTAAAAAATACAGCATTAGTTTGCTTCATCAGGCAGACGGGCTGCACCTCTTCAGCCCCTGTGCGTTTGGTTTCCTTTTCATCTTCCTCTCCACTAATTCCCATTTAACATCCAGCCTTCCCACACTCAGCCTCCAAAGTGTCGGAGCGGCACGAAGCTGACAGCGGGCGTCATGTTTGCCGTAGAGGTCCTGCCTCCAAATGTGCCCCTCCATCATTTATTAATGTCTGCTTCTTTTGTATGCCTTTCCACTTCTGTTTATATTAGCTTGAGTGGTTTGGAGCTCTGCCTGGATACACAGCTTGTTTTGGTAGAGCGTTGCCTCGACTCTGCATTAGTCCTGTCTAACCACAGAACATCAGTGCTACGTTGGGCTGAGTTAGTACAACCTTAGTTGGCTTGGGATCGCTGTGAACCTCCGCCTCCCCCCTGAAGCCTCCCCATCACAGGCCTCCACGCATCGTTGGCAAGCGGAGCGCCTCTCTCCCATCAGGAGAAAAAAACATGGCATATTTGTGTCAAAGAGACGGCCCAGTAAAGAGTATTTGATGTGACATCTATTCATTTGGACTTTTTAGAGCTAGGCTCAGTGACTGTTTTCTTCCCCCCTCCTCCCCTCTGATCCTGTAACTGGAGCTGTGAGGAGTCTGGCTGTTTGATCTCCCCACTCTGCGCGCCACAGATGGCCGGCCGCTCTATCGCTTCATAACAATTTCATAAGTGACTTGCTGTAAATTGCCACGCCGATGCAGTGGTAATTGGGTTGCCACTCTGCTCCTCTCGCTTGCTCGCGCTTTGCTAGGAAAAAAAGGGGGGAAAGGGAGAAGAGAGAAAAGCGCTTTTCTTTCTGTTCACTGCCGTCATGCTGAGTAATAAGTGTTAGGACAGACGGAGGGAAAGTGAGTCTGATCACTGATTTACTGCCAGAGAGCGCTCTCACTTCCACCAAAGCAGCCGCAGGAAGGTTCAGATAATGTGGTGCCGCCGACTGCCATCATACGTTTAATTGAGCTCAAGAACATTTCCTGTATAATCCATTCTTTCCATACATATTGTCCTGTCTACAATTGGCTAAACGGTTGCATACATATGCAATGCATTGAAATTCACAATATTCCAGCAGCTTGTTGCTTGAAAGTGGCCATATCTGTGTATGTATATACTATATACCAGTATACCTGTAGTCCACTCTTACAAACTTATCTATTACTACTCATCAGAATATGTGGCACTGTTCTCCAGAAACTTTTAGCAGGGCAGAAAATGTCATGATGCCACAGAAAAGACTGCTTAAAGGCCATTTATCACTGAAAACCAAAATGTTCTTGCTTTTTTCAAATAAATGGTCATATAATATATAAACACTGAAAGTTTCCAAGTGCACTGTTCACATCCTAGTCCAAACAGTCTATATATAGTAACTAATCAGCAAAAACAGGATGGTTTTCGAGACATCACAAAGTTACATGTAACTGTCTATTCAGCCTACATCAACTTAGCCCCATGGTTTCACAATGAAGTCTGAGGTGTTTCGGTTTGTAATGCTTTTTGAATGAGACACAATACAGAGCAGCCAGTCAGAGCAAAGGTCATTTCCATATACCAGTCACAATACCAAAGCAGCCTGTTTAATACTAAAGGACAAGAAATGGAGAAATGGTAATTTAAAGATGAAATACAACTGTTTTTGGTGTATAAAACCATAATTGCTGCTCAGCTTAGTTCTTTAACCACCCCTTGAAATTGCAGCCTTGCAGGCAACATATTTAGGTTGTAATAGGACATGGATTACAGACTATGCCACACATATGATTGATTTTTGTGCCTTTTAAAGCTGCAGATGGCACGTTTTCATTTAAAACACCCAACTTCATGGTCATTGGCACAGATCTATTGATGATTCACAAAATCATCATCTATCAACTGTCACTATTAACAGGAAGAAACTGCCTGAACGGATTCAAGCAAAAGTGTTGTGTTATGCATAATAAGCAGAGCAGCTGTGCTATTCTTTAATGCTTTTTTTGAAAAACCTGATCCAGGCACATGTCGGTGTGTCCTGGTCAGCACCTCCTCTATGAATACTTCATGATGTTATTTTACTCGCTGATGTCTAAATCGATATGAGCCCTCCTCCTTTATTGAGCGTGGCATATTGACGAAGGGAACAGACAGTGACTGCTTCTTTACTGCAAGAAAGCAAGATCACCTCAGACATTCTGGGATCTGAACATTGTGCTACAGAAGCATGCATACACACACATGCACACACACATGCACACACACACACACACACACACACACACACACACACACTATAACCGCTCCATTGAACAGCTGAGGCTGATGTTGTCTGCCAGCCCTTGCTTAGATAGTCAGAGAGGTTTTCCACTGGCCTCTCTGTGTGCTTTCCCTGCATGAGCTTACTGCTCATGCTGCCAGATGAAAGAGTGCAGTAGGGATTCGAGCTTCAGCTGGTTCAGCTGCTCTGGGCACAACTAACTGCAGCCTCCCTCACCAGCTGACCCGACCAATTGCTTTTTCTTTTGTATTTCAATTTATTTAAAGGGCCAATATTGTGGCACACTTGTATCACTTTTTAAACAAGAATTTGATGTAGTATGTTAACATTATTTGTTTTCAAAGTGCACCCTTCAGTCCCCAGTCAGCAAAAATATAAGCTAAAAAATGGTTTAATTTGAATGCCTTGCCTTTGTTATGTTGCTAAAACCAATGCATTTGCATATATATATATATATATATATAGTCATTCAGTCTACAGCAGTTTACTGTTCAGGGTTTTAGGCTGGACAGCTAATGAAAGGGCAGCTGATCAGAACACAGGTCATTTACTGTATGTAGTTATATTGTTCTTAAAGGCACAGTAGCACAAAGAGCCTGATTCATTACTGCATGTAAACAGAGCCGACACAACGGACATGTGAAAATGAATGAAAAATGAAACGTCATACGTGGACCTCAGTGGGTTAAAAAATAAAATATAAGAAAAAAAGGTTATTGGCACTTTAAAACGTACCCATTTCCAGTGGCAAGTGCTCATTTGTACTGTCGCTCTCCTGTTTAACCTTCTGTGATCCTGAAATTATATGTTAACTTTGTGATCAGAATGGCAATGTAATTGCTATTTTGATTTGATTTTGTAGGTTGTGGTGCTGAAAAGTTTGCAGTGCATTATTTGGTGCTTTACTTTTCAGTTGTGCGTATTAGAATGGCATGCAAAATCAACCTCTGCATAGCAATTTTGGCAACACAAGGTCTGTCATCCCTCTCCTGCTGCAGTCAAAGGCATGAGTGGCTGTGTTATGCTAATTCGAGATGAGCGAACAGGGGGCGGTTTTAGATTTTTTTCCCTTCTTTTTTGTATTTGTCATTATGTTCACTAACTATTTAGACAAAAACAACCACTCAAAGCTGCAGCAAGCTTACCCTTGGCAGGATGACAAGCCACAAAAGCAACTTAGAAAGAGGAAAAAAAAACCTGTGTGATCTTTTTTTGCATCGTGCAGTTGGCTACAATATGTTCTCAGTTTTATTTTTAAATAGCCTTTACCCTTCTGGAGAATGTCATACGGCTCAGTGATACGTGTTTTTTTTCCATCAAATAATGTTATTGGGAAAGTGTATGGAAACAGAGATGCTAACTGCTTTTGACAAGTGTCAGCAACATTTTCCAGTCCTGTAAAATATCCATATGTTCGCAATTGCTTGACACAATATATGTCCTGGTTGGTTGTGAAAACATCCCATTTACTCTCAAGCCTCCTTTTTTTCTCGGCAGATGTCTCTGCTGTCCGTATATATGTTCACTTTTATGCGAAATAGAAGGCTGTGAGGTTATATCACCCTTCTTGTTTACCTCGGTGTATTAGTAATATACGGACGCTTGTTTCTGCTGTGTTTTGTTTGCCATATTTTCCTTTACTAGGATTGCTTTTTGAATATTTTAATTTGCTCTGCATATATGAATGCAGTCATGGGTAATGTAGCTGATATCATTTCGTAGGTGTTGAAGCTTGAACAGTTCAGTGCTGAACATAAATATTGCAGAATACATACTGTAGCAGTTGGGAGGGCCGTGTGCCAGGGGAAGTTCAGATTGTAGTCATCCTTGGTTTAAAGGGATATTTTAGCATTTTGCATAATGCATTTTCTGTCTTTCATACCGTTTCTAGCTCATAGATTCCAAAGGAGCTGATCTGCATTACACTGTATCTGGAGTTAGATTGCAACAGGCCCAGAATCAGCGCCACTTTCATCTACATTTAATCCTATGTGATGTCAGCTTGGCGGATCTAATATCTCAACTGGAAGCTAATGGAAACTACCAGGCAAATCAGGAAACAAGCTGAGGAAACAATGAGGTGATGGTTGGAAATCTGTGTCTTAGGTTTATGAGAACATCTCATCCTGTGAAGCAAATTAATAATTTTTGCAGTATTTGTAATACAGTACAGTACTGTGTAGTCAGAGACCACCTTTCATTTATTTAATTCCCAAGCAAAACAACCATTAATTTTTTAGCATCAAGGAATAAATATTTGGCTATTTTAATTATAGTATAAGTATGTAATCTTTACTATGTATTATACTACATAATAATATAGTATAAAATTTTGCTTTTTGATATTTTCATATTTTTCATTTAAAACAGGTTCCATGGTCCTCAGTTTTTTTTTTATTTTCTTACCTCCCAAAGCTGAAAGCTTTAAGAACAGTTATTTGTGGTCTTCTAGGTCTTGGTAGTTAGGAGTCACATTTTCTCTTTATCTTTTTTATTAATGCCTTAAACTCCATTTAGTTTCCTCTTCCTTATGCAAGTAGATGCTTTTCTATCTTAGCAGTACGTGAGAAAGAGATATGTGAGATTGCTAAAGTGTGTGTGGGTAGGTGCTAGTGTGAATGTCAGAGTCTCTTTGAAGGGGAACATAATGCTTTGCAAGCAGCTGTTATTGAGAGGGCACAGGAGTAACAGGGTGGTTTTAAGATTGGATCGGTGGAAGAGTTGAAGTGGCAGTAGGGTCATTAAAAGTAAAGAATAAACTTTTACTTAATGGCTGTTTTGAATTTGCCTTTATTAGTCTTAAGAAATAAATCAAGTCTTTCTTACTTAAGAAACAAATATTTCTGCATGAAAAGGTGCTTATTTATGTATAACAAAGTGCTATCTGATATAAAGATGTAGACAAATATGGAATTTCACCCAGAAATATAAGCATCAATGAAACCAACAAAATACAGTCTAATTAATCCAGTACAACACAATCTAAAAATGTGTGAAAACACATTTTGCATAATATTGTTCTTATCTGTTTTTACCCATTTAACACATTTGAACTCAAAAAAAAAAAAAAAGCATTGTCCTACGGTGAGCACCAATATGTGTCTAGTTAGGGCAGGATGTGTTGTTTTTAACACATTTGTTTTGAAGGAAATAGCACAGCATACATCCCTTTTAGCACATCTGGTTATTTAAAATATTCTAATACCATAAATATATAGAGGTGAACACACACTGCCTACATTGTCACAGGACTTAATAAATTATTAAAAGTGTGACAAAATCACACTGTCCGATCTGCTTTTGTCTTGAGACAAATATGTTCAAGGGCAGTTCTGTCCCCTGTGGTTGTGACAGCAGCCCAAACAGCTCTCTTCACTTTTAACAGCCTCCAGTAATGATGGAACACTTATCAATTAAGGATCAATGAATGCGATTGTAGAGGCGAGTATGGTGCCCGAGAGGCATTGATCTGCTGGAAGTCCGAGCTCAACGCCAGGTCACATTAGCGTTAGCGTTCAGCCCATGCCTTCTCCCATAGCTGATGCAGATGCTCCATGACTTCCTGGTTGATAACCAGCCACGGTGCTTTAAGTGAATATACGGACGCTTGTTTCTGCTGTGTTTTGTTTGCCATATTTTCCTTTACTAGAATTAGCGTTAGCGTTCAGCCCATGCCTTCTCCCATAGCTGATGCAGATGCTCCATGACTTCCTGGTTGATAACCAGC
>JBBPCX010000114.1:21580495-21616470 GCA_037974365.1 Hydrocynus forskahlii | reverse complement strand
CACGGTGCTTTAAGTGAAATCTATTGATCGTAGGTGTTGCATGTCATGGAACTTCTGCACAGATATTGGGAGAAAGTGCTTTCTTCTAGCAAAGGTCATGGAGCTACGTTACTGAGCTGTAAGTTTTAGGACTGAATAAAGTAAATACTTAAAGAGTAAAATGTTAAGGAGCAAAACATTCCCATAATAGAATGTACAGGCTAATTTAATTTTATGCACAAAGAAATTTTACTTTTACTTCAACAATGCTTCACTGTTTTATTGTGAATTTTCATTTGAATGTGTGAGGTGAGCAAGTGTGAAAGATTGTGAAAAAATGTAAACGATTCAATTAAAAAAAAATTTTTCCTTTTTCTCCAAAATATTTAGTAATTCCTAACACCTCCCCAGTCACGCAATACTACCAACAAAAGCAGGTGGAAGGCTATCTCAGAACATGAACAGTTGCTGTCTTAATGGGACAGCTAAGGTCCATATTTTCATTAGACGGTCATGCACTCATAAAGCAAATTTTTATTTCCTTCAGTGCATAACAGTATGTTTTCATCATTTGTTTTTATTACAAGTGTGTTTTATCAACAAGATTTCAGGCAGTGCTAAAAAATACTGGCCAAATGTTTCAGTCAAATGATAAATGACTGCTGAGACGTCTCCTTTTTTTTTTACATGCTTCCCATACATACACACGTACAAAACAGCAGCTGTAGTTGGGTCGGTGTGTGTTGTAACCTTGGTGAAAGACCTATGGTTTAATCAGTAGTTCTTGCTGTTTTTCCAGCTCCAGTGAGTCTGTCCCTGCAGTTTAATGAATGAACTTGTCCAGAGGAAGGCTCTCTCACAGCAGGCGGAGAACAGATCCATGGCCAGCCCTCTCCATGTCCATTCTGGGCTTAGCGAAAGTGTGCCAAGGTGCATAAGTGAGCCAGAACCAACACAGAAAAAGCCAAGTGCACCTTAACTATTCGATTAGGGCTAAAACTATTTTGTTATTTTTCAAAGCCATTGATTTTTACAACTAAGCTGGCTTACAGATGCAATAATTGTTTGTGGTCCCACTGATCCACCTCAATAGCAGCGATAGCGATATGACTGCTGCCCCCAACCCCCTTCCCCCAACTTTATTCAAACCAAACAAACCTTGAATATTCAGTCAACAGCTGATGAAACTTTCCAAATTAAGTTTCAGCCGGTGTTTGCTTTGAGCTCGGAGATAATCACACAGAAAGCGCTCAGACCTTGACCTGCACACGCCCACATCACTAAATCTGTTTTCTTTCACCGGCCCTCTGTATGACGGGCCCTTTTGTGTGTGTCTGAATGGCTTCTTATTGATTGGAGGCAAAATGTTTTTAATGTTGTTGATGAGATTTTCAGATTGGCCTGCTAATGGGAAGATGGAGGCCCCTTTTTCAATCAATTTTCAACTCAGGTCCCAAATTGAAAATCTTTACCGATGTAATTAAGGCTGATTTAAAAGGACCACTAAAACTTAAAAAAAAAAAGTTCTTTTTTTTTATTTACTCTCCAATCTACACCTCCAAATGATGTGTGAATGTGTAAATAATGCCCTTCATATGTTTGCAAAAGTGCCTTTATACCTCTTTAGAAAGCCAAACGCACTCTAAAACAAACAAAAAAGCAAACACAGTTCATCCAATCCTGGTTGCTGGGGTTTCAGAATTTCACTGATCAGTTTTTCTCATAAGTAGCACATTAAGATACAAAAATCATGCCCACATGCTCATGCCAGTCAAAAAATAAACTTGCTTTTCCCTTGCACTATAAACCAGCCCTGCTCCAGCATTTACCTTCATGTTAATTAGATTGTCCCTATTGCCCTTGTGATGATATTTTACCACAACCAGAACCAGAAGTGGTCGCGAACATAAAAGTGCAGGCCTTGCTGTGTGTGCTGAGGTTTAAACAGCTGTCTGGCTTTAATGGGCTCTGTGTCCTTGTTGTGTTTCTGCAGTGCACGTCAAGGCAGGAACCTGTGAGGTCATAGCGGCACACCGCTGCTGCAACAAGAACAAAATCGAAGAGCGTTCCCAAACTGTCAAGTGCTCCTGCTTCCCCGGGCAGGTCGCTGGCACCACCCGAGCGGCCCCCTCCTGCGTGGACGGTAGGATTGCTTTTTCTCTTATTGCTGTGTCTTTGGTTTGATGTGAAAAATTATTGTTTGAGAGACTGTTGCCTTTTTAATTTCTGACTCCTGAAAAAAAAAAAAAAATCCTAATTCCGCAAGGCTTCTGGAGCCTACGATCATTACTATACTACAATTTTAGCTTTGAAATGGACACCAAATGTAGTATCATACAAGGGCTGGGCGATATGGCGTAAAATCTATATTGCGGTATAATTTGAAGCATGTGCGGTAACGATATATATTGCGATATATTCTTTTCTTATATATATATGTATATATATATATATGTGTGTGTGTGTGTGTGTGTGTGTGTGTGTGTGTGTGAAAATGACTGTTTCTGAACATACTCACATACCAGATACATTTCAGCAGAATAAACACACTTCAAAAATATAGAATGCCATTTTAAAAACACTTATTGTGCAAAATGTATTTAAAAAAATTACAAAACTTTTCAAGTAATTTTTAAGATGTGTAACTTTGTCATACAGTTTGGGCATTTCAGTTTGGCTAAAGTGTTTGCAACCAGGTACCTCGTAACATGGATCGAGTCTTAATTATGTTCTGAAAACCGCTTTTCTCTACTGTAAGAAACGGCAAACAGAGTGCCTTTAGAAAATGCTTGTAAAATATCAGTCTGCTGGTGTATAGGACCACCTTTTTCTTTCCACTTGACTGACTGGGCGCTTGTGGAGGGCGCAGTTTTCGGCTTTCTACGTATTCCAAAACGTGCTTCGTTTTGAGATGATAAAACAAGTTACTTGTATTCCCTCTCTTCACTATTAGGCCTCGTCCACGCGTATGTTTGAATCTTGGATAAATGAACGCACTCTGAACACCATAGGCATTTTTGTTGTGTTTTGTATCTGCGCTTGATTGACTTCAGTGAGGCATTACACTGGTGTTTATCTGACACTGTTTAACTCCAGCTGGCAGCCCAAAGTGTAGTTATGTGTATTCACCTGTGGAGGCAGTAATTATTCTCCCCAGATTGTATACGCTTACCATCTTTATTTGTAGTTCTGCATTGAAAGCATTGTAGTTCTACATTGAAAAAGTTTTATTCTCTGTTAAAACTTACTGTCGACATTATTGTTTTAATCCTCCTGATACTGCACCGTAGGCAGTAGAGGAGTTCGGCAGAAATTTGCCGCCTCACGAACGCGCAGCCGCCCGAGCGCCAGGGCTGAATGCCTGTGTGGACGCTGTGATTCGCGCCAATGAGCAGAAAAACGGTCGGTGCTCAGTCCACGCTCACCTGGCGCCACGAACGCCTGAAAAATAGTTGATTCAGACGCCCGTGTGGACAAGGTCTTACTGTCGCCCAGCATACTTTGCAGATTATATTATTCTGCTCAACGTCTGACTCCTTAAACCCAAACCAGGTCCATATGACCGACGTCGCACCAGTCTTCTTTACGACCACCTCCTCCTCCTTCCCCCGTGTAAGCTCCATGCTTGCTGCCGCTGCCATGCTTTCAACCAAAACAGGCGCAGCTTCATGACATCATCAACATGCGCTATCGCGGTAGAGTGGTATAGTCAAAATCTCTACCGTTGGCCAAATTCATATAGTTTCTACCGTATACCGTTTATACCACCCACCCTTATATCATGCCACTTAATACTAAAATTATACTGTGGTGAAAAATGAAAACAGTTATTATGATCTAGACTCCCAGGGTCAGTTTCTCAGACAGAAGCCTCATTCTGGACTAATTTTCTCTTTAAATGTAGAATCTCCTTTCAGAATGCTTATTTCATTATTAATTTAATCTCCTGGAGTCTTCATTACATTGAACACAGAAAAGTATACAAAATGTTACAGCTTAATTTAACATTTTTTAATTCACTGTGATTTCTATTAACACAAAACTATTCAAATGGTCCACGAATGCTGAATAAATTATTTAACATGGCCTCATTCAGCATTCAGTATCTAAGGCATAAAATGTAGATGAACATTAACCATATCATGTTTTAGAAACCTAAAGAATCATTTTGGATACACCAACAACTGCATGGTTATGAAAACAATGAATAGTGATTAAAAACAGTGTTTTGTCCTTTGCCCTGCTGCGTCAATCAGATGCAGTAAAGTGGCAGCAGATAAACAGTATAAATGTCGGCCTTGTGGAACTATTTCATGGTTTTTCCAAGGGACATGAGATAAGATATCGGAAAACACTGCCCAAGGATTTGTCCACTATAGGTTTGAAACTGCTTGAAAACTGTTTGATATACAGAATACATTAAAGCCAGAAAGGAAATTATCAGCAGCCACAGTTCTCAAATTGACTAACGCCGGTGTCAAAGTTAAAATTATAACTAAAAATAATAGAATATATGGAAAAGAATATTAGTTCAAATATGTTCTGGTTTTGGCTGCGGATGTCAGTTTCAGGTCACACATGTTACTGAAAAAAACCTATATGTTTTACATAAGCTGAGGGACACATCTGCTTTGCCGGGTCAAAAAAAAGCACATTTTAATTGTATTATAGGCAGAATAAACTTGAAACAAGTTTAAGTTATGAAATTATGAAGATATCATAAGCTCCTCACAAAAAAGGTAAATGTAGAAATTGGGTAGACTACTTTCCATTTTTCATCAGTGGAGAATAGCAAGTTTTCCACTTCATTTAGGTGGTGAAACTTTCACTCTTTCACACATATTTTCAGATGTCTGTAACCCAGTTATAGTTGCTTTGGAGATACTAGCCCCACACTTGAAGAAGCAGAGGACAAGTGAAGTCTTTTGATGCCAAAATGTACAGGTTGCTGGGACACAATCGATTTTTCACCTTGGTTGTCGCCATGTCAACACCAGAACCTCAACAGTGATTGGTCGACAATTTGGGACTCGACTGAAAAGTGCAAGAATCAGAGTGCAAATCAAATCATTTTGTTCTCCATCCAGACATACACATGGGGTGCGTAAGAGATCATCAGTCCTACATGTGTTTGAATAAATGCATTGACTGGAGAATAAATCGCATTTGGTGTGTAAAGGCGTCAGCAATAATAAGGGCCGCACTTTCTCATATGAAGAGACTTGTGCTTTTGTTATGAGTGCCGTATGATTGAAGACACTATATGCAAAGTGCGCTCTGACTTAAATGTCTCCGAGTCAGCGGCTAAAATGAAACCGCTCGTGTTTAAAGCCACATAATTGAAACAATGTAGGACTTTAATTTTCCGGACGTGCTCCAGGCGCTCTCTGCCCATCAAAATGGAGCCACCCATCTCTATCTCCATCTCATCTCTCACTCCTGTCACTCTGGAGTCGAGAGCCATTTCGACATGACACCATCATCCTCCTGCACACTGGAGCGCGGCACAGCCTGCTTGTCTAATAACATGTCAACAGGCTCTCTCTCTGGACGGGTCAATCGATCCTGATCTTCTTTTTTGTTCTGTAATATATCTGACAGGCCATGGGCTCTCCTCTGCCCTTCTGCCTTCTGTAGAACACTGTAGTATGTGGATAGAGCCAGAAAAATCATCATAATATGATCACTTTTGGTACTGGATACATTTATGGCATATTTATGCAGGTTCAAACCTACTATTGCTATAAAATCTAGTGCTTGGTTTAACATTTTAGGTACTCTTATTCAAATACTAAAAACATGTTTCAGGTTTTTGTTGTGTTTTTGTGAAGATTTTATGAGGAAAATATTGTATTAAGGTTTACCGTGTCTGTGAATTATGAGCAAGATCTGCATTCGGTATTTCAATGTACTATTAATCAATATAATTTCTGTTAAACCCAAACATGTATGCTGCTAAATCCGTGCGAATCAGTAGTGATTAGATGGCATTTTGAATAATGATAATGCATGTTTTAAATTCTTACAGTAAGATACAGAACATTATGGAAACACACAAGATTTGTTCAGGTCTTTTTAATAAAAATCTATCTCTAACAAAGTATTTTGTTATTTTTCAAAGGCCGTGAATGGAATGTTGATGTTTGGTCTGTTTTAATTTTTTTTGTCTTTTTTTATTCGAATCACTTAATTGTACACAAAAATTGCACTGTATTGCAACACCTATATCACAGTGTAAAGAACATTTTATTTTCCCTTTATATTTATTAAGTTTTTACATTTTTGAATTCAGTGGTTGAGATGTAAAGATGATATACGGTCATTCAGTGTAGTTTGATGAGAAAGGATCAGTGAACCAATGAGTTTGTATTTGTATGCAATATTAATGATGGTAAAAATGTAATACGTCTGGGGAAAAAAAAATATATATACATATTATGAGTGTATTTTTATGCTTAGCAGGCACTTCAACGTTTTTTCTTGAATGTGATGCTAGTGCTAGCTTAGCTGGCAGGCTAACAACTCTGTACAACACACAGCTATGTGGTGCTCCACCTTTACAAATTTAGAAGAAAGACTCAAATCTGAGAGTGTGAAGTTGAGTAACTGGTGTTGGGGTCAGCTGTTCTGGTGTGTGTGGAGTTGCTCCAAAACCATGAAAAAAACAGCTTTTTTAAGTATTAAAGAGGCACAGTGCAGGAATTTTGACCTGCTCTACTCCGTATTAGCCTTTGTGACTCAAGCCCGGAGTTTGGCCTCGATCTTCTTAGCCCTTACTACTGTGATCATTTCATCACCATGGTTCACTTCATCCTGACATGGACCTTTGCCATGTTCCTGAAGGCCAGCAGCAACCAGTGATGGATTCCAACCATCAGCTACCAATCAAACACCCCCATCTCTTCTAGCTCTGATGAACAGAGAGAGGGAGAGGGAGTGAGAGAGCGAGAAAGAGAGAGACAGAGAGAGAGAGAGCACAAGAAAGAGAGGCAGTGAAGAAAGAGAGGCAGTGAAAGACAGAAAAGGAGAGTGTTGGAGTTTTATTTCTTTTGGCAGTGGGTGCGGGTGAAATTTTATAGGATTTTCTCTCCCCCTCAATCTTTATTGCCTCATCCTTCAAAATATTGGATATGGGGTGATTGGTGACGTTTCTATCTCCTCTTACTCGTGTCCAGACACACAAACATAGAGACACGGTTGTATATGAGAGTCTTTATGTGCGGGAGAGAGACAGGGAGAGACAGCTTTACTTTTCCCTCTCCCTCTCCCTCTCTCTCTCTCTCACTTCTGAAGATGTCAGGAGTTGGTGAGCCAAAAATGCTTGCAAGTGGAGAGAAAACAATAAAAAAGTGTCTGCTTGTGTGGGGAGTGGGAGAATTTATCTCTGTCTCTTTCTCTCTATTTTCCAGCATCTATAGTAGCGCAGAAGTGGTGGTGCCAAATGCAGCCCTGTATGGATGGAGAAGAATGTAAGGTGTTGCCAGATCTCAAAGGGTGGAGCTGCAGCACCGGGAACAAAGTGAAGACAACCAGGGTGAGAGAGAGAGAGAGAGAGAGAGAGAGAGAGAGAGAGAGAGAGAGTATTATTGAGCCATGTGTACCCACTATTCCCTTTATGACTCATAATACCAGTAGCGCATGAGACAAGAGCTGCATCACACGCAAAGCAGTACACTAAAACTCAGGCATATGCAGTCATCACTTTAAACTGCCAACAGCAACAATATCATTTTAAGAGGGTTTGATAGGTCTTTTGAGCACAAAACAATGAGGTGAAAAATGTTTTTTAAATTCACTGCACTTGTGTCATTTATAATGATTTTTACATGATCTGGAAATGCTTGCTACCATTACATTTCTATGCAATGTATCAGCCAAATCTTCCAAAATGACAAAAACTCTCAGTATAAAAATGTAAGCATGTGTATTCCTTCTCATTTAAACTTTCTGTTTTGGAGGTCAAAGACAAGTGAGCAGGTATTATTCTGAGCACAGCAGCAACACTGACATGGCTGTGAGCGTGTGTGTGTGTGTGTGTGTGTGTGTGTGTGTGTGTTGCACAGAGTGGACAACACACCTCCGTGTTTTTGGCGTTTTTACGCATCATTATCACTGCTGGACTGCGAATAGTCAACCAACTAAAATTAGCCAGACCACAGTCTTGTGGTCAGAAGAAGATGAAGGACAAGAGGATGACATTAACTACGCTTTATAACTTTACATCTGCAAGGTGGACCAACTCCAGCAGCACTGCTGTGTGTGTGATGCACTTTGTACAGACCATACACAGACTAACATGCTATTAACATGTCTGTGTCACTGCTGCCCTTCATCCAAACAAAACCTGTTCATCGGTGGTCTTGTTGTAATCCTGACAATTGATGAGTGGGGTAAATGGGGTTATAACAAATAATGCAGTGGAACAGATGGAATACACTCTGTAAAGCACAAAGTAGTGCACCTACAGTGCCCTGCAATAGTATTCACCCCTCTTGGCTTTTTACCTAATTTATTACTTTCCAACCTGTAATTTCAATGTTTTTAATCTTATTTTATGTGATGGATCTGCACAAAATAGTCTAAGTTGGTGAAGTGACATGAGAAAAAAGAATACAAAAAAATTAAAAAATTAAAATTGGCATGTGCATATGTATTCACCCCCTTTGCCATGAAGCCCCCCCAAAAAAGTTCTGGTACAACCAATTACCTTCAAAAGTCACATAATTTGTGAAATGAGGTCTACCTATGTACAATCTCAGTGTCACATGTTCTGTCAGTATAAACATACTTTTTATGAAAGGCCTCAAAAAATATCTAAATCTTGGATGATCCCCCGGAGCACCATCAAATCCATCATCTTCAAATGGAAAGAACATGGGACCACAACAAACCTGCCAAGAGAGGGCCGTCCACCAGAACTCACAGACCGGGCAAGGAGGGCATTAATCAGAGAGGCAGCACAGAGACTAAAGGTAACCCTGAAGGAGTTGCAGAGTTCCACAGCAGAGACTGGAGTATCTGTCCATAGGACCACAGTAAGCCGTACACTCTATAGAGCTGGGCTTTATGGAAGAGTGGCCAGAAAAAAGCCATTGCTTAGTGTGAAAAATAAGAAGGAACGTTTTGAGTTTGCCAAAAGGCATGTGGGCGACTCCCAAAATGTGTGGAGGAAGGTGCTCTGGTCAGATGAGACTAAAATTTTCGAGCACCAAGAAAAATGCTATGTCTGGCGCAAAATGTTTTGTCAGAGTTGAGGGAAAGATGGATTATGCTAAATACAGGAATATTCTTGAGCAAAACCTGTGTCAGTCTGCCTGTGATTTGAGACTGGGACGGAGGTTCACCTTCCAGCAGGGCAATGACACAAAGCATACTGCTAAAGCAACACTCGAGTGGTTTAAGGGGAAACATTTAAATGTGTTGGAACGGCCTAGTCAAAGTCCAGACCTCAATCCAATTGAGAATCTGTGGTCAAACTTGAAGATTGCTGTTCACCAGCGAAAACCATCCAACATGAAGGAGCTGGAGCAGTTTTGCCTTGAGGATTGGGCAAAAAATCCCAGTGGCAAGATATGGCAAGCTCATAGAGACTTATCCAAAGCGACTTGCAGCTGTAATTGCCGCAAAAGGTGGCTCTACAAAGTACAGTTGTAAAGTGAACAGTTATGCATGCTGAAGTTTTCTGTGTTGTCCTATTTGTTGTTTGCTTCACAATAAAAAAAAATCTTCAGAGTAGGCATGTTTTGTAAATGATATGGTGCAAACTCTCAAACAATCCATTGTAATTCCAGGTTGTGAGGCAACAAAACATGAAAAATGCCAAGGGGGTGAATACTTTTGCAAGGCACTGTATATGTATATGCTGCTCTGTGGAGCAGTTGCACTTGAGCCTGTCGCTATGCCCAGTGCCAACTGTCAGCAAGAGAGTTATAAAGCATTGGGCTTTGGAACTGCATTCTCTGTAGTGATGAGCAGCACTGACTATCTTTTGGAAAAGGTGCAGTGGTGTTTGTGATCCAGAATTAATCATCCAATATCAAATCCTCCTAGCAATCTTGCAAATTCTGAACAGTGAAAGCAAATGCATATATGTTTATGCTTGTGTTTGAATTTGTTGTTATCTGACACTAGCAACTCCACAGTAAAGTGTGTGTTCCTGCAGAGATATTAATATTTGCCCAAGACATTCACCAGTGACCCTCAAGGGGTGGCCAGCTCTGCCAGTCCACTAAGGGCAGAGATGAGTCCGGATGCAGTCTGTTCTGTATATTACATCTGCTCCACTCTCATTTTCTGGATAAAAAAGTAGGGAAAAGCATATTTGTTCATCGAAAACAATAGCATAAGTGAAAAAGTAGAGGATACCACATTTTTGCTAGAAAAAAAAATCATAATTCCATCCTTTAAAGTCCATTTTCTTGACTTTTCCGTGCTTTTCTGCCTGTAGGTCACCCTACAGCACTGAAAAACAGAGTTAATATTTATGAAAACCTCTTGTCTGTGTATGGTCTACTGTGTATTTACTGAAATGCCATATGTGATCATTTCTGTCACCTATGGTAGAGTTTATTTTATTATTAATGGAGCGAAACAGACATTCTGAGGCACAAATTCACTGCAAATACCTTAAAGTTCCAATAAGTTATTTGTGTATAAGATAGACCTTCATCTCTGCTTTCCACTACAGGTTTGGAGATTAGTCAAGTTAATATAAAAGATATTATCCCATGGAAACTCCAGTATATTTTAGATCTAAGTGCAGCCCATGGCAGTTACTTGCAAATACGCTTCTTGCCAACCTCAGTTTTCTTGCTGCTTTTAAAGAATACAAGTATTTACAGAAGGTGTAGCCTGTTAGAATAGTGAAAATGCCTGTTATTACTGCTATTTCTGAATGTCTAGTATGGGCAAATAAAACCACTGTGTTGATTACTACTGACAGACTACTCTGTAATTTATGTGCTCCTTATCGGTGGTTTGAGGAAACATTCTCAAAAGCAATTTTCAATTACCTTGAATAAGAAGGTAATGTTGTTTGAAATGCATTAGCTGAAACATATTTGTAAAGATAAAGCGAGTCATGGTTCTGTGGAAAAGATAATGCTGCATAAAAAGGTTGTTGGGTCATGAAGACTTGACATCTAAGGGTCAAATTCAAATGACATTGTTTATGCACATTTCCACCTTTAAGGCCCCAGTGTGGATATATCAAACTGCTCTTTGACCCAGATAATTTCTGCTTGTTAGCAGGGTAGAAAGATGTGTATTTGACTCTGCCTTTAAATGTGTAATCATCCACCTCTGACAAGCTTAGTGTGCATAAGGAAGGTCAGGCAATGTCACATTAGATAGCATGACATTTCAGGATGTCAGTGCAGGGCAACAATGCGCTTCCATGGGGTATTACAGGTTACTGCATTGTGTGTCTGTGTTTACAAAGCATGTGTGTCTGTGTGTATTCTGGGAGCTTCTAGGTGCAGGTGTATGCGTGTCTGTGTCTGTGTGTGTGTGTGTGTGTGTGTGTTACGCTGACACACTGGGCTCGTAGCCATCCATCAGGTTGAGGAGTTTGACTCATCAAATGCCTGCACTTGAGCCGGCTTCTCCATTATTCATAGGACAGAGGGGTCTGCGTGAGGCAGCCCTTTTTTACTTTAGCCCCCTTAATAATTCATGCTAGTGCACTCACGTCAACCGCGGGCAGACCTCTGAGGTGCCGGGAGCTCCTCTCAAACCTTGCTGCTTTTGATTTCGGAACCCTCCGGGCCACCATTCTCGCACGTTTTCAGACTATGGCAGCAGGAAGGAATCCCACATGAGTCAACATGGTGACATGATTGGAGCTCCTGATTGGTTTGTTTTTGTCTAATCAGACTGCTCCGTCAGGGGCACGACAATGACTGCCATCATTTTAAACCATCAATGATTCTGAACATGGATTGCTTCAAAAAGTATGTGCTGGAATGGTGAGTTATCTGACCTTGGATTCTCCAGATTTTGTTTTTATGATCATCATAAACCTCAAGGCCTCTGTTTAAAACACTTTTGCTATAGATTTACCTCCTGTGAGAACGCTCTACTTGAGGTGAGCACTGCAAGATGGGATGCGAGTTTTCTGGGGGGGTTATCGATGTTGTCAGTCATCTACCGTAGACTGTTATGCAAGCAAAACACTGGTCTCGGCCTAATTTCTTTGAACCAACAAAAGAGCAGCAAGGCATTAGACAGGTTGTGTTAAGTGAGAATACAATGTAAGGAATGGTTACAGATCTTAAGCTTCTTAAATGCTGACTGTACATTTAAAGTACCATTTAAAATCTATCCGTCTTGGCATTATTTCACCAAACTAAAAAAAAATACAGATTGTGCACATATTGGCAGTAAAAAAACCTGTCATTCCATGCTCTGTAAATGTTGCCATGGTGATAGCAAAAAATGTCTGTATCATGTATATATGAATTGTCTTTGGTTTTTTTTTAAACAAAAGGTAATTAAATTGGTAAACAAGTAAACTACAGATTATTTTGATGATTCTAGAACACTCTGAGATTCCTATCACTTGTTAGAGGCTAGTTTACTACTGTTACCAAAGTATTTTATCATAAACCAGGGGAAAATCCCAATGCAGTTGTTTTTTAAAGGTAAATTTCAGCTCTTTAATATGAAATTAACAAGGGATAGCAATAAGCATACAACTGTAAGAACAGCTGTATAAAATAAGAGAATTGAGAAACAGAGAACAGGACCTAGAAATACAAGAAAAATGGGCCTTTTAATGTTTCTGGAGTGTAATTAACTTTCGGTCATACCCAGTGCTTTGAACACTAACTAATGTTTCTCAATAGTCCTACTGTATTCAAGTTCAAATTTTATTGGACATGACCAAGAATGTGTAGGTTTCAGCGGTGAACATTCCCTGTCAGAAAAATCAACACTTATTGTTCTCCACTGCTGCAGCTGATGGCAGAAGTTGGGAAAGTTCTATTTTTGTCAGAATGTTCTGCTGACTGCTGCGGTCCCTGCTCCATTGGAAAATATGTAACATCCAGTGCGCCATCGTCCACCCACCGTCATAATGTAAACGCAGCATAATAGCAGCTGGGCCATAAACTAAACAAGTGGTGTTAGACGGGGATACTGAGAACAAATCTTAATTATCCTAAATCCCTAAGTGTAAATAAAAATCTGTTAAGTGTTATGCAAGCACAAACAAAAATATATTGGCCTTATTTCTGATCTTGTGTAAGAGCAAGCGAAGTGAGAATAAAAGTATAGATTATATTAATTATCTGGGGGTAAAACATACAAAATTTAAAGCATAATTTTTTTCCCCCAAATTTAGCACACATTCATTCTATGCTTGCACGACTAGTCCAGCAGTAATCCTAGGCAGCACCAAGCACAGTGTGAACTTGGCCTGCCCACTTCTTTGTAGCCTTGCCAGGATGCAGCAGCGGCCCACATCAGTGAACCGGCAAGGCGCTGGGGAGTGGAGGTGGAGGAGGAAGTGACCCAGACACCTCCGACCTTGTCAGCATGCCCTCCGGCTGCCTGGCGGTGCTGACCTGAAGGTGTAGATTACACTGGGCTTCCCTGAGCAGCCGTGCAGGCTGGCCTTGTCCACTGCCAAAGAAATGTGGCCCCAGCCTCGGCCCACTGCACCCTCCGCCCCACCCATGTGTGTGTCATGGAGCTGGAGCAAGACCAGACCCACATGCTAAAGCCTCTGGGGCCCAGCAGGGCTCACACCTCCCGTCCCGGCACGCTCCAGAGTGCTATTTCGGGCCGTGGCCACTGAGCTGGAAGAGCTGCTAGAGTTAATGAGACTGATAGGTGCTGACGCAGGGAGGGGGTGCGAGCTGGAGTTAACCTCAGCAATAACACCTCCTGCCTGGCAGAGAAGCTTCAACAGGAGCACTTACAGCTTTAAATAAAGCGAGAAAGGAGATGAGGAGTCTTGTCAGGCGTGACTCTTCGGGTAACTTCAAAGCATTATTATATTTGGTATGCTCATTGTGTAGGCGTGATTACCAGCCCACTATCAAAAATCTTCCTTTAAATGATTCATATCATTATGTCATCTTGTGTTTTCCTTTTTTTTTTGATAAAATCATTTAATTAAAATGTAGACATTGCAAAAGGTTTTCAGTGTTGCATTCACTTCTCAATTCATTCAGTACATGTAAAAGAATTAGGCGGCGAAAATAATTGTGTGTGAAATGATGTCATGAATACCAACATATTTACGTATGCCCGCCTACAGCAGATTAGCCCACTAATGTATTAGTCTTTAAGGCATAGTAACAAAAACCGCCTGTTTAATTCTAAGAGATAAAGAGAGGTTGGAAAACATTCCATGTAAAAAGACATTTATGGGACATAAACCACAAGAATCTTGTAAGCAGACCATCAGGGAAAAAATGTAGGACATGAGCCCTTTGTAAAGATGCTTGGTCTTCATTCATGATAACATGAGCCCTTCTCTTTCAGGTCACACGATAGTCTGGGATCAGGATATTCGGGACTCATCATCTGATAACTTAAGGACAGTGGAAATCATATCATTGGACTTCAGTGGAATACTGACATACTTCTAAATGGAAACTCTCAAAAAGAACACCTTTGCCTTCCATGGTCAGCCTTCCAAACTTCCATCCATGTTTTATAACTATTGGACAAGAACATCCATCATGTAAAATACATATTTGAAGAATATGAAGAAATTGACTGCAAATCAAGATTTGGATTAATTCAGTGATAAAGTGACACACTGCAGAACTATGGATTATTTTTTCCCTTTTTTTCCCTCTCTCTTTTTCTGAAACCACAGTGGACTTGAAAGGTTCACTGACCGCGCTTGAAGTGTATGTGTTCCAGAGGCACTTGTGTTCAGTTCTCCATCCTTTGACGGCAATTTCTTTCTTCTTTTTTTTTTAGGAAGATTTTTTTTCTTATCTTTGTGAGGTGTTTAATTTTTAGGATGATCCCAGAGCTTGTGTTTCGAAACAAACTTGTGCCATTGAAAGGAAAAAAAAAAATATATATATATATATATATAAAGTCTACACTATGGTAATAGTGGTTGGGGTTTGGCAGTGGCTCACTGCAGTGGTGAAAATTATTATAGCTTTGCAACCACAGAATTGCTGTTTGTTTTTAAAACCTTGGTGACCGCTATTGAGTAAAAGTGTAAGTATTATCTCAAATAAAAGTATCTCTATGGGAAACTACCCACCCACTATTTTAAAGAATTTTAATGGTGACAACAAACAACCGCGCAGCATCTATCGCAGGGGTGGGCACATTTTTTGGCTCAGGGGCCGCATTGACTTTTAAAATTTAACAGATGGGCTGGGCCAGCACCAGATGCATACATATCAAACGTAAACATTAAAAAGGTGTTAATACTTACATTCACTTTTAGTGGGAACAGTTTTGTTGATCACCCTTTTTTGCCTGGTGTTAGTTTTGTTGTGGAAATTCTCAGAACAGATCTGAGGTGTTCATCACGCACATGGGATCTGTTGGGTGCTTTGTTGTTGTTCATCACACTACAAGTCTGTTCACACACATACGTAGAGCCAAACAACACCAGCATCCTCTGTGCCATCTTCTGGATGTTTGGAAATTTGGCTGCGCTTAATGAAGCAAAAAAATATGTCAACCCCTGTCAATGGATCTTCGGTTCGGCCGGATTAAAAAGACCAACAGGCCGGACGTGGCCTGTGGGCCGTAGTTTGCCCACCCCTGATCTATCGGAACTGGAATCAAGACAACAGTCCTCAAATGGGTTTCAGTACCATGCTGTCTTATGATGCATAGCAACTTTCACAAACTCTCTTCTGGTGTTTTTCCTACACTGTAATAAATGTCGTTTAACTGTCAAGATGATCGTGAAATTATGTTAATATTCTCAGCATCGACGGGCAAGTATTCTTGTCTAGGATACACACTCTGCAGACTCTGCTTTATCAGTATTCAATCTATGAGTCCTAAAGTGCTTATGCAGCTATCATGGAACACTTCAGCCTGAATTGTATAAGGCAGAGGTAAGGCTATTAGCATAATACCATTCGCCAGTGATTTTTCCTGGCTAATTTACCGTTAGAATTACCAACGGCAGAGCGAAGAGGAGCACTCAAAGGTAAGTCAACATGTCATTTCCTGAGAGCAGGCAGTGACACAAATGCTACCCCTCAACATGCCATAAACATAATTTTCAGGTGCTGGGATGTAATAATGACACGCTAATGCGCTAATGTGTTTAGCTAAATCACAAACAGAGAGCAAGTTCTGTGCTGAAGGTATGTGTCATTAGCAGAGAGCATCGCCGATTTATTTAATTGTGTATGTGTATGTAGGCGTAGGTGCATCAAGCCACTTCCATTTGTATTCGCAGAAGAGTGGCAAGGGGTCGTAGGTGTCAGTCTTGACCTGCTCCCATAGAGCTCTCATACACCTCTCCTTAATTTGCCCTTGAAGCTTTTAAGCACTTCTAATCATGTCAAGTAGCCAAAATGAACACTTTTTAATGCCAGCGGATCCTGAATGCATAGTAAAGACGTCAACAATAGGATTAGCAACTCCAATATGTCCCCTACTGTGGATTGCAGATGAGTGGTCTCAGGCAGGCAACAGTGGCAGGGGAGAGAGAAGAAGACACTGCTTTGGGGGGGTGGACAGGGGGATTAACCATCCCCTGCCATGCTGGGTATCTCTGAGCCTTAATCTGTCTGGGCCAGGGGTGGACACACCACATCCCTTGACATCACGGGGCTTTTCAGGCAGAGTATGAGCGAGAGCATGGCGCATTATCATTCTCTGTATCCTTATCTACATGCGGTGCCTTCTCAGGTGCCTGTGGAGGAAGCTGTGAGGGGGATTGGGTCTGCAGGCACCCAGGCTAGCTACAGATGAAGGGGAAAGACACGAGTGGGGTGGGGGGCTGGGGTTGCCTGTTTGTTTTTCACTAGTGTTGCTTCTCCACATGCCAGGCATGTTATCAGCGGCATCTGAATGGAATGGCAATGGAGATATTTAGAATATGGACACAGCACAAACGGTTGGATGGGAGAGATGCCAGTCTGTGTGTGTGTGTGTTTGTGTATGTGTGTGAGAGAGAGAGATGGAGAGAGTGGAAAAGGCCACGTTTAATGCAATTCATGAGGCATTTAAGGGGAAGCCAGTCTGAGCTGTGTTTTATTTTGGCTGATTTTGAATGAGGATTCGCTCCCCTACTGAGTACGAGTTTATGTCAGTTTATTTTCTGGACAAGACAAAGTCTTGCATTACGATAGTGTTTGAGTTGGTGGGTGATGTCTTGTTGATAGGGTGGAAAACACTATCAAAAAGTGCAGTTATGGAAGGCATGAATAAGACGTGCTGCTCCACAATATGTTCTTCATGACCCTTCCTGGTCCTTCACAAGATGAGAGGGATAACTTTCAAAGTGGAGGAAGAGATTTATGTAAAGGGAGATTAGCATATTCCATGTTTATAAAGTAGCATCTTACTCTCCCTGTCATTTCTGAGACCCTGCGGATAGATTATGTTCATACACAATGTGTCATGTAATTGCAGGGCTTTGGGAGCCCACTGCACATGATTTGGATATGTAATGTGTCTATGCTGTTTTCTAATCAAGTCTGCTACATGTCATATTTGTCTTAATTTTGATACGAAAATAAGATAACACTTAAGACCTTCCACGCACTCAACAGAAAGACCTCTGGGGACGCGACGTCGTTTAGTAGTTTGCCATTAGCATCCCAGTGAGCCCTGGACCTAAGGAGTTTGCTTGTATGGGGAAAAAAGAAATGATGCATACATTTTCCCTATGAATAACACTTGGTCACTTCAACTACAAGACTGTTAAATCAGTTGATATGTTTTGCCATTAGGTGCATGAAATATGAAAGCTCATCCATATGTGCTACAAGCTAAAACTTGCAAAAATGGCTCAATAAACAAATTGAATTTACTTGTTAGCTCATTATTGTTATGGAATGAGCTGATCCTCTCATGACATGACCCTCTACCCACTTCTTATGAATAGAGCAAGATAAGGCGAATGTGGAGTACAAAAAGCGAACATGTTTGTTCCGACAGGTGGAACGTAGTAAAAAAAAACAAGCAACAGAAAAAACTGAAACAAGAAGGCAGTCCAATAGACAAGCAAATTTGAATGGTTGTGCGATCAAATGAATTAAAGAGTCAGAAATGGTCCAAGCCCGGCAAGATAATCCAATGAGCAGACAGAGTGGTAAGATCAGGACAAGAATCAAGATCAAGAAAAAGTAACAAGAGTATCAAAAACCGGGACATGAACCAATAAATTAAAAGGAATGTTCAGTATGCAGGGTAATCCACAGGCAATACTTCACAAAGTTAAACAGGAAAACAGGAGTATTCACATGACACAATCTCAGGTGTACTGGATCTAGTTATAAGGGGTGATGAGGGACAGAGTCTTGGAACGGTTTGATTCAGTATCTAGATGAGTGCTGCATTATAAATAGGAGCGGATAAGTAGATGTCACTGATGTGTGTGTAGTGTTCATGGAGACTAACTGGTGCGGCACACTGTTTTCTTAAGCAACGGAGTCTTTCTATGAGCCATGAGAGTGCAATTGTGTTTGAATTTATTTGACGGATCCAGTAAAGATTTTAGTTTGCCTTAGCCACCCTGTGCCTTGGATAGCTCTGTGTTTGCCACCACTCAGTAGTTATACCACTGACTCTATATTTAATTGCTCAGTAAACTGTGTTTTTGACAAACAATATGAAATACACTAAATAAAAATATAGTCAGGATTACTCTGTTGGCTCAGATAACTTATGTGACTCTGCTAACAGCTAAAAACAGCCATGTAAATTGTAGTAGTAACCATTTAATGTATCAGTTTTGGAACATTTTTGTTGATCATAGGGTGCGACAGCGTCACTTTTCAAAACTGGCATTCAAAATGATGCACATGATGATACACTTGGTGCCTGGACTGAACATAAAAATGGCAGTCATGTCCAGTGCATTATCTGGTGGGAGGACTCGTCATCTTCGCTAACCAAATCCATTGAAAATGAGCTTGAAATCTGCTCATGAGGACCAATTCAAGGTCCTCCAAGATACCCATACAATAGGACACTTCAGTCATGTGTGTTTAGATGTGCATGGCTCAGATACAAGTGTCATCTACTGGCATTTTCTTCCATGGCAACGCACTGATAAGCATATCAGCATTATGCTCTGAATTTGAAATGACACATTAGAATAAATACTACACGGTGGATGTTTCATAATCCTTGGACGTCCTGATTAAAATGCTCAAGCTGTCATCTTTAAGGCCAGTAACACATTGACGTGTTTGACGGATACTTAGACACAGCTAATATTATTCATCAGAGCCTATGTATTTATGTGTTTCTAATTAACCCATCTAGTTCCATATCTGAAGCATTTCTACTTCCATATGTAAATCCTATTATGCTCACATTCTGTATGGTATTTCACACAATACCGCATTCAAGGAGATAAGAAATGGTGTCTTTAGCCAGTAGCTGCCTTCTTTTTGGCAGAAAGCTTTGAAGATAAACATACACAATTGTGCTGAAAACCTGTGATAATTTGTCTTTTAATGAGTCACTTACTGCAGGAATGCACAACGACTAATGCTCAAGTGCACTGAAATACCTGCAGTGCTGTGTTCAAAGGAGCTCATTGGCCAGCAAATAGAAGCTTTCCATCAACGGCCGCGCTTCTAGAGACCTCCAAAAGACAGGTGCCTCTAACAGAGCATTACTCAGGGCCTTTTATGTTTTGTTATGTCAATTTTAATGTAATTGAAACTGTGCTCTCACCACAGGGTAGTCCTGATAAGGAACGTAATTAATTAAGTAGAAATTAAGGAGACATGCTCCCAAAGATCAGGCCCTGGGGATGCAGTGAGTGGGGGAAGGGAGAATGGCGGAGGGAAGGGGGGGGTTCTGTTAGCAATCTAGACTGCAGTCTTGTTTGGTTAAAAGTCATTAAATTACATTAAATGACTAATTTCTTATTCGTGCGAGCAATTCGCCAGAGACCACCGCGGTTTTTAATAAAAGGGCCTGAATAACGAAATGCAGCAAAGCAGTCAGTGAGAAAGGGAGAGAGAGAGAGAGAGAGAGAGAGAGAGAGAGAGAGAGAAAGAGAGAGAAAGATTTGTGATTGTATGAAGCAATTCAAAAGTGCATTAATAAAACAATACAGAAACATTCTGAAATCGCTGGAGATAAAGTCTATTTGCATAATTCATTAAGATTAATCAGACAGCCGTACATTCAGCTTCTCCTCGGAGGAGAGGGCAAACACAAGTAGCCCATTCCCAGGAAAGGCCTTTTTAATCTACAAACAATGATGTAAATCTAGATTCGGATAGAAGAATTAACCTCTGCGCTCTCGCTAACCCCATTAGTGTTCCAGCGCAAACCTTCAGTGATTCACCTTTATGTGTCCAATATTGCATTAATATTAAACATTCTCTTTTCATGAAGCCTCTCTGTGCTCCCTCAGTCTCTTCGATGCCAACATCGAAGTCAGAAGGAGCTGAATACTAAGTAATCTGCGGCGATGAAACAGGGCTTGTCTTTAGTCTCATCGAATATCCTTACGTCCAGTTAATATCTGTATTAGAGATGGCAGGTGTCAGTATCTGGGTATCAGTATTGGACTGAAATCAGCAAAAAATGTTGGGGGGCGGGGGGGATGTCTCATCCTGTTCTGAAACCAAACCAGTTTGAAACAGCACACCCTCCCATGTTGTTAGGTAGTAAAGTGGTTTGAATTGTTTGAGCATTAAAGCCTGTTTTTACAGACTCAAGAGAAATGCTTCAATTACAAACAAGTCATGTTAAATCTTAGTGGCATAGTATTGCATCGGTAGTGGCCATGAAAAAGTGGTAACATTTAATCTCTAATCCCAAATAAACAAAAAGATCACTGGTGCTCAAGCAGGATGTACAGTGCTAAAAATGATGCTAAAACAAAGTCAATATTCTATTTTTACGTTCTGCAATAAGCTAAAACAGAGACATTTCACAGAGACAACCCATTTCTGTGACACTGAAAATGCAGAAGGCCTTTCTTGGTAAATATGGCATGTGGTGGCTTTTCTTACCTCTGCTGTACTCAAAATGTATAGGTTTTTATGGCATTAGGGTCACTGCAGCGGGGGTGTGAGAGATGTGAGAAACAAGACGACGGGCGAGGGGGAGGGATGGAAAGAGCACAGATGAGGAATGGATTCCACAGGCTACAGTGGCCTTTAAGCAGCTTGTGGGCAAGGAGCTGAGGCCTGTCTTCCACAAACACCATCTGCTGGGTTTGTTGAGGCTGCACCTTGACAACATGAATTAGTCTGAAATACTGTCAGATACATGGAAGCAAATTAGATCTTCCCACTTCATAATAAAACCTGACGGGGCGTAATAAAGAAAAGCATTGGATCTGGAGAACACTTGAGAGGTACTGGAAAGAAAAAAAAACTACAAAAAGTTTGCCAGCAGGGTAATCTAATTTCATGCATCTCAGTATCCAAATATCTCAAAATTGGATATTATAACTCAGTCTGGGACAGGGGGCTGTTGTTATTTTGAGTGTTAATTTGTCATATTCCTACTAGCTGTCAGCTGTGTGTTGGAGAGAGGGCACTGTTTCACACACTTTCTCTGTAACCTGAACCAAGATAACAGAGAGAGGCATGTTTCCGAGGGTTGGAAAGGCACAGAGAAAGGGTACTGAAGTGAAAGGCTCGGTGCCGTGTCAGATATTACTCAGTTGGACATGGCGGTACAGAGCCAAAAATGAACTTAAGTGAAATTGTTTTGACATAAACATACTCAGGTATATAAAAGTAAGAAATAAGTAAAACCTGTAAAACTGAGATGGGACATTTTTCTAACGAAAGTGACTTTAACGCTAGGTCTGATAAAAAATAAAAATAAAAAAACGTAGCCAAGCATGCCTGCCTGATCTTAACCCGTTACAAGAAACTGATGCACAGACTAATTGCTGTCACTGGCAGAGTAGCCACAAGCCAGCTTATGCTAGTCTGAGTCAAGTCTGGAGTCTCTGGAGTCTGACTCCATGTAGAGTCTTGATTTTTATGCAGAAATTTTCAGTTTAGTCCTGTTAGCTGCAGGCATTCCATTGTACAACAGCAATCCAGTCAGGTTCAACATGACTTTAAATAACAAGTCTTTCATTCTAGAACACTCTACAGTCTGACATAACTGAAGCACTGCATTCAGTAAGTGTATTGTTCTAGTTAGCATTAATTTTAGTATGTTTTAAAGGAATGTAGTTTATCTACAGTAGTAACTTTATCTGGACAACTTCAAATGAGTTACTGCACTTCATTTTGTGTGCGCATCATTCTGAAGCTTTTTCTCTAATGAAAAGCTTGTTAACTGAAGATTTTTAACATGAGACCAGTGAGCTGTGGGACAGAGCCACTGTGCCTGACTGTACAATTACTGACAGGCAAAGGCATACAGATAAGCCTGGAAATGAAACTCTTTTCTGCAGTAAGTGTGGTTGGTCTAATTTAATCAGTCTTGTTTGTGTTTACTTCTCCCTCAGGCTGGGCATTTGAGAGTGTTTGGTCAAAGTCAAGTTAAGTTGCAAGTCAGCCTGTGACTTAAGCAGCTATGGGTAGTTTTGTTTGGCAGCGATAGGAATTTTGGGGGAAAAAATGAAAGCATGAAAAGGAATGAGTTGAGGGTCTAAATGAGAATATAAAAAGGAAGAAGTATTTTGTTTTCTTTTGGAAATGTAATTGAGTATGAGGACAAGTGTTCAGTGTCAATAATACTCAAGTGTGAATATTCCAAAAACCACGATAACAAAAGTTCGAGTGTTCAAGTATTTTCCACCTATCTGTACTGGTTTGAATATAGACGTAGAAAGTAGAAAGTTTGCTTCTCCTGTCGACTTTACGCTTTACGATTGAGTGCGGGGAGTTATGTTGTGTTCGTGTGGAAACTGAAAGAAGAAGCCTCTCATATCGCACCCCTTCAAAGGATTAAATCTGTTCTTAAGCTAACAAATGCAAAGTGCCTTCATGCACAGCCAGCTGAGGACTTGTGAAGCATTGAGTTTTAATTGTAAAACTCTTCATTTTTGTTTGCCTCCCTTATAGTTATAATTCCAACAAAGCCTTGAGTTCTCACCTTCTGGTTATTTTCCAGGATGGTGTTAATGCAAAATACAGAGGCACAGAAACCAGAAGTGCATTTATTTTTTCTGCAATGGCTGGCTGTCACATATTATTTGTGGACCAAAACCTCACAATGGTCTCTAAATGTTGCTATCCTCTGTCTGGCCAGCAATGCCTCCATTCTTCCTTATCAGCCTTATTTCTTGCTCTAATGAATGCAGTGTTATGTGGGGTTTCTTCGGGCTGCCTGTGCTGGTGGAAGTCTTCCTCTGAGCCTCATTCTCTCCTCGCGCTCTGCATTACCTCAATGCCCAGGGGTCAGCCGAGGGGGCCGCAGTCATTTGAAAAGGAAATTATCTTTTGTGATTCTTACCGAGACAGATGGGGAGTGAGAGAGAGAGAAAGAGAGAGAGAGGGGGACAGAGAGAGAGAGAGAGAAGATGGAGGGTAAAAAAAAGAACAGCTTCCTTTCTTTGCAACCTGTGAGCAGGTTAATGGGAGCTTGTGGCGGAATGAGTTGATACCTATCTGTTCTCTGGGTGAGAGAGAGAGAAAGAGACAGAGAGAGAGAAAGAGAGAGAGAGAGAGAGAGAGAGAGACAGAGAGAGAAAGAGAGAGAGAGAGAGAGACAGAGGGAGAGAGTGAAGCATGAGGCACACAGAATGACTATTTGATGGCTTCCTAACAACTTCTTTCTCCTTGGCCCCGTTTCTTGATGTGTGTGCATTTATTTTAGTCTTTTTTTTGCTAGTAAATAGCTTTTTGTGGTGGGAGCCAATTTTGCCTAATGGGCAAGTTTCCATGAGGTGGGTCAGTACACTGATAGCAGGGCTGATGAGTTGGCAGGTAAGGTGAATGCTCTCGTTCTTCACCATCCTCATTATGAAGCTTCCTCAAGAGAGACCCTTCGCACTGCATCCAAGGCAAGATCAGGACACTGGGATGAAATTACTTTTTTTCCTTCATTTTTTTACTGATTCTCATTTTTTCGAGAATATGCACCGCATGGTCACATGGCTGGTCCATACTTGTTTGATGTGTCTTTGAACAGTTTTTCAATTACTGTTAGAAACTGATTGCTCATTGATATGCTCATCTCATCTATCTTTGACAAAATACTGTACGTTTTGCCATGATTGCTAACTGTTATCTGCTATGTGCTATATACGTTTTGGTGTAATTCCAGAGAAGATGATATCATATTATATCAAACAGCTCTTATATAGGCTAGTTTGTTGGAGGCTAATAGCTCTACTGTTGAAGAAAGATAAGCTCTTAAAAAGCACGTACAACATTCACATTTTCATATTATCTGATTTCCCTAGTTCTCTGCCCTGCTTAAACAGCAAATAAAAAGCATGCAGAAGATCCACTGAATCTACTTGGTTAGTGTTCGTTACTGTAATCACACTCAAGACCCCAAAAGGCAACCTAACACAAATTTATCATCCAGAGCAATAAAGGCTACGGCACCCACTCAAGGCCAAAGACTTGTTTGAGCTCTTAAAGCCCGCAGTGGTTGGAGGAAGCACCTAGAACAGATGTTCCTCACTAATTATGTGTTGTAACACACTACCCAAAGGCCCAATGCTGGCTTCCTGTGAGAGATGCGGTCATCCATGTCTCGTATTCTGCCTCTAATAACTGGAAAGCGCTACGCTCCATCTGTGAGGGACCAGGCAGGGATGAGCTGGAGGAGCTGAGCCCAGCAGAGCAAGAGCTTCCTGGGCATCTCTTGTAGCCCCGGGGCTCCGGTTTTGGGAAAGAGATGGCTGTTTAACATGCATGGGTAATTGGTAGCAGATGAAATTCTCTTGCCTGAGAGTGGCAGAAAAACGGATGTTGGTTGTTTCCACTGCAGCAACTGTGCATCTTTTTCAGAACTGCTGACATGTTGAGAATGCCTGTGATGTGATCATGGAGTGGACATGCTGGCGAAAGATTGGGTAAAGTGACAATATGTTATGATTAATGTGGAATATATAAAAAAAATAATGAGAAATATGTAAAAAAAATTATAGCTGGTTTAGTTGCATCGCTGTGACTACTGGCAGATTTAAACAAGTTTTTTTTTTTTCATTTTTCCCAATGTTATCTCCAGTTTAGTCATGTCAATTTCTACCTGCTAACTAGAACTCAACTAATCACACAATACTACCAACACTTGGAGACTGAAGACTAATATGTTCCTTCCAAGTTATCAGAAACACCACATGATGGGTGATTGGGGGGAGAAGGGGAGCCATCCTAAACCCTAACCCCCACTCCCCTCCCCCAGAGGGTGCAAGGCCAGTTATCTATCTTGAACTCCCGGGCATGGGTGGCTGAGGCGTAGCCAGATATTAATCTCATGATTTCTTAATGATTATGACAATGTGTAGATGTTTATGTAATTACTCCAGCATTGCTGCATTCAAGGTTGAGTTTGAGAACTCAAGTATTCAACGACTCGTTTGGATATTACAGTGACGAATTCCAAGCCTGTAAAATGCTGTTTGGCCCAGACCTAGTTTTCAGTCATTTAGATAGCTTTTAGTAGTATACATACATACATACATGTGTACATACACACACACACACACTTCAGAATGCATATATACAAAGTTTAAGGCCACTCATTATGTTGTGTAAAATCTTAATGAGAAATAAACCAACAGAAATGCTCCAAAATTACATAATCATTGCTCTCAGTTATTTTTGTTAGTCTTTTATAAATCCATTGCTACAACTACTGGTACATTTTATAAATTTTACATTGGAAATTGGTCATAATCCTGACTAAAAACAAAAACAAAAAACCCTAATAATTATTTTATTGCAATATATATTTTGCAACCTCCTCGTCTGCTTTTCTTATAGTGATATTACATCAAGAGTCACTTAAACAGTGCCTTATACTCTGGCTGTTCAAAAATTTGATTAACTAAACATGTAGTAAAGTCCCCCAGCTCTTTCGGAGTAGAATTCCGAATCCAGACAAAAGTTCTCTCTGGTTTTAACCCTCCACCCTCTGCAGAGCATGTTCTCTCATTTATGTACGTGAATAATTCAACAAAGGAGCATTTACAATCCTGTGAGCTTGAGAGAGCCTCTATGCGTGTGTGTGCGTGTGTCTTCAAACCCAGACTCTAAATCTTTCAAAAGGGTCAAAATAGTGAGAGGGTTTAACTTCAGGAGTCAGACTCAGGACTGGTTAGATCACGTCAACAAACCAGCAAGTAGTTGTGTCTTAGTCAGCCAGGAAAAAACACAAAGCAGTGTCAAAAATAGAGCCCGTGGAGACACGGCCTCTCCCTGTCTTCAACACTATCGTTAAAAGGCTCTCAGGTTAATGCTTCCTGATCTGTGGGAGCTCAGGAAGTGCAGATATTGCTATAAAAAGGGAAAGGATAGATGCCAGCACCCACCAGCACACAGTTGTGTTTAACCTCTGATGTAAGAATTTGTGTGTGTGTTTTGTTGTGCGCATTTTTTTAAATTCTCAGTGGGCTATTGCTTCCTATTTATTGCTCTACACTTGAAGTCACATAATGACCTTGCATCGAACATTTCGTTTCACAGTGCATTTGTGAGACACTTTCTGAACACAGGGACTGCTCTGAACATCTTATGGTGTATTCTCTAAACAAGCATATCTGAGACAAAAGCAACCAGTGCTTTAATCGTCTGCAGGAGTAAAACTAGAACTGCCTTGTCCATTAAAAACACATGCCTTTGTTTGAGCTCTTATTCACATGCAGTCAATCCTCAAATTGCTATTTGGACATGTAGTTTGATGTTTAAGTTTGAAGTGCAGTCTAACCAGGTGATGCAGTCAAAGTCACCAGGCTTTGTGATCAAGACTCAGTTTCCCCAGAGTCAAATGAGAGTCAGTGTTATAATGTATAAAACGTACAAAAACTCCAGTAATTGGTAGAAATGGCTGAATATAAAAAGAATTGTAATCTGAAGAGAGCTACAATGCAAATCACTATTCATTCTCTCTTTCCCCAATATGTCCATTGCTTTCTTTCTCTCCATCTCGCCTTTTTCCTTAGTTCTTTTTTGTGAGGAACACTTTCAAACAATCAGGGGCTGCTGGTGTGAATGGGTAAGTCTCTTTTAGAGAAAAAAGGAATAAATGAGACATAACCCTTTTGGCTTCCATATCGCTTTAATTGTCAGTAAAACAATGAAACATCTAGAAGTTGATTATTTTTGGCTTAGTGGCCCCAAGAACACTAATGTCACCAAAATGAACTGGCTCACACTGGGCTGTTCTACATCTTGCCCAAGCTTATAGATCAATGCACCCTATCTGTGATTAAATATGCTGTGATGTTTTACATATAGTGAAACATTTCTGGTTTCTACAGAGAGGTGTCTCATTTTGAGCAGGTCATTGCATGGCAAGGTTTGACGCAGAAATCTTGCTTTATGGAAAGCTTGTATTTTGCTATTTCTAATGGGGATATAGCACCTGTACTTTGACATTTGAGTCCAGTTCAGTAAAGACTCACTACAGGTCATTTTTAATGTGTAATGTGTTCAGTTTTTCAGTGTTTTATTTCTGTAGTTTTCAAATAAGTTGCCTAATCCAATACCAGCCATGAATGCAAACAATATAATAAAGCCGAAGATTTGAAAAAGAGTAGATATTTTTTCTCCAAATCTGATACCTTGAGTATCGACTGATATGGATACTGGCAATACACCACACAAAGTAATCCACAGGTGACATCACACAGCATTTGCCTTTTTCGAAATATGCACATATACAATATGTGGATCTACTGAAATGTTGAAATTAGGGATGCACCGAAATGATTTTTTGGACTGAAAATGAAAGGCGAAAATGAGCAAACACCGAAACCGAAAACCGAAAGAAATGATTAAATTATTAAAAGAATATGTCTGTTACAAAACTATTAAAATATTTATTTAGTAATCAAACAATGCACAATATAAAATAAAATTTGAAATAAAATATTTTTCTTGGCCCCACTCATGAATGGCCTAAAAGCAAGATGGCTAAAATATTATACAATTAAATATCTTCTCTCATAAAACTAGTGAATTCAAGTGCATTTTACTATTCTGAACGAAGTGCATGAACAAAGTACATTCAGAACAAGTGCTTTAAAAACTGTTGAAAATATAATAAAATTCTCTGTAGGCCTATAACAAAATAGTGTATTAAAACAAAGACTGACATAGCCCATATAATTGTAATCACTGGAAAACTTTCTTTGCTATTTAAAAAACCCAGACAGAGTGGGTGTGCTCGAAGTGTCTTGCCTCTTCTGTGCTCAATCGGGATGTTTTGATCTTATATGATAAATTAATCTCGACGTAGAGAAAGTCTTTTTGGATGCACCCCCTCTATAAATTTCGGCATTCCACGCTTTACAAAAGGCTTTCTGTGTGTCTTTCTTAGATATATCGAAATGCACCCACACGGCAGACATGCTGACTCTAATCCAGGCTGGCGTGTGCTGGCTGCACTTGTTGATTGCGTCATCACTGTTTCAGTTGTGGAAAAAAAAAGATTTCGGCCACAACCGAAAACATTTTTTGCCATTTTTGGCTGAAAATTTTCAGTGGCTGAATATTCGCTGCATCCCTAGTAGAAATTTCTAAATGACCACCCTGTTCACACAGTCACAGTTGCACTGTTCACACATTGTCACAGCTCAGCTGTTTTCAGGAAGCTGTTTTATAAGAAAAATGCAAAAAGAGAGAGCTAGATATGTCCAATGTACACAAACAGTATTCACCATGGTCAGCATCTGAACTTTAAGTTGATTTTAAATATGACTAATCCATTCTACACTACCACTGGTGTACTGGTTTAGAATCACAATCATTGACTGAAGGAAAAGAAGAGTGGGCTTATAAACACAGAGCAAAAAAGAAAGACATAAGTGGCTCCAAAACCTCAGATTTATGCAACCAAATTGAAATCCCACTTCCAAATGACTGCTGTTGGATCTAACAACATCCTGTGAGACAAAAATGGAGGCTCTGCTTATGCATGAGAGAGAGAGAGAGAGAGAGAGAAAATGGAGGGGGGAAAGAACTCCTTCAAAATGGCTGTGGTAGCAGTCTGGTCTATGGTTGGAGAGATTTAGTGTGGGTAACCATTTTTAATTTCCCATTAGACCCCTTGCAGAGATCGATTGGTGTTCTCTCTCAGGTAACTCATTAATTAGCTTTGATGCATGTGGCTATGAGGGAGGGCCTTTTGCCAAGTGTTGTTTTGCTTTTCAGGCTTTAAAAAAAAGATATTCTCAGAAGAACAGGTGGTTGCATTAGGCAGCTAATAATATTGACAGACAACTGCATGCCAGTGTGTGAGTTTATGTGTGTGTGCTATACGAGTGGGAAGGTGGATGAGTGTGTGTGGGGCCATATATTTAAATACGTGTAGGACCCTTAGCGTACATGATTGGGTTGAACTCAAAATTAAGCTTTCATTTAAAAAAGTAAACCATCCAAAATAGTTGCTTACTGAGATTACAAATGAATTAGCACAGCATTTATTTCAAGCCATATGATCAATGTAAACAGAAGAAATGTGAACAAATGCATAATAAACATAATAAGAAATGTGAACAAGCACACACACACACACACAGAACATATATATTTACATGACTTGTGGAGTTGTTTGTGGTGTATACAGTGGTTAACATCCATCAAATGTGGCCCAAAAATGGACAACCAGTGAACCAGCAACAGTGTCATGGGTGCCCCAGGCTCACGGATGCACGTGGGGAGCGAAGCCTAGACAATTTGGTCTGAACTCCACAGCAGAGTTACTGTAGCACATATTGCTGAAAAAGTTCATGCAGAAAGATGTCACACAATGAATCACAGCTTGCTGCATATGGGACTGCATTGACATATGAGCATCAAACTGGACCATGGAGCAGTGGAAAGAGGTGAATCACATTTTCTGTTACATCATGTGGATGGCTGTGCAACTTCTATTTTGTCCTTTTTTAATTTTGCATGCAGTTTGAACATGGCAGCTGCTCTTTATATCAAGTTAGTATTTCAAAATGAATAATAATAAAAATGGTCTAGAATGACTAAATAAATCAAAATTACATTAACTTACAGCAACATTTAAAAAGTTTTTTTTTACATTTACTATAAATTTTCTGTTTTTAGAGGTATAGAGGTTATATCAGTGAGAGAAAGAGACAAATAGAGTGAATAAGAGAGAGAGAGAAACTGAATGTAATGCAGGGACTGTGAGCAAAAATGCATTATGCTTAGCCAGAGATGCTTGAACAATGTTTAAGGTAATGGCAGAGAGTCTACATGTGAGCGAACGTGAGCAAACGACACCCACACCCCTGAGAGAACATGAATGAACATGAAGTACAGTAAGCTGGCTCTATATGTGGCCACAGCTTGACAAACGACAGAACATTACACATTCAATTCAAGGAGATAAGCCAGCCGCATTATACAAACGCAGCACGGCCTACGAACAATTATGTTGACTATTGACTTTTCTCTCCAAAGGTGTGATCAATTGCCGTGAAAATAATGACATCACTTGTTGTTGTGACCCGTTCGACTCGAAGGCAATTTATTTCTGGTGACAGAGGGCTCATGAGAGACGGCAGGTCGTCAGAGGCTCGCCGGAGATGGGAGGAGAGAGAAATCTCCCGGGCCGCGTGGAGAGAGACAGCTATTAGAGACAATTACTTCTGCTGATTGACTTGCTAAAGTAGGCTCTTGGTGGCTAGACATAAAGCATGCTCTCACCAACAGGCCCTGTTCTTTAATTGGAGTGAAAAAATATTATTCTGTGAGAATCTTTAGAAAAAGCCCGCTCCTGTCACGGAGAGGAAACTGTTGGAGGCAATTTAGCATGCAGAGAAGCGAGGGAAAAAAATCAGACACAATGACATTTAGCATTAGTGATTATGTTGTTTTTTCCATTCCTCTTGAAGTGACTGAACATTGCTCCCACAGTTCGAGCTCTGATATATGTTTCTGATGCTCGATAATAGCTTCATGAGCAAACCAACCGCTGCTGGTCTCTTAATCTTTCATGAAAGGGCAATAAGGGAAGATAGAGATGCGACTGAAGGAGATAGAAGAGACCTAACGTTCTGCAGACACTGGGCTTCACTAAGAGGAGGTCCAGTGTGTGAAAAAGTGAAGGGCCTCTTCTTTTCTTTTCTTTTTTTTTGCTGCTTGTGGTGATTGTGTTTCTCCGATAACCCTGTTGGAGCGGGCTAGATAATGGATGAGATTGATGAGTGCTGAGATATGGAGTTTCCTCACGGAGATACTTTCAGATGAACTCTTCTCTCCCTTCTCCGCCTGCACTCGCTTGCCTTTCGCACAGCTGGCCCGCACTCCGACACAGATTAATGGGCCGATTGAGGACAGAAGAAAAAGCACACCAAACTATCTGCCTCTTCTCTGTCCTGCCCCTCCATTTCCCATTGCTCTTTTGCTTCCATCTCATCTGCCCAGCGTTCTTCATACCTCTTACAACTCTCTGCCCTGCTGGAACTTTTGAAAAGCCTTGATTGCACGAGGCTTTTGTGTTCTTAGAAATGCCCTCAATGTCTTCAGAGGTGTCCAAGACTCAAAACCATCTTCAAGTCTTGTTTCTTCAGTGAAATAAGGTCTAAAGTAGCAAAAGCAGCAAGCAGGAAATAAAAGAAGAAAAAAAGAAAGCAAAAGCTCAAAAATGCTGCTGGAGTGCTTTCCTGAACAGGTGCTATTCTTCTCATTTTTGGAATAAATTAAATTCAAACTAAAATGAAAGGTGTTAGCAACAGCAGCAAAATCTCAGAAAT
Organism: Hydrocynus forskahlii; assembly: GCA_037974365.1. NCBI lineage: Eukaryota > Metazoa > Chordata > Actinopteri > Characiformes > Alestidae > Hydrocynus > Hydrocynus forskahlii. Next base: position 21,584,489 of record JBBPCX010000114.1, on the reverse strand, counting down.
GAAATCAGCCATGCTCTCCCTATTATAGTTTTGTGAAAAATCATGTTTACAGCTTACCCCAGGTATGGTTGATCATGCCTGTTTGGAACCTAACTTTACTTCCTAAGTTTAACACCAAAGCTACGAGGCTAACATTGTTAACAACAAGAATTCAGTAGTCTCCTATCTTTCTGTAAACACATCCTCAAACCACATCCTGCTCTTCATTAAAGTGATGCAGACGTGCCGATCAGGTTCAGGGTGTACTATGACTTTACTGTGTTGCTAAACTATTTTAGGTCCAACCCGTTCTCACGACTTTTTGTGCAGCCATCATGATATATAATGTAATCAAAATATGTGCTGCGATCACACTTTAGGGCTTTTTTTCGTGCTAGGACAACTACCCTATGTACTTTAATGCGCACTCCGTAACACTGCCAGTATCTGCGCTAACTGCTGAATGTCAGGGTTAGGATTAAGGTTTGGGTTAGGGTTAGGGTTGGGGACTTTCCCCGTCTCACAGCATTTCAACCTGTTTCAACCACTTTGCAACAAAAACGATAAGGAATCAACTAATTATTTCTCTCCTACTGTCCCTAAGTCACCAGTTTCCGCTGATACTGGTGGTGGAATGCAGTGCGCATTAAAATACATAGGGTAGTGAAGTGTTGTCCTAGCTCACAATAAGTGATACTCTGTCCTAAGTCATGCTGAAAATTTGGAATCCTAAAATGCCTTGGCTGATCAACTACATCTAAAGTAAGTGGAAAATTGTGTACATTAGAATTTTTTCAGATTTGTTCCTGCAGGAGTGCAGAGACTGAACAAATCCAACCAAACACAAATTGTTGGGTGCGCCTCCCACGTCTGATTCTTTGTAGAATCTACTTTGTTCTCTCATGCTCTCTGGTTCATTTTTGTCTGAATACATCCAGGGACAGATTGTGGTGAAATCTTCTGCTTAAAACATGCCCTCCAAATTCCTTTAGCCTGTGATAGCTAGCAAATTGCTATCATTAGCTAATATTTATTGTTTAAAATGAATGTCAGGAACGTTGTTTGATTGTTTGTGTCAGAGGTGTACTTAACTCACACACACTCAATTCCATTATAACTCATATGTCAGATATCTTCTGAAGCTGACACATACTGTTTTTGTTGCGCAAGATAATGTTTTTTTTAAATCATGTAAAACATTTTCCTTGCAATTTTTGTGCAAACATTTGTTCTCTGCTAACATATGTTACATCCATGTGCTGATATCAGATGTGTTGCCCATCTGACAATGTTGACAAGCAGATCCTCTATTTTAAGGTTAATCTTAACAAGGCATGAGATTGAGTTCAGAACACTCACTTTGTTCCCAATCCAGTAGGTCTACCCATATTTAGAACAATTCAATTCAATTTTATTTATATAGTGCTATTTACAACCAAGTTGTCACAAAGCAGCTTTACAGAATACAGAGGCGAGGAAAAACTCCCTCAGCGGAATAAAGAAACCTCGGGAGGAACCAAGACTCAAAAGGGGAACCCATCCTCCTCAGGTCAACCCAGAGAGAAAGGAACGAGAGTCTTTATGGGGATAAATAACAAGAGAAGGCCTTCATGAACAAGATTATTGACAGATAGGCCGTCTACGGCTAACAGAGTTGGTATCACTATGTGTCCATAGACAGAATCTGCAGTCCATAAACAACAGGATCAGGAGCAACAGTCTCTGATGGAGCTTTAAGCAGCAGTTGCCCCTAATTGGGGTAGGTCATTAGTGGAGCTGAAATCAGTCGAGGACAATTTGGCACGGGGCCCCAGCGATAGCAGGCCCAGAAAGGTGACTTGGGTCCCACGGTGATCAGTCGAGCTAGACAAATGTGCAGCAGTTCTCCTCGGAGGAAACATAGAAGAGAGTTAGTTCTGTTTAAATTTGCAGAGGATTATTTATATCTGTGAGGAGTGCAAGTTAAGACTCTGGCGTATCTTGCTTAAGCAGCCTAGCTAGAAATTGCAGAATTGAGGGGTATGATGGGCATGAGAGCACCCTGAGACACCGGCCCACCTTCATTCCACCGTCACAAACCTGAGTGAACATGAGGAATGGTGGGGTGACAACACCAGTGTCCCAGTTTACTTGAATTCTCTGCGCCCACCACCTCCTGGCTCTACAACTGCTGCTGGGCTGTGTATGTGCTGTGTTGTTTATGTTTAACACGGCTGTTAGCAAGGCAATCAGACACCTGAACAGAATGAGCCTCCGCTGCTCAGCATCCGATTGTCTTGATAACAGCTGTGCCCAAACATAAACAACTACCATGAGGATGATGGAGCGTGACGGACAAGGCCCGGACGTCACAGTCACCTGTATTTAGAGGCGGGAGGTTTGAAAGTATCCGATCCGAGAATGTTATTTATTTCTCCTTGTTGCTGATTGGCTGCTGCCCTGTAATACATCTGTGGCAGCTGCAGTCCACAATTTCCCCCATGGAGCGTCTCGAGTGTTCTCGTGTTTTTCGTTTTGTTCTTCTTAAAGCCCGGAATTTTTATTACTGTAAATTAAATGAATTTATTACTGTATTTACCCTGCTTGTACCAAAGAAAATGACAGCACATACCAAAGGAAACGGGCATACATGAATTACAGTGCAGTCTATACAGTGGTATTTTACATTAGAGTGCTGCAGGAGTTCACTGTATAGTATGAATACGGTTTACCTTTATATTTTCTTTAAGGATAATGTATTAAGCTGAGTTTAAAATGAAATTAAAGTGTTTTGGGAGCATATTTGGGGGAATAGTCAGGGTTTACACTACAAAAATAGGCATTTTGGGGCATTTTTTTACCACAACACAACATTGTGGTTTTTCACTATATGCAGGTGCTCTCGGAACGTTTACTGTACTCATTGTGAGATCAGGTCTGGCTCCGTGAAAGTGCCTAGGCCTTTCCTGTTGGAAGGTTAGATAAACTGTACAGAATATTTACAAAAATATCACTGGACAAGATCCTTTATTTACAGTTGCAGATTTTTCTATTTAAACTTCTACACTGCCGAGCTGGGCTGTGCTGTAACTAATCAAAACTAGGCGGGTTGGAAATGAATTTGCTTAATTACCTAGATAGTCCAATAGTGTAACCTAACACATCCTAAAATGAATATCAGTTGCTCCGACAAAATGCATGAGTGGAACAAAGAGAGGTCAATTAAACAATGAGCAAAATGCAAATGATGACGTTATTGAGAAAGCAGGGCCCTTTTTATAAACATCTGAAGTGCTACGATTTAAATATATTTAGCATGAATTTATTTTACTCAACGGCTTGTACATGTAACCAGTATGCTCCTCTAGTCCTTGTTTGCACTATGCTGCACTGATCATACTGCAGGTTGGGTGTTTGTATGTGTGTGTGTGGAGGGGGGGGGTGAAAATGTGAAATGGCTTGACTGAATTGGACCTCAATTTCTACCCAATAGCCGTGTCAAGAGATCGATTAGGCACCGCTGCTATATGCTTCCTCTGTATCTTTCCATGCCAGCTCTTGTAATGTGCCACCAGCAGCACAGTGTCTGGTGGAATGAAAAGATAAGAGTGGCCTCCACAGCCCAGTGTGCTGCTGTCATCACCAGCTACGTGAGGGAGCGCGGATACGAGATGTATGAAGCACACGATTGTGGCGTGCAGTGTTCTTATTGTAATTAGATATCAGCAACAACAGAATTGGCGAGGGGGAGAATAAGGGGAGGTGAAGAGAGAGAGAGAGAGAGAGAGAGAGAGAGAGAGAGAGAGAGAGAGAGAGAGGGTCTTGTTAATTCCATTGCTGTCTGCTCACATTTTTGTCCTCATTACTCTGTGAGGGAGAGCACACACCCTGTTGTCTTCACAAGCTGACGGGGAATATTTTGGGTGAAAATGCGAGGGTTTGTGTGGCACTGCAGAAATTGCTGAGGCCGAGAGTCCCAGAGAGAGACAGAGGGAGAGAGAGAAAAGGGCGAGGGAGGGTGAAGGAGAGAGAGAGA
>JBBPCX010000114.1:21549324-21573863 GCA_037974365.1 Hydrocynus forskahlii | reverse complement strand
CTCTCTCTCTCTCTCTCTCTCTCTCTCTCTCTCTCTCTCTCTCTCTCTCTCTCTCTCTCTCTCTCTCTCCTCTCCCTCTCTCTCTTTCTGGACATGTCTCCAATCAGCGTTATTTATTTAGCTCATTTTCTTTCATTTATTTATCATAACATATGCTCACCCTTGCAGCTATGGAATGCGACTCATAAATAATCTCATCTTTCCTGTTCGCACCCGTCTTGCTCACACACACATAAGCACAAACACACGCAGGCTCATCAGATCAGAGCATCCACTGTGATTGCCACCCAAGCGGGGTTTGAAGATGTCGTATCATTAGAGCCCCACTGACATACAGCTGTGTCTGTGGAGGCTGCAGGGACAGGAGCTCCTTGCTGGTGGGCTGCAGGGACTTACTGGCAAGGCAAAGTGTACTCAAAAAAAAAATATATATATATATATATATAACAACTCTTGTGTAACTTTTCAAAAAGGGGCTGTCATCTTGACCACAAATATTAATGCTCACTCAGTGCTGCTAAAGAGGTCAGACTTCATGAATGTTGACCAAGATTAGAATAAATCTTTCACTCAGACAGAGTTAAAAGCTGGAAAAGCTTGTCCCTGCTCCCTGCTCAGTGTTATTGTGTTACTAATATGAAAAACCATAACAGTTGCTCCAGAGAGCACCAACTATATAGTCTTTTGTAATTGTTTTCTACCAGAGGTCAGGCCTCGACTCTATGTGTGGTACTGAATTATAGTTAAGTACATAAGTAGTAGTTCATCATACAACTATGGCTAGGATTTACTATACTATAGGATTCTGATGGCTGTTATAGACATTTGTATTACAGAAAGATTAAATGGATTCATTAAAATAAAACTGAAATGGTATTATCTATGCTCATAAAGCTAGTCAGCTAACTCACTGGTGGTTTTTCAGGGTCAGCTGTTTGGACTGATATGTGGGGTTGTGGTCAGTGGTACATCTAATTCTGACTGGCATGAGGAGAAGCTTTTTGCAACATTCCCCCACTCAACTGAGGATCAACAGAGGAAACACAAGTGCAACAACCTCTCAATCAAAATGTCCAACTTTATTTTTGTAGTCAGTAAAGTCAGTAGTAAGTTCCTTTCAGGGAGGGTGAAGACAGCTTATTGGGATCAAAATATTTTTATTCATTTCACCACTGGGAACTTTTGGAATACAGATTAAAAATCACTTATAGACATAGTTACAAGCATGTTCAATTGAATTATATTGACTTTGTATCAGAGAAAAACGTAATACTGTAAGGATGGAATGGGTGTCCTTTTTTGTGCAACTGTTGTTAGCATGGTTGCAAATTTGCCAGCTCAGTGGCATCGCATTTTAAACTCAATATTAAACTCAATATTATGTCGCCGATCATTACAGTTTCTCATTAGGCTGACTGGGATTATTGCCAACATTCTGTAAGGCTTGCTCAACCTCACAAGAGCTGGACAAGTTCTTAAAACATGCTATTTTAAGTGGGGCATGGATGGATCCTTTGTTATAAAACCTTAAACTGTAAAAATGGACACCGGTTTGACAATAGGTTTGACAACAGGTAAAACATATCACAAAGATTGTAGGGCGTGTATGTATATATATATATATATATATATAGCCTGGGCCTCCTCAGTACAGTGGTCAGGGTTTTGCCATGCAGCAATGGGAGAGGGAGTGATCATGCTGACCCCGTAGCCTACAGCAAGCAGGGGACTAGCAGCTCTTCTGCACAGAATACAAATCATACACACACTGACCTCAACCCTCAGCCTGTGTACTAATACAGAGCACATCAGCCTGCTGGCCTGAGACCTGTCAGAGCTGGCCTTATTCACCAGTGCCCCACAGGAACGGGCCTCTGGCCTAAAAGAGTCAACATGGTAGCATAAAAGGAGGTCTGTTTCCTAGATGCTGTTCATGTCTATCTACAGAATCATTCAAGTAAATAAAAAGTCTTTTCTCTCTCTTTCTTACCTTCCAATCATAGTAAATGAAAAACATAAATATATTTGTCATGACATTTGCATGATGAAATTTTAACACATGTTTAAACTATGTCAAAAACAAAAAATGAACAAAACATTATATTTTTGGAGGTCGATATCTTGAAATCTGTCATGTTCCTCAAACTGTTCCTGAACAAGGTTTGTCATGAGGCACGAGACATTATCCCGTTGACAGAGACCACCTCCATTACTAAACACTGTTGCTATGAATGAGTGTCTGCAACAATGTTTAAGTGGGTGGTACATGTCAAAGTAACCTCCACATGAATTCCAGAACCCAAGGTTTCCGAGGAGATTATTGACCAGAACATCACACTGCTAGCTTGCCTTCTCTCCATACTGCATCCTGATACCACCTCTTCTCCAGGTAAGTGGCACATGTTAAATTGTGACAAATGTTAAACAGTAACTGTACAATATTGCAATCATGAACCGTATTCTTCCGAATCCCAACCCCCTGCACTTTTTCAAAAGTTTTTTTTTTTTTTTAGTGGCTATGGCCATGAATAATAAGCCATCTGAAGCTTACTCAAGCAACTAGTGTAAACTGACAAAGGTTGCTGATTAGAAAGTGTCTAACATAATTCACTGATTTGTGCATTATAATCATTATTAACTGTAATAACAGTACTTGTGAGGAAGTAGGTATTGATTTGTTAGAACACACTGAACTGCGCCGCATCAGTGCAATATTTGGGAAGCGTGGGTTTAGTGTGGTTTTGTGCATATTGCTTTTGCCTCTTTGAGAAATAAGGCACACAAGGAATACTTATCAGAGAGCAATTTAACACACACACACGTACACACACACACACAGACACACACACACACACACACACACACACAGAACTGCAAATGTGAACTTTGGAACAGGAGGGTCTGCTGCACCACTGCTTCATAATAAAATACTGCCATTGTGAGGCTGGAGAGCCACTGTAATGAATTAATAGATTAATGAATTACAATTAATGAATAAATGAATTCAGAGAAAAGGGAGAGAGAGCCCGAGAGAGAGAGAAGGAGAGGGAGAGAGAGAGAGAGAGAGAGAGAGAGAGAGAGAGAGAAGAGAGAGGGAGAGAATGAGAGAGAGTGAGAGAGAGAAAAAGGAGAAGGAGAGAATGAGAGAGAGACTGAGAGAGGGAGAGAAAATTAGTGACAAAAAATGACAGAAATGCAGGTGCATGTAATGAATTATTTATGTAGCCTTGGTTAAACGCCAACATCTTTATCAAATAGAACGAGAATCAAAAGCTGAGAAAAACATTTCTACCTTCATTTTGGCACCTACATGGGCTGAGATATCTTGACTGTCAATTAATGACTTTAATTAATTTAACGTTGACAGAACTTAATCACTTGAGGGTTTACAAGACAACATTAAAAAAGCTCTGATTTCACTTAGCACCACACACACACACACACACACACCACAGAAGAAGGGTAGAGTGCTCTTACTCTGTAGCATGGAGAAAGGGTTCATGCAGACACTACAGCCTAAAGGCATGCAGTTCTTTTTCTGTGTGTGTGTTTGTATGTCTGTGTGTGTGTCACTGCTATTGAGATGATTCCTTGTCTCTGAAGAGCCATAACACTTCACGCAAATGTCAAATGGCGACCTTTGAACCTTGGCTGTATATAAAGACAGATAAATCGTTAGACTGAATGCCGTTTAGATGTGACAACGGCATCATTGCTATGCCTCCAGATCTATCTATAACTTATCAGCAGTGAGACCGGGATGCAGACATAATATATTTTTCTTCTAATCTCTGGTGTCTTCTACCTCAGTGTGCTGTTAAGAGACATTTAGTGTGTCAAAGAGCAGGCCAGATATTACTGCCATAGCTCACACGCTGATAGCATGTGAATACACAAAACCGCACTGTTAATGGTCTGAAAGCCTAAATCCGTGCATCTGAACACATTTATGCCCTCATAGTTCTTAAATTCTTAACAAGAAAGGTGTTCTTTGGAATGTAAAACAGTAAAAAAGCTTTTTTGGTTTACAGTTCTGTAAATTACTTTCCTGAATGAGATGTTTGGAATCTTTTTAAAGTTTTATGAACCTCTGTATAATGTTAAAAATATCTATTCCATACTATACTTCCATGCAAGGATAACCAGCAAATAGCCGCCAGAATGTAAACTGGAACTGAAGTATGTGTAAATGACAATTATTAGAATCGTAATGGTGTTTAAGATTTCATTATTGTAATGTAATCTAACAAACTGTAGACCTTTATGTGAGTGTGTGTGTGACTAATTTAAAAAACACCACTACTGACAAGAACACCCACCCCTGTTGACAAAATGAAAGCTCTCCTCCACCAATAAGGTGGTTTCCATAAGGCCCTAGGTAGTCAGAACTGGTTTGGTTCATTCAGGATTTTGATTCATTTTGAACAAAACTTCTCTATTAAAAGGTACATAGACTTAATTTCTGACTAAGAAAGACACCCATCATGTGTCAAAGTAGTTTTTTTTCCTGTTACTACAATGCTCCAACTTATGTTAATAATCAGTGTCCATCAGTGGCATAGGTAGGCTTATCAGCATCCTTCAAAATAGGCCTGCTCAGCCACTCTAATTATCTCTATTATCTTCTTTTAAAATCTCCTGACAACCCACTTCACAAACATATACAACTGCCAATGTGTTTAATGGCTTTCTTCAACAGATGTGGGCTGAGCAGCTATTTTGTGTGTCCACACATCAACAGCATACATTTGAGTGTAGTAATTAAGAGCTGTGCCTTATGAAATAAAACTTCAAAGACCACGGTCCCTTTAAAATGAAGCCCATCATCTACAGATTAGAAGTAAGTATTAATAATTCAGTCTTCAGTATGGTCAAGCTAGAAGTAGCGTGGACTTCATAAAAACACATAAAAACGGCTAAGGAAAGCAGTGGTATTGAATGCTAACTAAGACTAAGGTTACTGCGCCCTTTTAACACAGCGCCATGGCGTCTATCTCCTCTCTGAGCCACGCTCCACAGATGCTGCGATAATGTTGTTCTATTCCAAGCCTCAGGACTGGCTGGGGCCCCTCGAGACGTGTTTGTGCCATACATTTGGATGCGATAAAGAAAAGAACCTCCAGGGGTAGCCATCCAAAGGTTTCTCCTTTCAAACAGTTTCGCTTCAGCTTGGCATGAAACTCCACGTGTTGTCCACTGATATGATTAATTTCTATTACTCTCCCTTTCTACAGCTGAAATAATGAACACTAGCCAAATAGAAAGGTTATTATAGTATAAGATTACAGTAACGGAAGCGCAAAGAGCATGAGGTCATCTCGCTCTTGTCTTTAACCTTTTCAGCTCTGGTACATATCTCGCAAACTTTTTTTTTTTTGTCTTTATGGAATAAGATCCATGAGGAAAATACATGAACACGTTGTGAGATAAAGAAAATAATACCATATCACACCAAGAAAGTCCTTCATCTCCCAACACTGCAGATAAGAAATATCTTTTCACGGAATTCTTCAGAAGCTTGTTAACACCAGTAACATAATGGCTAGCAAACTCACAGATGGATGGTATATGTTTCATTCTTTTTTAATGTAAATTGCTGTAACGTCAACTGCGAAGGTGCTTGAAGCACGACTTCTTGGATGTGAGGGGAGGGACCGCCCCAGGGTGCAAACTTGATTAGGCTGATATTAAATGCAAATGTGAAAAAAAGAAGAAAAAAAACGTTAGTACTCCAGCGTCTACGGGAGCCGAGACCGAAGATCTCAGCTGAAGGAGGAGAAGCAGATCTGTCTCCTCATGTATAATTTCCATCGCAAAAGATGTGTTTGTCTGTTTGTGTCGCCAAATATAGCACTGTGAAGTGATTACCTGATGGTGGATGGGCTGCCCGTGGCAACATGCACTATATTAAAGGGAGCCGTGTATGAAGTTTCCTTTTTATTGAGTTTGCGGTTGTATCTGAGGTTAGGAAAATAAGGCTGCTATTAGATTATGCTATATTATGATCTGTGGGTTTGATTGGGCCTACAAGATACTTCCTCTTGCCTTCTTGTGTTCTGTGTCACTTGAACGTACAGGAAATACAGGCATTACAGAATGGCATAATACAGCTGGTTTTGTGTTAAATTGTTTGTACTGGAAGCTGTCACAAGAGCACGAGAGCTCACGGCTGCACGCAGCAATGCTGGCCCGGGACGTCACAACACATGGTGCTGTTTGACATGTTTCACATTTGCATTTGTTGGATCCTCATGCATTTATTGCTCAAGCAGGCCAAATAACAAACATTTACAGAACTCTTTGGAAAGGAGGTATGAGGAAACTGCAGAAACAAAGTTACGTGCATGAAACAAGACATTGTAGGGGGATAATAACCATTTAAACTCTAATTGCTTTTAACCGACAATTTTTGTTTTGGATAGGATGTGTGTGTATGTGTGTGTGTGTGTTTGTGAGAAAATGGTAAGAGACTTCAAATCCTCTAAACAGCAAATTAAACTTGTGTAATGCCCTGAGCACATTTTCCATTTTAACCTTGGCCAGTGAGGCCTTGCACCCATATTGCATTTAATTCCTCAAAAGCAGCTCACAGTAAGGTCTCACGTTAGTGATGCTCCTAAAACTATTGCATTTTGATTGAGGAGGTGCATGACAAGGGAAAAAGAGGAGACTCCTCATGGACAAGACCTCATGAGAGAGAGAGAGAGGGAGAGATCGAGAGAGAGAGAGAGATCGAGCACAGAGCTCATAAATCCATCATGCTCCACAGTCAGGGGAGTGGTGGGGGAGATTGAGAGGTGCAGATGTCTCCAGAGTGACTCTAGCGTGACTGATTCAGTATTCAGTGGTTCCAGCCACACTCTAAGGCTGAATATTTTTGATACACATTGATGAATGTCTGCATTCTAGACACACCAAATTGAAATTAATGTAAATTGCATACAGGGACATTAACATAATTGTGCCCAAAATTAGGCACACCAGCTAACCGATTCATAATGATTTATGTGAAGCAAGCTTGTGCTTTATGAGACTTCCTCCAACTATCTGACAGTAAGTATCTGTAATGGGCTCTACTCGTTCCATCTATAGATCTGACCAGCGATGGCCTTAGCCCATTACCAGCTGCTGCAGCCCTGCATGCATACCAGTCATTATAGTTTGTGTAAGCTACATTAGTTTCATAACCTAAAGAATCTGTAGAGAAGAGAAGCCTTAATTAATCAGTTGATGGTCTTCGCTGGCCTGCAAAACCTCTTTCGACCTGCACCCAAGACATTTCTCTGAGAAGGAGACCCACATCCATACCTTTAGAACTTCTTAAAGTAAGATCCTAGATCTGCACTCTTACACAGAGAAGTTTGGAAGATTCCTCAAGTTTTATGGGCCTTGATGGCAATGACTTCATTCAACTTATTGAGAAACTGTACCACTGTTTACGTTAGGCACAACAACGTAGCCCAGCATTTTAAAGTTAATAGAAATAATAACATTTAGTTTTTGTGCATTGAGTGGTGCGTCTCTGAGCTAGTTGAGTGTTTTGCTCAATGTGTGCGAGAATAAGGTGAAATTATAGTTCTTCCCCTTCTGCTTGCGCATGGTGATCAAAACTCAAAACACTTTGGGCTTTTACCAGTTTTTGAGGATGAAAAAAGTCATTACACTACAAATATTTCAGGGAAACAAGCAATTTGCTTGTAAAAGCTATGAATTGTGCTTTAGGTCCATGAAGATGCATTAACATGCTTAAAAAAAAGCCTCAAAACCCCAAACGCAATTTGGCCATCATGCACTTAAATCATTTGGCATTCTGACTGTTTTTAGGTAACCGCTGCTGGGCTTATTTCATTAATTACTGCTTCTTCTGTGGTTATTCCTTAAATTAGCTCATAATACCCATTGCTCCTTGATATTGTTTTGTGTATTTTATTGTTGATATAGAATCAACTGGAGAAGGTTAGGTCCCCCTTTGGTTCCTTCCTCCTGCTCTAAGGGACGTTTTCCTTGTCACTGGCTGGCTCACTTGAAAAGATTAAAATATGAGGCTCAACTGTATGAAAAGTTGAGTTTACATTCAACATTATATAGCAGTCCAATGAGAATAATGTAGTTAATTGTGGTGAATAATTTGAGAAAAATTCATTTGCAAAAAATGTTCAGTTGGCTGGATTTTACAAAAATTTACAGTAGGCACGATTTTGGCAACCTTGCAACACATGCTACAAAATAAAACATTTTGTGGGAAATCGTTACTTTCAAATATGATTTGCATCATTAAAACGGTACTATTATAGATTAGATTAGCAAAAACATTACATTCCATGATCTTCAGTTTCAATTCAAAGCTGTGAGTCTGTTAAAGAAAGTCATTTTAGTGAAGGCTTTCCTCTTGTGTTGAGAGCGAGAGTGTTGGTTGAAAGCTCATTCCATCTAGAGTCCTGGAATGTAATCCTAAAGGTAATCACATTTTTACAGTTATCTTTTTTGTTAGTTTTGTTTTTTGTTCACGTATGAAATTTATACTCCTATTTGTATTCAATCCTTGCCCAGCCCTTAACCCTTTAAGCAGTTGGTCTTTTTCTTTACCAAACTCAAATGTTATTTCCTCCAACAGTGTACATTCCCTTAGCTTGGTTTATGGTAGCAACGTTTGGAAGTTCACAGCTTAGTTTGTATGTGCACTATGACTGTTTGCTCATAAGTAATATATAGAAATCCTCCTGTGCTCTTCACTCATAAAACATTTAGTTCCTTTCTTGTAAATATTTTTGATACTGTTTTAGGGCCTCCTTGTCTTCATTTTCATCTGCGAGATAGATTAACCTTTGTTCAAATGCTTTCAGAATGTGTTTACAGGAGGACACCACTCAGCTCAGCAGTTCTGTCCTTCTGACTGAGTGTGCTCTGATGAATCATTAGTGATTCAAGCAGTGTATTGGCAGCAGATGAGCTGCAGATACTTGTTAGATTAGTCCTCTGGCCCTGCCATCGCATTAAACACAAGCTGCAATCAAATGAGTCAGAACTGACAGGCTATCGTTCATTTCAGTATAGCATCCTGTGGCCACCAAGGTTGCTGCGTTTGTGGAGACGCATGTGAGAGAAAGATGGAAAGGCCCAAATGCTGCCTCACCTTGGTTCCCAGGTTTTAGTAAAATCAAAAGTGCACTGAGCAGGGTCAGACTTTTCTCCAGTCCTTCTAGCAAGTGTGATTTTCACAGTCACACATTCTGCGATTAGCCTTCCAACCCACAATCATGCCACCCACTGAGGTTCATCAATATTACCAACCTGCAGGGGAGGACATGGCCTGTGAATCCTCAGAGTAATTATATTAAATATCATACAGACAGTACAAACAGTGATCAAAGCCTAGAATTACACACCAATGAAGTCATGGCAGGAGGGGAGGGGAAGCAAAAGGAGAGAACGAGAAAGAGAGCAGGCGTGAGAGAGCAGGCGAGAGAGAACGAGGGTTGGAGGGGTGTTGGTGATAAGTAAAGGAGTGTAAGAAAGATAGAGAGAGGGAAGACAACATGCTAAGAAATTCTCCTGCTGTGTTTGTCTCTCTTTATTTCTCTCTCATTTGCTCGATTGCTCTTTCTCTCTTTCTCTGACTCTTGATGTCTGTTATCTTAAGGTTTACATCTCTAACCTCTCCCTCTTTTCATTTCTTGCTCTGTCTCTTGCTCTCTTCCTCGGCTTTCCTTGCTCCTACTCTCTCTCTGATTCTCTGTCTGTTGCCATCTCTGTCTTAATATTTGCTTCGGCATATTTATACTCTCAATCCAACGCTTCCTCAGGTGCAGTGGTGTGTCGTTGTGTAACCAAAATATTTTCCAGAATCCACATTGAGCTACTCAAACAAAGACACTTACTGGAGTGAGACAGGTGCCTTCGGAGCTCTCAGTACAGCTTGGCATTTCAATGTGTGCACTGTGGCGTGCTGTGTTCACTTATGTGGGCGTAAGAAGACTTTTGATTCTATCAGAGTCAACAACACTGTGCTGCTGGCTGTGTTGGAACTGTACTTTTAACAGTGCCTACCATTCTAAACATTAGATTTAAAACCTAAAATAGTTTAATGTTCCTGGGCAACCTCATACGTCACTGTCTTTCTGCTTTGTATTCAAAAGCATGTCATGCTCCCTATTTTCTGTAGCTCGACAAACCTTCAGCTCCCACCGACTAACTTTCTGTTCAAGGTCACAGCTGTCAGTGTTGAGGCAGCATTGTTAGGGGAGTGAGGGACGGGCCCAAAAATAGAGGCGATTTCTGTCCTTTGTCAAGCCAGCCATCTCCATTTCCCCATGGGTCAGCCCTGCGATACTGATCTAAGAGGCAGCCCGGTGATAAAGATCACACATTGAGCGGGAAACCTCCCCCAGGAGTTAATTGAAGTCAAAGTGAGTCACACCAGCTCAGATCAGGCAGATGACCCGTGCGGGCGCTCCATTTTCTTCTTTACTGGCCTCCTCTTTTGATCAACGCTCTCCATGTCCCAGTGTACTTTAAATAAACAGAGGCCTGGGGGGGATGCCTCTCAAAGTCAGCGCTAACACTTCAGGCTCCTCGCCATGGGTCACCTTCCTGTGGCTCCGTCACACACGTGCAGTAGTATGGCTGCAGGAAAAAGCAGTTACCTGCACCCAGACCAGGAGAAAGTTTTGGTTGCTCAGTGGTTGAGGCTAGATTGCAATAATGCAGTCTGAACACAGGCCAAAAGACAGACATGAAACCAAAGCTGAGACATTCCTCCACCCAGTACTAAAATTTCAAAGAATATAGGCATGTGATATTTTAAAAAATATTTGTTGTTTCAGTTACAGTCTTATGCATCTTGTCTTGTGGTTACCAATCCTAAAGACTTATTATTCTACAGGGATTTGTTTTTTATTTTTTATTAAATGCTGAAACTTGCTTTTTCCTTTGCTATTAGACAGGATCTCGATTAGGCAATTTCCTTTTTATCATGTGGCTTATTGGTTTTCCTTTTCCTCTAGCAAGATAAACAGGTTTGCAGACATATTTAGATAACAATAGAAATTAATATTGTAATGCTTGCCTGGGAAGGGGCCAACACACACTGACTGAGAAGCCAAATCTGAGCCCAGAAACACACACACAGAGCCCGGCATGGGTGTAAAGCAGTACTTTATTCACACATAACCGAATCACACACAACCACAACAGAAAATGCATAACAGCCTTACACACACTTGAAATAGTGGTTTCTCTTGAGTCTTCCCAGCCAAAGTAATTCTCCAACTGGCTTGGAGAGCCTCAATATTAGAAGTGTCCTGGCTTCTCCCCTAATTTAATGCTGCTGTTCAGTGTGGAGCTCTGAACATGTAGCTGTGTCAGGAGCCCTGTCTTTCCACCACTGTTGTGTTGGAAGCAGAAAAAATGTGTAGATCTGAGCAACTTTGACAAGGGCCAAACTGTGATGGCTAGACAACTGGGTTAGAGCAGCTACAAAATGGCAGGTCTTCCCTGCCATTTTTCCCTGCCTGGGGTTTCCCTGGTACGCCGACATTCCTGGTTTGCAAATGTACCTACCAAAGTGACTCAAGGAAGGACAGTCAGTGAACCAGTGACCAGATCATGAGCACCCAAGGCTCACTGATGGGAAGCAGGCAAGCTGGCAAAGGCAGTGTGATGCTCTGGGCAATATTCCGCATGGAAACTTTGGGTTCTGGTATTCATGTGAAAGTTACTCACTCATGTACCACCATTGTCACAAAACATGTCCACTCTTAGTAGTCTTTAATGGCAGTAGCCTCTTTCAGCAGGATAATGTGGCCTATAATGTTGTTCAAAAATGGTTTGAGGAATAAAGGAAAGGTTTCAAGGTGTTAACTTGGTCCCCAAATACAATATGTCAATCGATCAAACATCTGTGGGATTTGCTGGACAAACTAGCTCGATCCATGGATGCCTCACCTCACAGCTTACATGACTAACATGATCTGCTGCTAATGTCATGGTGCCAAATATCACAACACACCTTCAGAGGTCATGTGGAGTCCAAGCCTTGATGGGTCAGAATACAGGAAGATGTTGCCCCCTCCCCCTTTTTATTGAACACTATATTCACACCTTATTTTATTGGCACACTTGAACTTCACTGGTACTCCAGGTCTCCTCAAATAACATGAAACTGGTAGAAAAGATCTTCATAGAGCTATTTCTAGTTTGAACTGCATGGCAATTAAGTGGGGTGAAATACAAAAGTAAAATTTAGCTTTGATTTTATAGGCAGAATAAATGATGAAATATTTGTAAAATGTATTTGCAAAATTCTCTCAGAATTTAAAAATACATTTTAGGTGACTAGGACAGTTTCATCAACAAGAGTAAGCCTGAGGCCTGTACGAAGGTAAGCACTGCTGACTCCTTGCAGAAAACATATCTAGAAATCTACAGCTACATCAGCCAGTTCTGCATTCTCACTTCCACCTGACAGTAATCAATCCTCCTATCTGAATTATGTATGCGCTATCCAGTCTTAATTACCCAATAGGCTGCTACTGCTCTCTCAACACCTACATTCCAATGTTCCACCCACATGTTCAGAGAGGATGCAGGAGATTGATGCTTTTTGCAGGGGTCTGGATGGTTCCAGTGCACAGCTTCATGCACCAATAATGACACATGATGGAAGCCCCTGTCAATGTGTCATGATAGGAAATGAAGATGGATGGAGGGCTGGATGGAAAGTGATTTTGTTGAGCTGAAAGTTAAGGGACGTTGCCTCAGTAATAGGCAGTTGCGATTACCAGCGGTAATGCCTGTGCACGTAACAGGGACTTATTGTAGTTCCTTTAAAATTGCAAGTGACCAAAGGCTATTACATTCCAGTAATCTAGTTGATGTGTTCTTTTGACATTTCTTCTGAGAAGGGGAAGCTTGCCCTACATGCTTGTTTTAAAGTCAGAAAGTGACTGCGAAGGGAGTGCATACTTAATCCAGTAATGAGTAAATACATAGCTAAATCCAAGTTACATTTAAAGCATTTAGCAGATGCTTTTATCCAAAACGACTTCCATTCCCTAACTACAGGGGACAGTCTCCCTGGAGCAACTTGGGGTTGATGGTCTTGCTCAGGAACCCAGTGGTGGTATGCTGAAGGTAGGATTCGAGCCCATGACCTCTTGGTCCAGAGGCAAGTATCCAACCCACTAGGCCACGGCCACCCCCACCGCCACTCCCACTGCCACTCCCACTCTTGTGCTTTTATCATAGAAAACCATTTTATTTTCCAAATACAAGAGAGTGATAAAATCTGTAATACCCCACAGTCTATATAGTTCATATATGAAACCTAGTTGGTAATTCATTAAATTCGTTGTTTTTGTGAGTTCACAGAAACCAACACATTTACAGACACAGAGAAACCACTTCATCAAGTACACCTAACTTGTATCTACACTGTCTTTTTTATTAGTTCCACTTACCCTAGTTTACAGTTACAGACTATACGCTATTATGTTTCTCCTCACTTGTTAGCCCCTATCCATCAGCCCCTACCCATTGAGACCCCTACAGGACCACCAGCAAGCAGGTACTATTTGTGTAATGTTTTATTCTAAGCACAGTAGTGACCCTAAGTTGTGGTCTAAACAAGGACCCTTTCAGAATGACTGTATGATTTGGGATAGATGATAGGGATAGCAGTGATCCATATTTTGCAGAAAACTAACATTTGCAGATTTTTTTTTACCATCATCATCTTTTACTTTTGCAGCTGTTGTGGATATAGAGCAATCTGCTGGAGTAAAGTTTCTTTAGAGCAGCAAGTAGGCATGGTAGGCAGCTAAGATTTATGACAAAACCTAAAAAAAGACTTCATGTAAAGAATGAATGTCACTGCCGGATAACTGTAACTGTATAACATTTCCGCTCTCTCCAACAGCACTGCGGCGAGGCCAGCGTGTTTCAATCAACTGTGATGGGTTATGAGAAGCCTGACAGCAATCGGCCTTTTGATCTTCCTTGAAGATATATTACAGACTGTGGTCGTACAGTTCTGCATTTTTTATTTATTTTGTGCATAGCTTTGGGACTGAGAAGACGAAAAGACACAGCAGGAACACACAAATTTGGTATTTTTGTATTTTCTCTCTTGCTCTTGCTTTCTCGCTCGCTCTCTCTCGCTCTCTCTCGCTCTCTCAAAGACCCGAGCCCTTCATATGAGCTCTGGGTGATTTTAATTTGTCAAAACTGTTTACCAGTATGCCGCCAAGCTATTACCACTGTGTCATCTGGGGAGCAGATAGATAATGAAAGATGGACAAAAAAGAGGAAAGGAGAAAGAAAAAGAGAGGGGGTTAATTTGATAGGATGCTACGAGGGGAAAAAGGGACCTGGAACACACACATTGTTCCATCTTTTCTCAAAAATCAATTACGTTATGTGCAAATAAGATCTATTTAGAGTGACTAATGCAGATATTTACTGTGTGCCAGAGAGAAAAATGCCACAATGTGTTAATAAAATGCCATGTTGGATGATTTCAGATTTTTATACGTCTCTGTAAATCTGGCTGCTCAACTATAGATGAAGAAGGATAGGGAGCGATCATCTCTAAACTGTGTTCTCTGTCTTACCGAAGCAGGATTCAGGCAATTTTTCAGTTACACCTCACATGAACACTAAAAAAAGATGGTGTTCATGATATAGCTAGCTACTATGCATTACAATTCAGTTGATTATGACAAGGGGCATTCCACAAAAACCTACACAAGTATTTTAACTAACATGAATCTGCATTAACACTGAAAAAGCTTTATTCCAACAAGCATCAGTTCTTGAAAAGACTGTTTTAGTAAATTTTTATGTCATTTCACCCCAAAGAGAGTCTTGACAACTGACATAATCAAGTTGAGACAGAAGTTTAAGTTTCATTAAGCTTTCAGAAATTACAGCCATTTTTCCTGTTCCTCCACATTTCCTCCACTGTCAGAGGCTCAAAAGTAATAGGACATGTGACTGACAAGCAGTTTTATGGTCAGGTGTGGCCTGTTTCTTTGTTATTCCATGATATATTAAGTAGATAACAGGTCTGGAGTTCACAGAACTGAATTTGAATTTGGTAGCTATTCACTGGAACTCAACATGAGGCCTAAACGGTGTCAGTCCACATGAAGGAGGCCATCATTAATATGAAAAAACAAAATAAACCTATCAGAGAGATATCTAAAACTTTAAGAGTGCCCTAATAATCTACTGATATTGATTTATTTATGTGACTGCAGACAGAAGTACCAAGATGAATTCTGAACCGTACAGGGCTATGTTCTTGCTACAAAACTGACTGGAAGGTGCTTTACAGTGCAAAAGGATAATGACCTCAAATATACTGCAAAAATATATATTATGTAATGTATGTCATATAATTATTTTTGAGCCTCTGAAAATGGAGGGACTTTGTGAAAATGGCTGTAATTTCTGAAAGCCTAACGCGATACCTTTGTTTAACACCTTAAAGCTATACTTCCATCACAACTTGATTGCTTAATTTCAAATCCAATGTGGTGGTATGCAGAGAGAGAATTACATAAATTACAAAAGATGTCTAAATATTTATGGATTTAACTCTATATGTTAGTTTTCATGAAAGCCATGAAGCCCAATTAACAGTTTCCTAGAGTTCATTACAATTAGGTATAAGTGTTGCACTTCAAAAACAGTGCAGATGAACCACCACCCTCAGACTGATCACAATGCAGCCGTTCGTTTTTTACACCCTAGTGTTATGCTATGAAAAAACAACACATCTTACACTAGCAGTAAAGACAAACTTGTTATATCATTATAGTTTGCTACTAGAGGTGCCAGTCTCTGATCTCACCATGATTCATTTCAATTGTGACTCTTTAGGAACGGATTCAATGCCTAATGAACTCTCCAAGCACACAACTCAAACAGTTAATTAATACGTTAATAATTAATTGTAGCTACCAAGTTGGAAGGGTGAAAGCTGCTTGGGTACTCTAGCTTCCTCCAACAGTTCAAAGACATCTTAGATGGTCTGGAAATGCTAAACTGCTGCTAGTTGTGAGTGTGCACCTGAATCTGTGTGTCTGTGATGGACTGGCAACCAGGGTGTTTCTCTGCCTTTTGCCATATGACTACTGGGATAGGCTCCAATACTGGACCCTGGATAAAGATAAGCTGTTCAGCTAATGGATGGATGAAAAGCTTTGAACAGAATGCTAATTGCTAATTCTGTCATGTCAGATAACAGACAAGCATCAACCAGAAAGAGTGGGGTCAGAAATGCTGTCTGAATCACCAGTAATTGGCTGCAACATTGCTGAAGATTGATAATACCAGCTTTTTATCATTAATGAATTATAACGTATAATCATTTATACTTCATCCATAATGTATGATTTATAGCAGATTTAATTTCAGTACAACTTCAGATGTATTTCTAAAATACACTAAATACACATAGTGATTGGAGTCACATATGAAACACACCAATGTATTCATTAAATATTTTCACCAAATAATTGTGTATATTATTTTTGAATCCAAAAAGGATGCAGTTGAATCATTACCTTCAGATCAAGGCATTTTTACTTCATGATGTATACTTGAAGCAATCTCTTTGAAATTTACATTTACATTTACGGCATTTAGCTGATGCTCTTATCCAGAGCGACGTACATCAGTGCTCAAGTAGTCCACAGCTGTATCTTAGACCTGTAAAGCAAAACATAATTCAACATCCAACATTCAACTGAGATACTGCACGCTCGGTACACCTAAACAACACCTGTCAAATGATACCTAAACAACACCTATCAAAGAAAGTCAGAAGGTAAGACAAAGGAAGGGATGGGGTAAGGGTGTTTTTTTTTTGTTTTGTTTTGTTTTTTGAGTAGTAAGCAAGTGAAATGAGAGAGACAGTTAGTCAGGTACTCCTTGAAGAGGTGGGTCTTCAGGCGACGCTTGAAGACAGCGAGGGACTCTGCAGATCTGATAGGAAGAGGGAGTTCGTTCCACCACTGGGGAGCCGAGACTGAGAAGAGTCTTGATGCATGTGGATGCATGTCTTTTGAGCAGTGGAGGCTCCAGACAAGCCGTGCTTGAAGCCCTGAGAGGACGACAAGAGATATGTTGTTTGATCAGTGCTGTTATGTATGGGGGTGCAAGTCCATTCTTGGCTTTGAAAGCAAGTGTTAGGGGCTTGAACTTAATGCGAGCAGCTACAGGGAGCCAGTGAAGGTTCCTTAGTAAAGGTGTAGTGTGAGTGAACTTAGGAACGTTGAAGACTAACCTTGCGGCTGCGTTCTGAATCAGCTGAAGTGGTTTAGTTACCTTCTGTGGAAGTCCTGCCAGTAGAGAGTTGCAATAGTCCAGTTTGGAGATGACCAGAGACTGGATGAGTATCTGCGTAGCTTTCGTGGTGAGAAAGGGTTGGATTCTTCTGACGTTGTAGAGAAGGTATCTGCATGTCCTGGAGATCTGGTCAGCCTGCAGCGAGAAAGACAGATCTTCATCTAGAGTAACACCAAGATTTCTTACCTTCGTAGAAGGGATGATAACCGAGTTCCCAACAGAAACGATGAGATCATGGCTTGGTGAAGGACTCCCTTTAATGAGGAGGCGCTCAGTCTTGCTGGGGTTCAACCTGAGGTGGTGGGCCGCCCTCCAAGATGAGATGTCGGCCAGACAGTCTGAGCTGTGGGTAGAGGCCTGGTTGTCACTGGAAGGAAAAGAGAGAATGAGTTGTGTGTCATCAGTACAAAAGTGGTAGGAAAAGCCGTGTTAGGCAATTACATCCCCAAGAGAACCAGTACATAGAAAAAAACAGAAGAGGTCCTAGGACCGAGCCCTGTGGAACCCCAGTGGATAATCTTTGTGGAGCAGACTGGGTGCCTTGCCATACTACCTGGTACCTCCGATCATCAAGGTAGGAAGCAAACCATTGCCAGGCTGTGCCTGAGATCCCAAGGTTGGAGAGAGTGGCGAGGAAGATCTGGTGGTTGACTGTGTCGAAGGCAGCAGAGAGGTCAAGGAGGATCAGAGCCGAAGACAGGTCAGCTGATCTCGCTGCATGAAGTTCTTCTGAGACAGCAAGTAGAGCAGTTTCAGTAGAGTGTGCTGTTTTAAACCTGGACTGGTGGGGGTCCAGAAGCCTGTTTTGAGAGAGAAACAAGTTAATTTGGTTATAAATGGCACGTTCCACAACTTTGGAAAGGAACGAGAGAAGGGATACTGGTCTGTAGTTGTTGATGTCTGAAGAGTCCAGTGAAGGTTTCTTCAGAATCGGTGTGACCACTGCAGACTTGAAGGTGGACGGAACATGGCCAGTCATCAAGGAGCCGTTGATTATGTAGGTGATGTGCGAGATGATATCTGATGATATCATCTGGAATGTGCTCGATGGGAGAGGGTCGAGCGGCGACGTGGTAGGTTTGCTGTACGTCAGGAGTAGTGACGCTTCCTCAGGAGAGCGGTGAGAAGGCATCAAACAGGGTAGCATGGCCTGGTCTCTGTGTGGCAGGCAGCGTGGTGGTTGGGGGAAAGGATCTTCTAATGTCGTTGATCTTCTCATTGAAGAACTTTGCGAAGTCTTCTGGTGAGAGATCTGGAGAAACAGGGAGAGAAGGAGATTTGAGAAGGCATGAAAAGGTGGCAAAGATCTTACGAGTGTTAGATACAGATTCTTCAAATTTGGATCTGAAGAAGGAAGACTTAGCAGAAGTTACATCATTCGCAAAATTAGATAAGAGAGAGCGATAGGAGGTGAGGTCACTGTTCTTAAGCGTTTTCCTCCATCTTGTTTCAGCTGCTCTCAGTTCCCTTCGGTTGCTTCGCAGGACCTCAGACAGCCATGGAGCCGGTGGAGAGACTCACTCTTGAACTGACTCCATTTGTTACTTGTGTACTCTGTGCCTTATTGAGGCAAGATCCAGATGATTTTTCAGCATAAAAAACAGCTTACCTCATTCTAGCACAAAAAACAGCTTGTGCAAATGTCATGCCTCGCTACTCTTTTGCCTAATAGATACTGGTATTACCGTGAGACACTAGATTCAGCATTAGTATGAGACACATGTTATTATGAAGCAGGATTTTCTAAACCATTTTCCTCATCCTGCAGGAGATGCGCTTTTCCCTCAAACAGAAACCCTGGACGACTTTGACAAATTCCACAACCTGAGCCATCAGATGCCCGGCCCAGTGCCAGGCAGGTCCAGTCACGCCTCACTGGCCCTGCGACACCAGGGAATCAATCGCTGTCCCTATTCATAATCCATACGTCACTGTTCTCTGAACAGCCATTTAAACTGCCATTTGTCCTCCCTGTCGCTGAGGTGAAAACTTTATGAATAAAGAATTACTTTGATTTACACTCAGTACATACACACACAGATGGCCTGGTTTTGGCAGCCTTGCCAGAAGGAGTAGAATTATTTGTCATAGGGGTACCAAGAGTTTCAAGCGATTTACTGCATTATGAACCGAGTCCTGAAACTAACAGTCGGTTCAGTACAGTGTAAATTCTTCACCTTGGGTCTACAGTAGGCAGTCGTTTGCGGGTGATATGAAATCCACCATTACTGTTGCTGTTTTTTTAATTATAGCCAAGGATACTGTGGAATGTCAGGATTAAACATCTGCTCTTCCATCCTGGCCGCCCACATTAGAGTCAGATCTCCTCCAGAAAACTCCAGACCGTGTGAAGAAACATGAGGGTCTCCACATAGGAACTGACATTCACCAGTAATAAGAGCATAAAGAAAGAAATGCCCTGGAGACCCACTATGAACATGAAAACCGCTCACAAACCACTCAGATCTAAATGTCAGCAAGTGTCCTCCACAAACACAGGACTATGTTGACGCTTCACGTTAATACTAACCCACGAGTAGCTTAGATATGTGCCCTAACTGTTCCAGAAGATACCGCTCAGCACCAAAGGCCAAATTCATCAGCCTGAACATGCTGCTCCTTATGACAACCAGCACACCTGAACATGTTCTGCCTTCAAATTCAGCTCGGAGGCTATGATAGAAACAGGGGTGCACTATAGCACTGATTCTCTTTGAGTCTGATGCAGAGAAACCTGATGATAGTCTTGATTTTAAACACCATTATTGTGAAACCTGGTAATATTTATATATCCACTGGACTGGGAAGATACTACAAAAAAGCAATACTGAAACACTGATCAATCCACATTTCATTTTTGGTATATTTTGTTTTCATTTGCAGGTAAATGAAAAAAAAAGCACGTCAAATGTACACAGTGCAAAAAATCTGGGCTGAGTACACAGGAACAAAAAACATAAGAAAACATTTAGTAAATTTTTAATGTGACACTAATCCATGAGTAAATAAAGTGAAAAGCAGCCCTGGAATTTTGGATTAAAGGATCATGCATGCCATGCACATAAAATGAAAAGAAAAAAAATAACACATTGTAATAATCTCAATATATTAATGGTCCCAGAGTAGTTAAAGTATAAAAGATAAAGTAGTCTATATATTTACTGCAACTGTTTTTCCCAATTACAGCATCATGATTCCCTTCCATTTCAATGAAAACATTTACTTATGATCATTAAAACAATTATTAACCATTATAATAAATATAAAAACAAAGACTCATTATTTTTACATCAGTTCTCAGAACAAAAATGATGGGACAAAATGTACAGATACTTCAGTAAGTATGTGTCCACTCCTAATAGATTTCTACAGTTTATTGCACAGTCCGTTGTAAAGTGTGAGAGTAATTTAGGCCAACCACCAAGGCTTCAGCAAAAGCCTGCAGGACCGCAAGGGGTTATGTCTAAGCTGTATATTTAATCACAAGGCAGCCAGTTTTAGAAAGGTGATGACAGGCAGAAAGGGTCTTTTCTGCAGAAGAGGTGCAGTTGACAAGGACACGTCTGCCTCTCTGTCCTCGTTTAAATCCCATGGAGAAGGCCACCACGTAGAGTCAACCTTCATTAGCATCACCCGCTGCCATGGAGAGGAATTAATTGCCTGCCTCATAATGACGGGGCACGCTAATGTGTGACGATCATAGCCATCTGTGTTTAAGATGCCATTCGCAACACACAAACTATATACTGAACATCAGGAGGGTCCCCATAGACATTAGCCATACACATTTAACTTCTAATAGCAGGACATAACAGCAAATCCAAAGCAAACAAGCTGATGTTTGTGTCCATTGCCATATGATTAGACACACTGATTGGGATCTTTTCGAAGGCAATTTAATGTGTGTACTTACCTGGCATGATGGTCCAAATGCCAGCTTGTAGGAATCTTGCTATTTATATTAAGACTTATTATCCAGTAACCACTCGTGGCATCTCCACCTGGATGTCAAATTATAAATTTTGATTAGTGGCATATTGGAGGCAAAAGTGGAATTTGCAGAAGTGAAACAAGTGGTAAATTGAAATAAAGTCTAAAACACAAAAATGAAAGCAATGTAATTCAAGTGAATTTCAGCAACAGCAGAGCAAGAGCATGCTGAGGAGCTTTCTACAACAGAAAATACACAGGACACTCACACACTGGGAACACTGAGTGAATCATTGGATAATGATCTCACATTGTTGGATAAGGGGCACATAATGGACCATAGCAGACACACTGACCAGGAGAACAGACAGCCACTGGATAGAGGGATGTTCATGCTAGCATCTGTGACATTAAAGTCTTTCTTAGAACAAAGTTATTTCATCCGTACCTCAGTTTCTATTAGTCCAATCCTGTTTTAATGTTCTCAGTAGTGCATAGTCACCACTTTAACTCCCATAGAAACAGCAGATTCCAGCTTTTGCTATCGTGGCTAATCATCTCAAAATTCTCCAGTTGACCAGTTCTAGAAGCACATACTGTGCATTTAATCATTCTCAAAACAATTTTATCATTTAATACAGTTACCTGGTCTCTTCATTGCAATGTCCTGGTTAAGGAAAGGACATGAACTGTGTTTTAGGTGTCTGTAAATAATGCCTGGGAAAGTGGAGACATGCAGCAACTGGTGAGATATATTTTAGAAGGGGGGACTGATACTGCAAGTGTTACTGTTTTTTTCCTTTCTTTAAAAGCTTTTTTCTAATAAGTTTTTTTTTTTTGCATGACATTGCATGACTGTATTGGTTAGTGTAAAAGTGAACTTTGTCTGACTCTCCCTTGTAGAATTCATGCAAACCAACTGGGGGCCTATTTGAAGGCTCAGTTCTTCTGTGCTGTTCTCAGTTCTCAGCACACCTACCCTCACCAAGAAACAAGGTGTGGCACATTCATGGAAGCTCTTTGGTAAAACACAGTGTAGCACCCCTGCTGGATTTAAATTATATTAGCTTTGCCAATCTAGAGGACCTAAGAGTAATGTTAGATACAGTCGAGTTTAAAGTTCTTCTGGACAAATGTAAACCAGACAGAGACTGGCTTGCACCTGAAGAATGCCTTTTCAGCATATGAGAATGTTTCCCAAAGGCTTAAAGGTCACTGAAAGGTTATTCTGCTACTTGGGACATTTCAAGACATACCAATGGAACAGTATGGCAGAGGCAAGATTGACTGGATTCTCTTTAACGAGTATTCATACACACCTTTACAACCATACAGAGAGAGTTTTGTGGGAGTGGGACACAACAGGAGAGTCAATCTTTCATTGTAAGGTAAGGCGGAGTTTCGTTCTTTTAATGAAAGCATAAACATGTATACCAGGGTCGGTTGCTGCTCTGGTGAACATAATGAGCTAGTGGCACAACAAGAACCTGTTTACATTAGTAGGTCTAGATGGTTCTTCTATATTTTTCAAAAATGAGCTTCTGCCACTTGTGGGATGTGCACACTATGCAACTTATTCAGTAACTGAGGTGAATATAAAATGTGAGGTGTGCACACTATGCATAACTTATTCTGTAACTGAGGTGAAAATAAAATGTAGGTTTTGTATTGAACTGAAGTGTGAGCTCTTGTGCGGACCCTTGCAGAATAAGTAGGCATGCCAAAGTAATTATACAACTACTTTACTCTAATTATTTGCTAGTCTTTTCTGTCCTCTGTTTAAAGCTTTTGCATTTACAGTTAGTTAGGAAACCTTCATCAAAGGACATGCTTGGATGACATTGTTAACATAAATGTGCATTCGCTACAGAGGACACACTTTTGCATATTTTACTATACAGTTATTGTTAATGGGTGTTGTTTGGACCTTGCACCTTGCTCTTGATGCTCTTGCTATAATACAGCCTGTAGGTGTTTTATATTTAATTATTTCTAATATGTTAAACTCAGAATTTTGTTAATGTAATTCAAAAAACAGTTTCTGATTTCTTCAGTGCTTGATTTTGTAATGGAGTCAAACTGAGTCAAATCTACATCATTCTGCATAACTGAGAGAACGGTCAGTTTTCATTTGCAACGATGTGCAGACACTGTAAACTGCAATGTTGCGTTTTTTCATTAAAAAAGTATTAGCACACATTTCCAGAGCTTTTAATCAGAGTCGTGCGATGTGCAGCCTGTTGAACTCTGCTCTGGCCTGAAAACTCTACTCTGCTAAACATAGACAGGCTCCTTGAAGCGAATGAGTGAAATAAGTTTGGACGTGGATTGAGCAAGAGAAAAAGAGGGAGGAGGAAAAACATCATGCCAGGGTTAATGAGGAGAGAGAAATGGAAGAGGGCAAGAGGTACCGCTTGATCCGACTCTTCGGCTATGAACTGGCAGGCGGGTAATCAGGTCACGTAGATTGATATGATAATCCCGAGGGCGAGGCATGAAAGGAAGGGCTAACTCTGCATTGGCAAAGCCTCTCAGGAGGAGAGGGGGGTACTTCTCTTCTGATGTCTTTTCTCAAACGTTTTTCAAGGGTCTCGTAGGGCAGCAAATCATAGCCAACACACATTCTCTCTTTGTGGCATCTTTGTGTGTGTGTGTGTGTGTGTGTGTGTGTGTGTGTGTGTGAGATTGTGTGTGGGGCCTGTACAGTTTTTGACATTCTGTTGTTGTATGTGAGTTTGTGTAAGCATATGTGTGCTTGTCTGTACTTGTAAATGCACATTTTTGCTTTTCAGCACCTGTGTTTGTGCATGTCCATGTGTATGTGTGAGTGATATGGTGTATATTTTTACCATCATGCAGGATGTGTGAGGATGCACACAGCTGTGAGCAGTGGGCTGGCACGGCTGCAGACAGAGGGATGTGAGATTTCTGACAAACGAGGCACTCTGAGTGCTGTTTGAGAGTTGTCAAGGTGTCAGATCCGGGGCCTGACCGGGCCAGGCTAAGATACATGGTGTGAAGATGTTCCCCGGGGCTACAGTAAAGGCCTTCATGCCCACATGTCAAGCACTCACTCTAACCCACGGCAAACAATACCCAGCACTGATGGAAACACAGCTATAACGCAGTTTGGCAGCTTGCATTTCATCTGACAATGAAAAAAGGGGGGGGGGAAGGGGGGAGAGAGAGAGAGAGAGAGAGAGAGAGAGAGAGAAAGAGAGAGAGAGAGAGAGAGAGAGAGAGAGCGAGAGAGAGAG
>JBBPCX010000114.1:21533432-21535850 GCA_037974365.1 Hydrocynus forskahlii | reverse complement strand
CACACACACACACACACACACACACACACACACATATAACAGTCCCCTATCCTGGGTCATGCTTTTACTGAATCAGTTACTTGGACACACACGATTCAGTTCAGCCATGTGCTTGAAACTCAAGTTTGTGTTGCTATATAAGTAATCAGGTTTTTTTTTTTTTCAAAAACGGAAGGTAACCTCTATATAAAAATCATAGGTAACACCTTTCATATGGCAAGCATTCATATGGCTACATGACATCTACATAAGTTTTTAATGATTGCTGACATTAACGTATGACTTATACAGGCTTATTCCAAAGAACATCCATTTTTATTAGACTTTTTGGGGAAAACCTGATAAAAGCAAGCGTCGCCTGTCAGAAGAAACCCTTAATAAATGGTAACAAAGGTTTATGTCAGTTGTCATAAAAGATTTATGTAGATGTCATGTGGCCTCATGAATACTGCCCAGTAAAGTGTTACTGAAACATATTCACAGCTTGAAGCTGTTGCCGAGGTCTCTGTGCTGCAGCCGGGTGCTCGTCTCGCCACCCCTGTGGATTCCCTATCTCCCATCAGATTCAGTGCACTGCCACTAGCCAGTCAACAAAATAGTGGCTCAAATCCCCCACATCACAGCAAAGAGCAGCTGCCTGGGTAAAGACATGCCAAGATTTGACATGTCAAGATCTGATTCAGACCCTTTAGTTACTTGTTACCATTATTAATCTTAAAGAGTTAACAATTCTCATTCCAGAATGAAAGAGCTGTGAAACAGCTGTCATATATTTGCAAATATTCTCATACATTTAAAACTCTCACTGAAGTCTAACTGGATTATTCTGTTTGGTTATACATTCATTACTGAATGTGTTTATTTCCAGTAAACACAGCAAAAGGAAAGAAGCACTAACATGACTCGCTTGAATATTACATAAACTTTGTAAAAAAGAAAAGAAAAGAAAAAAGCTGCCTCTAATATAGGACATACAGCGGAATCTCTATAGTGGGTATGAATCAGAAAATATCTGACTATGTTTTCTGTTAAAAATGTTGTTTGGTTTTAGGTTTTAATATTTAGGTTGTAGTATATAAAGTGTAAGCTATCATGACAGTTGTTGAATTGCTGTGTGTAGGCTATATATAGCTTCTGCTGTGTGTCCTCCTCCGTTGTCAGACCAAATTTGCACCCCTGATTATAAACCATTGCCTGTTAGCTATCAGGCAAAACAGCAAGAAAAAAATCACAGCACTGAATATTTTCCATTTTATGTTTTGCAGTATGTGCTGTGATCACATATTCAAAGAAACTGATGTTATTTGGTGTAGAAAAAGTAAAATAAGACCATCTCCCTGTTACATAAGATGGTTATAGAAGACAGAAAGTCTTTTAAATGTCACACACTGAAAACATTAGTAAAGTTCTGTCTGTTCTTTGTGCAGAACTTTTTAAAACTGCTTTAGGAACCATAGAGAATCCACAGAGATAACTGTTTGTCAGTGACACTCAATAACTGCGATTTATTGTAAAATCCTATTGTTGAAATAAAACAATACCCCTTGCAGTGGGTTCTAAAGATCATCAATTAAAAGAATTTTAAGTAGGCCCACTTGGTTCCAATTTGACTCTAAGCAGTTACGTAATTAAGTTATTTTGTACCTTTATACTTTTTGTTGGTCATAATTGCAGGGGGTACACCCTTTTCCTTTTTTTATTAAGATAAGGACAAATAGGCTAACCTATGTTTGTGAAGTTGTATTTCATAGTTTTTTTTTAATATATATCATGAATATTTCACAGAAAGGTTCATAAAATGGCCTTATTTCTGGAGCGAATAAGCCAAAGGTTTTAAGGTTTGATCTAATAAAAGTGTTGTTTAAATAAAAACCTTTTTTGTGAGGAATAACAGCCAATTACTTGTTCATTTTAAGAGGCCTTTCATGTTGCATAACGCACTACTGATATAATTGTTTAAAAACACAAAAGTATGATTTATCCGATTACTCGATTAATCGGTGAAAAAAATCGACAGAATACTTGATTCCAAAAATATTTGATTGTTACAGCCCTACAGGCTAATCTAATTCATGGAGGCCCACTATGTAGCTTATTAGAAAGAATTTTTGCAAATATCTTGGTGCCAGATACCATAACACACCTTCAGAGGTCTTATGAAGCCTCACTGGGTCAGATCTGTTTCAGTGGCATGAGGGGAACCTATTCAGCGTTAGGCAGGTAGTTGTAATGTTATGGCTCATCTATAAACCACTAAACTGACTGCAAACCAAATGGTTTTGCTCTCATTTGAATTCTTGGTCTTCAGGGACGGCTGCATATGAAGTAAACCCCCATTCTGAATTTCAAATACATTTCAACACATCTCAAAATTCAGTCATAATGTTCACTCACAGGGACAAAGCAGTTGGTTTCATG
>JBBPCX010000114.1:21518432-21530932 GCA_037974365.1 Hydrocynus forskahlii | reverse complement strand
TGAGAAGATGGACAATGATCTCAACTCATCTCATTTGACATGACAGAATGACTTTTGGGATTAAGAGGCTGGCTGTCAGCTTCCATTTAGAAGAATGTTCATTCAGAGCTTATTGACCATTTAAAAAGTTTTAAAACACAGGCTTCAGAAGTATTCGAACACTATAAAAATGTATTCCTGTGGATATATTTTCCTTCACAGTGCATGCTCAGTGCAGCCACTGATGATTCCAGGCTTTCATTTTACTCTGGCTACTCTGACTGCTGTTATTGTCTGAGATCATGAAGACCAAAGAAATATCAGTGTGAATAAAGATGAAGATGAAGAATCAGCACAAATCAAAGGAATAGTGCAGGGTTCTTAGTAAGCCAAAATCTACTGTTTACCACAAAAGCTCTGATGTGTCAGTGATCACTGAAATATGAGTGTCTGAAATATGAGAAGGTTTGCTATAATTCTGTAAAGCTCATTTTTGCAGTTTGCAATGATAAAAAGCAGAAATTCTGACAGGCAAAGTCAAGCTCTAAACAACCAAAATGTTATGCATTTTACACATTGTAGGATAGAGCAGTGCCACGGACCGGTATCATGTAAAACAACATTTTCACGGACCGGTATCCTGTAAAACAGTATTTTCACGGACCAGTGTAGATACAAGTAAAAAACAGCGTAAAAATACAACTCCCCATCCCGCTGAATTAGTGGGAGTCCTGCGCTTGTTTCCCTCCTCCGAGCTGGTGACCGAGGTAAGCATTTTTTAGGAATAAAAGATCTTTCAGACTCTGATAACCAACAAAATATTTTTTATTCTGGCTTTCTGTGCGGCCCGGTACCAAATGACTCACGGACCAGTGCCAGTCCATGGCCCGGTGGTTGGGGACCTCTGGGATAGAGGATATATGTACACCAATCACTGTGTAATGAACAATTCGAATTCCATTACAAGTTGGCACAAACACACTATTGTCCATGCATACTAATGTTATAAATGCTGAGTAAACAGGCCTTTTAAATTTGTTAATGAAAAACATTAAAAATATGAATCAAAGTGTTACATCAAAAAAGAAAATGGAAGTGGCTGTTCAGCACAATGAGTCATGCATAATTACACTGCAATATTTTGATACGGGAGCAGCAGCAGCATTCAAATAAAGCACAAGTCTTCTGACCTGTCTCTCAACATAATTAACACATTTCTGCCAAAATAAAACTAATAAAACTGGCTGATTTTCCAGTCATGCATTTATGTGGTTTGGATATAACCCTTCTAAACAAACAGACCATAACAAAAGCTCATGTGAAAGTGCCCACCATATTCCAAACTGTGTATCAAAATATTTTAGTATCTCTTTCTATGAAAACAATAAGTAAAAAGTGTAAACATGACAATACAATGTCTTTTTAAGGGTTTAGAAATACGGACTATATGAACAAAAATAGACATAATTTGTCCTTATTTGATATAAGGGCAAAACCAACAGCCTTTATTTAATTCCCTGCAGTAACTGTGTCAAAATTTAAATGCAGAGTCAAAATATAACATGGAAACTCAGGGTATATGTTCTATGTTCAGTCCTACATGATATAATGTGAACATTATTAATCCACCACATCTCCATGCAATTACAACACTTAATCCAAAACATATTCACTCATTCAAGACCAACTGTTTGATACTGTATTACTAAACATATTCTGGAGAATATAATGTACATAAAAAGCCAGACAGATTGTTCTGAAACAGTCTGGTGCAGAATTTGGGCAAACATCCTGTATCATGTTTTCATGTCAGTGACTAAGAGGTGTGAGTGGAGAGCAGACAGTGTGGCTTGCTGAAGACAGAAACAGTGTGTGAAACAGATCTAATTTTCAGTTTTCTCACTTTTTTTCAATTTAACAATGTGTTCAAGCTCAGCATCTGCATATGATTGTATAAATCACCTAATTGTTCCAGAAATTCCCAACTTCCTGCTTCATTCCTTTTTGGAATTAAATGATAGCAAGGCAAGCTGTGTCAAATCTGCATTAAGCACAGAAGAAAGAGACACCCTGTGAATATGCATGCATCTACTTTGTGTGTGTTTGTGCATGCTAAAGCTCCTGTTTGTGCCTTGCTTTGGATTTTTAATTTCTGAGTTTATTTGTTTATTCAAAATATGATACATTGTTCAATTTACAATTTTCAGTGCTTTATACAAAAACAATGTAAGCCCTCATTCTCAATCAGTGATTCTATGCAAACAAAGCGACTGCCACAAAAATGAAATACACACAGGCACACACACACACACACACACACACACACACACACACACACGCAAATAACTCTCAAGTATGCTAACTAAAATCCTCTCTCTGATGATCATTTTTTCAGATATTCCCTCTCAAATCACTGATTACATTTTTGCCTGCTACCTCATGTTCTCCTCCCCATGGTTTGAGGCACTCCTCATGAGACAGAGAGAAAGGGCCAGATCATATCAATACTATGTCTAATACTTTGCATCAGCTTATGGGTGATTAATTAGGCACACATTTCAAAAACAGGCATCTTTGTGATACTCACAAAGACCTCAAAGTGCTCTAAACCTCTGTGGCTTTCCTGAATCAAAGGCAGCAAGGAGGAAAAGCACTGCCAATCCTATCTGCTCGCTCACCCAGAGAAAACACCACAGGATTTCTCTGGTTCCCCATGGCATCTGACCAATCTGAGCCCTTCAACCCTGGGTGACTAAATAGAGAGAAGCTGAAACTAGCTGTAGCCTCCCCACATGCTCATGTTTGACAAATGGTTGAGTCCTTGAGCAGAAGCAGACGACACTTGAGGATTAGTGTGTTACTGTATCTTACTCCCACTGCTGGAAAAGAAAGAGCTCCTCTGCTGCTGTTTCTTTCAATTTGCAAGAAATCCGTGCCCGGGAAAAGATGCCGCAAAAGGGGAAGAGCAGCCTCCTGCACTTTTTTTCTTCACAAAAGGATAAAATATAAATACCTTGCAAGTATTTTTGTCAAAAGTGGTTATACCGTTTGACAAAAATACTTGTGTCATTGTTTTAGGCCTCAGATTTGTTCTGAGACTTTTCTCAGACACTTTTTGGATGTGTCATCTTAAAAACTGATGTTTAAGTCTTAACGTCACATCATTGCTTCTGAAAATAAGCTATGTGTCTATTAATGCTAAAGTGTAATCACAGTTAGTTGTTCAATAGGTGAAGTAAGCACTATGATGTTTAAAAAGTGTTACAGAAACATGTTCAAAAATTGAACACAGATTTACAGTGCAGGGGTGTCATCAGTTTCGGCCTTTGTGTGAATGGGAATACAAATCTAGGAATATCTCTTGATGCTGGATCTACACAATATCAGTCACTAACCAGGGTATGTCCCCCTCTAAAATCCACCCACAAATTCATTGAGTCCTTGCAGTATTTCTATGCAATCAATAATATAAGGGAAACATGTGTGTTGGCAAAATGCTGTCAAACTGTTTTTCCTTGTGTGAGTAATGCAATGTGTTTTTAGATTTAGTCTTTTCAGCTGTACTAATTTATGTTACATACATCGACTGACAGCATGCTGCACTATGCTGATTAAATAAGAGTTTAAATAAGAGTTTCTTAAGTTTGTCCCCAAACATTCTTGATAAGATATGTTTGATCCTCTTCTGGAGTGATTTCCCTGCTCAAACACAACTCACTCAACATTTGAAGGTTCTAGGGGTTACTTAGATGAACCTGAAGCCCCCCCCCCCCCACTCTGCATTTTAATGTTTTCATCAAATAAGACACCAATTTCAACCCGGGCAAAGCTTATTCATTAGCTGATTAGTTGGTGTGTTTTGAGTGAGAAAAACACTAAAAATGTGCAGAGCAGGGTTGGCTCTGGGAACCAATGACTTTGACTTGTTGACTAATACATAAATTATTTGGTGTTGTGGTCAGTAGTAGAGAATTGAGCTCGGTGCCAAAAATACAGTGGCAGAAGAAACACCCATACTTTTAGGAAGAACTTATAGCCTCAGCATTTGATCAGCATTTGCATTTAATCAAACAAAGGCTGTCGTGCAGCCTGGAAAGTGAGACAATCAACTCCCTCACTGAAACTGCAGAACAAACTATGGTCCTGGCTCAAATTGCCAGAAGAACATCATCCCCAAGTCAAATGCCCGGTTCAGCGTATTTAAGTTGAGGCATCCTAAAGCCGTACTGGATACTTGCCCCTCAGCACTTAAACTGAATACCCTGACTATAGGATTGTTTCATAATAATTTTCTCATCCAACACAACCAGCAAGCACTGAGAACATTATAGTAAATTCCAGATTAAGGATTAAGAGCTGTCACATCAGCTGAATGCCGTGACTGCATGTTGATAAGGTAAACAATCATGTATGCATATTTTCCACAAGCTCTTGATGTCCTACACAGACCCTGCTCTAATATTAGTCACACAAATCTGGTTCTCCAGAAATGCAAAAAATAAAATAAAATAAAATAAAAACTATAAAAAAACCCTGAGGCTTTGTCTCTGGATAATGCACCCGAACAGCTCCAGCATCTAGTTGGGGACAGCATGGTAAACAGTGGGAACAGCAATAACCAAATGTGTCCAGATCAATTGAGGAGATGCCTTCTGACAAACCGCCCTCCTATGCAAATGTGACTCGTTGAATGTTGGGTCTATTCACTGCGATTCAATGTGCCGTTCCCTTAAGGCACCATTTGACAACAGGATTTTTTTTTTTGTCTTTTGCGTCCATCAGCTTTTTCGCAGTTTTCGTGAGATTTGCTACAAATTGGTAAGCAACAACTTAAGAACAGGCACTCCTACAAGAGCTGTCAATTAGAATGATGGGCAGGTACCAGCCTGAGGACAGAAGTGTTCTCTGAGTGTTTTGTGGGCTTTCTTGACTGAGGAACATTGAGGAACATGTGATGCTAAAAGAGTTGACACACTCAGTTCCACAGTGCGTGGTTTGTAGTTTGTCTCTTGAAATTTTGGAGAAGCATGATTTAGTCAGGGAGAGACCGCCTCACTTTTTCTATCACACTGGGTATCAAAGGGCCAAAATAATGGAAACATCGCAACAAAACATTGTTAAAGTATCACTCTCCAGACTGTATGTGAAAGTATGCTACAACAATGGCCTATTTCAAATATACATTTACATGCATCTGCCTATGCATCTGCCCATTCAGTATACAGCAGTTTAGCTCACTCATTTTGAGCTGATTAAAGTTACAGACGTTACAAGGAATGTTTTAGCACGAAGTGCTGAACAGAATTAATTTGCGTATACCGGTCCAATCTTTGAAGCTGGTTTAATACTAATGAAGAGAGTTTGGAAAATGGTCATGCAACAATGAGTTATGACGGTTTTTGGTTCATAAAGAAACACATACATCATAAGTGGTAAAAAATAAAACACAAGAAAGTGTAAGATGTAGACCTTTAAAATGTGTGAAAGTAATGTGCAAATTACATTTGTTTTTGGAGGGTGGTAGAGTTGACATTTACATTCTGTTATGATTCAATCATATTTATATTGTTCATCATGCATGTTAAAATGCCCCACATTCCCTTATCTAATTCCCCACCTCCATAAGCAAGAGCTTTGTCCAGTTTCCCCAAGCCTGTTCTGCATGCAGGATAGAGCTATCGCCATGCAGAACATCATGCCACATCTCCACTCCCTCACAGCTTACAGATTTCCCTCCAGTTCCTCCCTTATGAGAGATTGCAAAGGTGACCCTTATTTCCTGTAGGACTGCTTTTGCTGCTCCATCAGGATCCCTGCCACACAAAAAAATCCCTCTAGACCTGCCAGCTCATCCCAGAGGTACTGTGGCAAATGTAAACACCCCAGAAATCCGGTCCCATGCGCTCTTTCATCAACCTGATGGGAGGTGATATTCCTTAAGCAGACGGGCAATCTACACACCATCAGTCAAAGGCGGACCATCGAGGAGCCAAAAGATACATTCAGTCCCCACAGCCACACATCGAGTCACTGCATCAATAGCTCAGGCGCTCTAAACATGCCAAGCCGGGCTCACATCCCCACATCTTTAATTGACACAATCTAATTTCAGACGCTCCCGCTGACGAGGCTCGGTGTTCAATTCTCAGGCGTGTGTTGCAAGCCTGGATCTTAGCCGTGAAAAATTGGATCAACATTACCATTTGATTACAAACAGGAAAAGAGTGAGTGTCTAAAGCATTGGAATAAATAGGTGATACATTTCTAATCAAGACTTTTTCCCCCTACCCTCGTTGTTTTCCCATAAGTGGGAGACTTAATACACACTCAGGAGAAGGTGCAACTGTTTGAATCTAATAGTATGGATTTTTACTCCACACATATTTCAAGTGAAAAGAACCCGTCCGGTCTAGAAAAAGATTACAGTCAGGCGCAGCATGATGTCCCTCTGCAAATTACATCAGTGATTTCCATGTTAATGTTAGTGGGGGATTTATAGATAATAAAACCGGCATGCTGTCACCTCCTTCCTAAGCGGTTCTCTCTATTTTTTATGTACAGGTCACAGAGATTACTCGAAAGTCCATTAATCTACCTGCCGCTGATCGGCCAGATAATGGTCACATGATTTATGCCTTTGTAATTTACATTTCATTGGATCAGGCGAAGTAAGTGGGAGATGAATAAATAAAATGCAGTGTAATGCAAGGTTTCAGTTGCGGCTTTAGATTGCTGCTGGATGAATGCTTTTTCCATTGAATATTCTGTCTAAGTTTTATTGTCCTCTCCAAGGGAAGATGCTCTGAAAGCCAAAATGGGACGTATTTCTTCAAAATGGGACGTATTTCTTCTAATGAAAAAAAGTCTTTTCCTCTATGCATGGCACTTGGGA
The DNA here is from genome assembly GCA_037974365.1 of Hydrocynus forskahlii. Taxonomy (NCBI): domain Eukaryota; kingdom Metazoa; phylum Chordata; class Actinopteri; order Characiformes; family Alestidae; genus Hydrocynus; species Hydrocynus forskahlii. The sequence continues at coordinate 21,524,061 of JBBPCX010000114.1, read as the reverse complement.
AATACGGTCTCCTTTTGGAAGACAGAATCAACAGTCTTCAGGGAATGTGTCTCATAGCCCACTAGATCCACAAGCTCAATACCTTAAAAGACCAAAGGATGAAATTACATTGTGTCACTTGAACAGAATATGCTAAATGTTTGGCTTTACACCATGGGCAGGGAACTGATAGCTGGAGGTCAGCACAGTTTGGCAATTTTAGTGCCAACCAACTGCCCACCAGCTGAACTTGGCATTTAAATGGGGAGTTGAATTAGTTGGGTTTTGAGCAGGAAAATCATCAAACTATGCAATAATCCAGACACCCCAAATGGTCTACACACACTTGGACAAAACAGTTACACATTTATGTAATTTATACATATTAGATAAACTATGCCTGCTGTTGCTGATTCGTCATTACATAGCAACCTTAGATTTTTATTATGCTCACAAACACAATAAAACACAGGGTCACTGTTTTAAGATCAGCCAGCAAAGTCATTGTGTGTCATGTGTTTCTTAATAGCATCTGCAGTCACTCTCTGTCAGCCCCAAGGTCTTGAAAGTTCCCCAGTACTCTCTGATAGTGGAAGTACACAGCTCCATCACCATAGGCTGGGCTGTCAGATCAGGTGACATAGTCTGAAGATGTCAGGAGGAGGGAAGCGTCACAAAAACCAAAAAGACATATTGTCACTGTCAAAAACAAAACTTTGTATCCTCATTTTTTGTTGTCTATATTTATTTATTAAGCTTTTACACTGTGTAAAAAATATGAAGAACAGACCAATCAAAGTTATGCAAAATTGCATTTTTTTTCCTGTAAAGTTACTTTTTTGCAGATACAAGGTTTTATTTCTAGGTATAAGAAATATTTATTTTCTCAAGAAATATATTGTGTATTAAAATGTAAAGCATTAAGCCACACAAAGTGTTTTTCAGTGATTTTATCATGGGTGAGTGCATTCTAAAAAATGTTGGTTATTAGCACGTGATAAAATGTGATCAAATCATTTTTTATTAGTAATCATTGTGCTCAACAGTTCTGCAGTTTATTTAGAGTAATGTTACTGATGTCAAGAAACCATGTACTTCTGAAAGTGGACAAAATGTTTAGATGCTTATCATTGCAGACAGCAGTCATTTTACGTATACATTTGATAATGAAGACATAACGCAATGTTAAATTAAAAACATTTGTTAATTGTAATAAAACTTGTACCAAAATGAACATTCCCTTTCTACTCCTACTGTGTAGTGCTGAGGGTAGCACTTAAAATACCGGCTCAGGCACTATAGAAGAGTACAATATATCCAACAAAGACCCATTTGGATTCAACCACTTCTGCACAGTTCAAGAGTATGATTTGCTTGTAGAAGCCAGAATATCTTACATTTTGCACGCTATAGGGGATAAGGAGCCGTTTGAGATTTACCCTGGTTTTACTGCTGTTTAAGGCAGAACTTAAACACAGATATTTGAAGATTGTAGGATACTCAGATCTATGATTAATTGATGATTATTAAAGAAGAAGCCTGTTAAATAGTTTTTCTTTTAGCCCGCTATCTTCTATCTTAAAAAATAAGAGTTTAAAAGTTTTTTAAACAAAAACACTCCATCCACCAGTGAGCAGCATAACAGCCCAAAACTATCCCATTCACAGCACAGTGGTATTTAAAAATTTGGCACATTAATATAGAATTCAGTTGTTGTAAGGTGATGAAAAGTATGCATATACTCAATATTTTACAACGGCTATAAACGCAGTTCAGGACCGGAACTGTCTGTTTTATAATATAAATTTGATTACTGGTGATAGTCTACACTCCTTTTCTTGCTTAGAAAAGAACAGAAAGCCCTATAACTGGAAACACCCTTGTAAATAAGGCCAATAGGCAGGTGCTGAAACCTCTCTATTAGGTGTATTTTAAATCAGGACTTTTTTATTAAGTACATGGAAAGACTTTTATTATGGAGAACATTTATTGTCCATGGTAACTATTGGTTTTCAGCACATATTAGGTTAAAAATACATATTTCTTCAACAGTCTGCAGTTGTGCAATTGTGCAAGTACAGATGTATACAGATGTTTGAAAATCCCAGTCAAATTATATGTTCTTTTGATTTGAAGTGTAAGTAAGTACACATCCTCTACAGGGAACATACTTCTGCACATTTTAACTCACTATTACTGTTTAGTTGCTGTATTAAACACACTGAATGATAAAAATCATTGTGGCCAAAAATGCCATATACAAGTGTGCTGCACCCTCTGTTCTCCAACACACATTTGCACCTATACACACACCCAAACGGACATGAATATATTCCTACCCTGTTACTAACCAACAAAGAAGACCTGAGCATGAATGGAATCTCATATGTACAATGTGTGGACCCCTCTGAGTAATAGGATATTCACTGGGCAGAAGAACTTCATAGTGGCATCCATGAATTAAGTACAAATAGAGCTTTGACCCCACAGACAGTCGATTCATACAGTCGATTCAGACAGTCGATGCATACTGCCATGAAGGGGGGTTACGATAAGAATTGCTAAAGCTAAAGTTAAAATGCCTACTTTACCTAGGACAGCTGATAATTCATGCAGCTTTTAGAGGTAATCAATAATGCTTGTACTGTTGAAATTCAGAAACTGAACCTAACTGTCTATTGTTCAGAACAAGCAGTGGATATTCAGTTCACAGTTGCTTCTTTCTATTGACCCTCTAGTGTTTCTTTTGTCCTTGCCCTGCGTCCAGTGCTGAATACCATGCCTTTCTCCTTTCTCCCAGTCCCAGTCTGCCTCCGCTGAGAAACAACACTCCTCCAAATGAATTTCCATTACTGAACAGCGACTGGCTCAAATAAATCATCATAAAACTGCATCTCTGGCCTGTCATTTCCCAAAGAACGGCAGAGACTTGTGGGAGTGTGGAGGGACCTCGGCCATCACATGACTCAGTGAAGCAGAGCCGATGGAGAGAGGCACATGAGGAGGCTGTCTGTGCCTGGGGGAGAGCCGCAGCGAGCATCTCCAAATGGATTCAGATTCAGATTCGCTGGAAAAGAAGCAGCTCTCATCCACTCACATGCCCACGACTGTGGGAAGCATCTGAAGGCGGGAATTCAACTGTACCGATTTTGGAATTTGCAAAACATTTATAAATGACTGGCAAATTTTCAGTTTGTGCACTTATGCTTTGTTATTTCTTTGGCTTATTTTCAAATGTGAAAATTTACAAAAAACATCCAATTACAATTGTTTTCAATTGACCTGTCTATGCCCCACCCACAATCACATTCTTTCATAACAGCTTTTACAGATTGATCAAGCCTGTAGGTTGTACTGGGACACCCTCTAAATAAAGGGGGACAGAATAGTCTACACTAAGAACAGGAAGCAGTCTATCAAAAGTTTTAAAACTTGCAAAGTGTTCTATTTGAAAATGACATACAGTATTATTACTGTTTAACAAAACTATGCCTTTGACTAATATGCAATTTTAGTAGGATACAAATGGACTTGACATTAGCATTAGCTTTACTCTGGCTGCTCCGTGGTTTACTTGCTGTTAAACCTAGACAAACATCTCTATGCATGTCTGTCTACTAATGTTGGCTCCATACTGACAACTGATTCCATATGGTGTTCGAATGGAGACAGTAGAGAATTGTGGGAAATGTAGTGTATACTAAACTGGCATGGTCATAATATTTGTGTCATGAAGTTTTGTCCGGCAATCACCTGGAACCTTTTGAGCTCACAATGAGTACTTTCCCAATGTGATTTAGTGGGGCAGGGCAGCTCAGATTCCTTCCTGGGGGTCTTTTCTGGGTGTGTTTGCAGTGATGTCACTCTAAAATCTGTAAATGGCCCCCTGTAAACCCCTGTAAACAAACACTCACTTATCTTGATGGCTACTGCTTTGACCATGTAATTAGATTTCATGACTGTAAGAGGGTGAATTCTTGTTTATGTAAACATATGAGCAATTACAAAGTTAGAATACATGAATTGTTAATGTTACTTTTAAACAATCTGAAGAAGATACAACAAGAGAAAATACACATCCGCTATGCTTATATTATCTATGCTAAGTTAATGACCCAGTTGACTTCATTGCTATTGGGGAAGCAACAGGAGCACTTGCAGCATTTACACTACAATGTTAAATGGTCATTTGCATTCCATCTTAAGGCAGTCTGAGTGTGTCTCTAAGACGTCTTGGACCCAGTTCACTTCTGACTGTATCATGCCAAGACCCGCCAGCCACATCTTTTCAAGCTGTCACTGATTCAGCCTTACTGGACAGCTCAGAGACTTACCCTTAGTGGTTATTTGGATAGCATAAGCATGTGATGTGCACTATTATTGTAACCTGGAGATCAGAGAGACACATTCTGCAAGAAAATTGTGTGTGTGTGCACATGTGTGAGAAGAGAAAGAATCTGAATGCGTTTCAGTGAGCGCCAGGATTGTGCAAATTTGTTTCTGAATGTGTAATTGACTACAGCTCTATGAGCAGGCTTGATTCCCAGCCCCAGTCCTCGAGAATAAACTCACAGCCATTAATGCAGGCAGATTTTCAGCTTCTGCAAGTCACCTCTAATAGTGAAGATCAGTCGTAACACTGAATAATTCCGAGGTAAATCTGCAAGTCATCGAAAGCTCTGAGCGAAAACGCAACCTGCGTTTGGCCATCATGATGCAGTTGGGAAGCTATTGATCTTCAGCTCATTGAAATATTCATATCCCCCACAAAGCTCTGAGCTGTTATTATAATTCTGCATCATTTCTTCCCCATTTTTCCTTCTTTTTTTTTTTTTTGAAGAGAAAGTGCCTTTCACACTTCTGTTATCCCTCTCTGCGATGGAGACAAATCCACAAATATTTCATAGCCTTGACACGGTTTCCATGTTATTGTTTTTCTTATGCACCATCAATTATTCACACTGATGACAAGAGGAGAAATAAATAGTGGTCCTGGAAGCCTTGTGTTTGGATTGTTTGATACTATTTTTCTTCTCCCAGCCCTACGTAATACTGTGCTCCCTCTGCAATTCCGCTGAACTAAGAGATGATGACTGCTTCATTTACGGAAACAAGCTTTCGATGGCTTCTGTAAGGCTTGTAAGAGCAATAGATTTTGATCCAAATGTGCTTTTTCATCTCTCAAAAGCAGATATCCGAAGATTATTACAGGCCATGCCAATGACAGCTTTGTAATCTCCTGTTGTAATAAGGAATTTTTTTAAGATTGTTTCCCTTTTTCTTCTTCCTTTCCTCCATCCTAACTCTCTCCATCCCCTTCCTTTGGAAATACAATATTACTGTTAAGTTGGAGTGGAGAGTGAAATATGGTGCTTACAGTATCCTATTTATCAGATCTGGTAGAACCTTAATGCAATGCAGTGAGTTTAGACTCCTATTTTATACACTTGAAGTCGTACAGAGAGTGGTTTTAGTGCAGATATTTGTACAAAACATGCTAAACCATATCACGTATATATACGTAAAAATGGAAAACGATGTGCCGCAATGAATGTAAAACCATATGTATGTACTATATATATATATATAGAGAGAGAGAGAGAGAGCGAGAGAGAGAGAGAGCGAGAGACAGAGAGAGACACACAGAGAG
>JBBPCX010000114.1:21479208-21494763 GCA_037974365.1 Hydrocynus forskahlii | reverse complement strand
ACAAGACCTTGCCAAAAATTGAAGTAGACTTCTGTAAATATGCATAACAGAGCTACTTAATTGCCATAAACTGTCTCATATTCTGCAAAAAGCTCACCTACCTGCAGACCACCTGTGTATGGCAGGTGGAGGTGTGCAGATAAGCTACACGCAATATGATAGTGAAACTTGATGATGAGTTGGGCTGGCTGACAGCAGGAACAGTTCAACAGCCACTCTCAGCTCCCTGGTCCTACATGATCCAAATCAGGGGACCAGGGGAGCCTTTGGACGAACAGGCAAAATCTACACATCGATCTGCATTAAAGACCTCCTGAATTTACTTAATGCATGGCTCACCACAGCAGAGCAGAATAACCTCTGACAGCAATGGAGGTGACTGGGCAGTGTACATCATAACCTCAAGTTAAGTACAAGAAAAAATGTGCTGAATAGAAAATTGTTTGATGAAAAAAAAAAATTGTGACTAATGCTGGGCAAATTTTAATCGCGATTAATCGCATGATTTTCTGCAATCAGTTGCAATTAATCGTATTGTTATACGCAAAATTAACAAAAGTATGGCACACTTTTATTTTTAGTGATTAAAAAATGAAATGATTAAAAAAAAAAACGTGTTAGTGCACAATAAAATAATTGCCGGCATTAAGTAAATAATGCATTAACGCAATAATAATGCGTGAACGTGCCCAACCCTATTTATGATACTTTACTATATTGTTTATAAGAGACCTCCACATGAAGTATCATTGTAATGTGAATGTGCTAAGCTACATCGTTAGGGCTTTGGAAGGTAATTGCTGTTTGTTCTAATTTACTTCTGTGTTTTTAGTTATGTGAAGAAGAGACAATCAAAGGAATTTCAAAGGGAACTTCCTATGTCTTTTGAAGGCTGTGGGACTCTAATTAGGAATCAAGGCATCATGGACTCCATCAAATACCAGGAGATTTTAGATCACAATCTGGCTACCTCTGCCAGGAGGCTGAGTCATGGTTAGATCTTCCAGCAGAAAACAAACCTCCAAATTCACACTAAAATGGTTCACCTACTACTGAAGCAAGTTTTTTGTAGTGATTTCCCCTGTCCTCTCTCCTAACCTTTACTTAAAAACCTCTGGTAACCTGAAGAAAGGAGCTCTGGACTCTGAGAAAAATGGAAATATTTTGTGTGGAAGATTGTTCCCAGATCCCTTCATATGTGTCCTCCCACCTCATCAGGCATCATAAGTCAAATCATTCAGCAAGGTACCATGAGTACCTTCATGGGTCTCATCTGATTTTTTATCTTTTATGGCCTCTTTTTTGATGGTTATGGTGACAGTTATTGTTCTCTTCATTCTTTTCTCCCAGAATGCATTTATGACTCCAGAAGTGACCATATGAACTTCGAATCGAGCTATAAATAAGTGGGCTCTGTTGATAACAGGGAATGTGTGTCTTATTTACAGCCAGTATGTCTAGAAATGATTGTTCCATGGATTGCATTTGTCAATAATTATGTAACTTTGCCAAAATGTCCCATGTAATGATGACGACTGGAGGTTTTGTTTTGAGTGAGATTCTAGAATCTGGGTAAGGCCCGACTTTAGCTTCGTCCATCAGCTCCTGGGCTGCCAGCAGCAGCTGAGGTGGAGAGACTCAGCTTTACTGGCTGAGTTAATGATGTCATTCATCTTGCTCAGTTTGGCTCTGTCTGTGCAGGTGCATCTTAGCATGAAGTTTGGCTCCAGGCTGCTCTACTAAAGCTTTTCCCAAGGTAGAGGAAAATTCAGCAGGGCAAACGTTGAGTAAGCGTGTATGGAATAGTAGGACAGGGCATGTGAATCGGATATTCTGCGTGAGTCCTCAAGGTTATGTCATATTAGGGCACAATGCACAAATACAAATTCATAAATGCAAGTGTATTCAGAATATTTTCATTTTCAACCGCATTTTTGTGTGACTATGTTAAACTTTTGACAAGTAACTCCTGTAATATTTCTGTATAAAGATGGCTACCAAATGACACAGGGGAGGATGGCTGTGTTTAAAATCTGTGTACCACAAATAATATCAGAGGCATTATTTATTCTGTTTGTGCAGCCATGTGTGAAATTAGAGAGACTTATATTTATTGAAGTGTTGAGTTCACTAAAGTATGCAAATAGCAACAAGAAATCAGTTTTCACCCCACTTACTAAGGACGATGAAGGCAACTTACCTGCAGTTCAAGTAAGAATAAAACCAAAGTATTATTACAAAGTAATACTGGTAATGATAGGGAATAAGATGCACAACAACTTTTGGTGTCATTTTGCAATATGATTCTTTACTTCTCGCAAATCAGGAAGTAATATAAAACTATATGTGGTGAATAATGCATATTGCACAATAAAAATACGAGAAGGAATGACTTGGAGATGCACTGACATGACAAAATGCCTTGTTGCATGAATAGAATGCATAACAAATGCAACATACACATCATCTTAACCAGGAGAATGCATTCTTTAAAATTATTTAAAATGTGTGTGGATATTTAAATCCAGTATTAACCAGTCATTTAAAACCTGAAGAACCTAACACAGAAATTCATCCAAATCTCACATCATTCTTAAAATCTCAAAGCCAGGCCCTTCTTGCAGTGTCTGTGTGGGTTTCCACGACATGTCAGGTGGACCGGAGATGCTAAGCTGCCCCTGGGTGTAAATGTGTTTGTCTTTGTGCCCATCCTGTGATGGATTGGTGGCCTGTCCAGGGTATTTCTCAGTCTTTCACCCTATGCTAGCTGGCATAGACTCCAGCAACCCTGGATTGGATAAGTAAGTCTGATTATGGTTAGGTAATTATCTTATTCATTTATGATTTGTTATTGTATAGTTAGTAAGTTGCTATTGTAAGTGTTCCGCAAATTGAAATCTTATTTAAAAGGTGTTTTTATTCCGTTAGTTAAAATACTAATGTTTTAGTATTGATTCAGGATTTATTTTTGTGTTAACAAAACTCAAAGCCTAATGTTTAATGGAAGTGAAAGCTATGACACTGTATTTAAGCAGACATTTATCCTCCAGCTCTGTGGTCCTAAAAAAAGTGTCGAAATTGGATGTAAACACTACTGCTCTGAGCAGTATACATTCTTAGTTTTATATGCAGTTTTGTGCACTTCTGTGGTGTAACAACAACCCAGATATAAGCTTTGCACTAAATAGGGGTGTAAGATACCAGTGCCTTTATAAGTGTAGAGTTAACTTGAACTGGTGTGGACCTAAATACACCCTGAGGTGCGTTACATTTAACACTTACACACTACACATGTTCTGTGTTGAAATAAAAAATTTGTAATATTGTGTGCCTGATTTCATTCTAATAATGTGGACACAAGTATTCGCTTAAAAAGTAACCTGTGGATATAAAAGGGGATGTCCACTTTAAAGAGGACATATTATACATCTTTTTAAACAAGTTATAATAGGTCTATAGGCTATACAAATCCTGTTCATGAAGTTCTTTGCACAAAATCACTCTCACATAAAGAGATCTCACCAGCTCTATTCTTCACAGTTTCAGGACCTTTCAAAATGAGCCATTTAAGGGCTCTGTCACTTGTATACAAATAAGCTGTTGCTGGCCACGCCCCACCCATCCCATGCTTATGCTGCGCGTTTACTATACGTGCAAACTGCAGAAAACGGAGGCGCTATAAAGCCCTATAAGTTCGACACACTTCATGTGTGACTTGCCTTTGCCTGTAGCCATAGTGCTCGGTGTCTTATGCGTACTCATAAAACTAGCAGACAAAAATGGCAGATCTTCAACTAACCTGGTGGGTGGGGTTCGACAGATGAGGAGGGGTTCAATGCAAATTTCCTCATCCTGACGTCAGGATAAGGGAGCCGTCCAAACGGCTCATAGAAGCATATGATTCCTGACACCAGAATCTTTCATTTGATTCACAGAAAACGAATGGATGGGTTTTTTTGCACTTGGAGTGTTTATAGGAGCAGTAGAGACCCAACTGGAAATACCCAAATGAGTTTTGCATAACATGTCCCCTTTAAACAAAAAAAAAATTTTTTTAAACTGATTCATAATGATGTAAAAAAGTAATTTATATTGTTTTGATATGCATACTGAAGGAAGTTACAGACTCAAATATCTTTACAGTGGTGGTGAAAGTAAAGGTCATGATGTTAACAAAGCAAATATGGCCTCAAATATATATACACACATCTGTGTTTTTACATGTAATATTAATTGTGGCAAGTCTGGTAAAAATGAGATGTGCAAGCCTACTGGGAAAAGATTAAAAGGTTGGAGTGATAGAATAACAAACTCCACCTCAACATCCGTAAGAGTCAGGAACAAAGGAGGAGAGGAGCTCTCACCCGTTTCGGATCAGCAGTGCCCCAGTGAGGGGGAGTGGTCAGTTTCAGATACCTCGGTGTCCACATCACGCAGAAACTCTTATGGTACCACAGCATTAACACCCTAGTGAAGCAGGTTTGTAACTGTCTTTACTGCCTTGGATGCTTAAGGGAATTTAAACCGCTAAGGAATTTTTACACCTGCACCATCAAGGATATCCTGACAGGAAGCATCACAGTTTGGTTTGGGAATACACCAAGCAGGACTGGCAGGTTCTTTAAAGGGTGGTATGATCAGCTGAGTGCACCATCCTAACTGAGCTCTCTGACCTGCAATCTTTCTAGAGTAAGTGGTGTTGGGGCAAATCCAGGAAAATAATGAAGGATCTCAACCATCTTAACAATGGACGGTTCTCTCTGTTGCGGTCAGGGAAGTGCTTTGACTCTCTGAAGACCAACAAACAGAGAATGAGGATTAGTTTCTTCCTGCAGGCCATTCAGGCCTTTAACCAGGACACCACCTCAGTCTATTTATTCATACATAAACACATAAATACAGACGGTGGATTTCTCTGCACAGCTTCCACACTCAACATTCCTGTCAATACATACAGCACATCCGGCATTTATTTATAAATATTTATTGTATTGTTGTGTTTTCCACTGCAGCCACCTCAGCTTAGTGCAGCACAGTATTGCACTGCATATAGAAGGGCACATATCGGCGCTTAATAGCACATGCAGTTTTGTTATTTATCTTTTATATCTTTTACAGTTTTTTTAATATATTTCTCTTTTTCTATTTGTATGTAAATTCTGTTTTAATGCAAATTCCGTCTGTGTCACTGGACAGTTGTAGAAGGCATTTTATGGCTTGTGCAACAGTGTATTGTTGTGTATGTCACCACTATCATTTGATTTGTTTGGATGTGAAGTTTTCTTTAGGTATTACTTTGCCTTATAGCACTCTACAAGTAGCTCTCCACCATGAATGGATGTTTAGGCCAAATGTGATTTCAAAGCTATCATAAAATAATGTCGGCGGCATCAGGTAGTGTATTTGTCACCGTGTCGTGTGATAGCTTTCGGTGAGAATGTTTTTAGAGGCATCAGGGCTAAATTTAGACGTATGTGTCCTACCACCACAGTGCTTACTCTGAACAATACAAAGTTTACAAAAAATGTAAACTTTCTTTACAACTTAATGTAAACTTTCTTTACAACTTCATGATTTACATAGGTTGAATCACTGAATTCCCCTTTTAATTACTGCTGTACTATAGTGAACCTTAGCATTACTCCATTTGGCAACTTTGTTGCCAGTGATGGATAATTTTATTTCTCACACGGGTCTCTGTGGTCTTTCTTGCTTACCAAAATCTGCTGCAATCCCCAGATGACTGACATTTTTTATTTCTGTATTTCTACAAACAGTAAAACATAAAAGTTTTAGTACAGAGGTGCACAAAATACCCAAGGGAAGACTTCTAAGGATTTACTACATAGTAGGCCTTGACCCATGCCAGAAAAAAAGAGGAATAGAAGTTAGCCAACGCAGGAACACCCCAGGCAGTGCATGATGTCAATAATAAACAGATACACTAGCTTAGAGATTTCTCTCAGTATTTCAACAGTTTGTACAGTTTCAGCCGACCATACTTGTCAAGACAGATTATACCTAAGGTCAAAGGAATGGTTCACAGCAAAAAAATCCAATCTACACAGTGTTCCTTTACATTAAACACAAAAGATCATAAAAGGCATTGACTCCCATCATTTGTTGACCACAGTAGCCTCATAGTTTAAATGCAAGACTAGAGAAACACATTTTAGACACCAAGCATGTCTTGGTCTGTTTATGGTGGTGGTAGTGTGTGAGTGTGTGTGTGTGGGGGGGGGGGGGAGGTGTTAAAATGAAAAATGTTTTGAAATCAAAGTTAAGAATGACTTCTAATTTCTAAGAATGACACTGCAAAAAATCTTTTGCAATTATTATGTATAAAGGCAACATTTCATCCAGACTCAGGACCTGAAATGAACACAAAAACCTACACACTTGTTCTCATTGAAAGTACAAACCTTTCTCTTGCCTGTACATTATTAAAGTGTAGAAGGAGAGAGAAAGAGTTCCCACTTTATTTAAGTGTCTCTAATAACTGTGCAGTAACACTTTAATAATGCATGCGACAACAATGTAATTATGGGTGATGTATTCACTGATTCATCTGGATTTCAGGAGTGCTGCTTATGTAAACACACATTTATCAACTTTTATTTATGAAATTGTTTTATTCATGTAATTACATCTAGATACACTTGTGTAATTACATTAGGAAACACTGAGGTTAAAACATACGTGTAATTAAATAAGCTGCACCACTAAAATCCATCTGTGACAGTGAATACAGTACCAATAGTTCAGTGATGTTGAATGTATTAATGTGCAATTACACAGTTATTAGAGGCACTTAATGTAAATCAGAATCAGAATCAGAATCAGAGTCAGAAAACTTTATTTATCCCAGAGGAAATTGTGGGATAAATGATGATTGCTCCTACCAGCTTAAACCTTAAATGTGAGCTACAAATGTCCTATGATTATATTGTTTTAATACATATCTTGTGGACGTGTATGAATGTTTTGATACGTTCATAACATAAACAAAATACAATAAACACATAATAAAATCACTTATTGATATTCACCACCTTCTTGGTGTAAATATACTTCCTCAGATGTCATTCAACTCTGCATCTTTGGAAATGTGGGACTGAAAAATATCCATCGTTTGAATTATCCATCCATTGAAGCATTTTATTGAATTTGGGCATCTGGATCCTTTTCATTGATTGCTTGATGAATATTATGTTACTACACTACCGTGCTGGAATACTACAGCATTCCATTTAGATTTATGCACAAGTTTGCTTAGTTTTACTGAAATATAAATCCAAAAATGTTGAGTATGTAACTATTAATCGAACTATAATTCAGAAAGGTTGTTTATGTTTTCAAATGTACGTAGAGTTTTTTAATTATTGTACAGAAACTATTAATATAGTCAATTTTTGAAACAAACCTACTTATAGGTGTTTTTTCTCACAGCACTGCCAAATTCAGTATTAACTGACTAAAACCAAACAAACCTCTGCAGTATGGCACGTGGGGCTCACACAGACGTGCAATATGTCTTCCAGTGACAATCCTTAATTACAAAGAGCAATTAAAAATACATTTCACTGTCGGCAGACAGTGCCTAATTCATCACCAGTATGAAATCCTCTATCAGGAGATTTGTTGATTAGTTAGCCTGCCTTTTCGAGCTACCATGCTAATAAACTAAAGGGAATGATTCCTGTTTTGTATGAGGAAAAACCTACAATAAAAAAGGGAAATGCCCTATATTGCTTGATAACTCAGCAGGTCTTTATAAGAAAAATCTTATCATAAAACACCAAGGGACAGCAGGGTATTTCTTAATGACTGTGCTACAGTATTCCACCGGGTTACAGCACTGATTTATGGGTTCTTGTATTTGCTTGCCATGAACTGTATGCTTTGAATAACTGCAATCAGACACTGACTCACATAAAATAGAACCGCCCACCCCACCCATTCTCAAACACAACCTACTATGTCACTACCTGAGTATTTTCCTATGAAAGCAAATGGAGTTAAACTGTACATGGCTGATTGATTAAAATTTTATATAGAATTCTCTGAAAGTGCACTATGGATCTGCCCACTAACAAAAAAGTCATACATGCCACACAATAAATATTTTGTGAAAGGACAAGAAACACTATTAGATTCTGTCAATGACGTCCTAACACAAAATAAACACTGATGGCAACCGGTAGTCAATGGTCTTTTAAAAAGCTGTGCTGATAGAAGTGAAAGTGTGTGACCAGAGATCAATCAATAAGCTGATTACAGTCGGCCTTCGAAGCTCTTATAAATCATATTAATGTCAGGCTGTTTAACTGTAAAGAAATTACATTGGTATCCATTGATCGTTAAAAACCAATAAGCCAACCACTGCATCAGAATATACAAGCACTGCACTGCAGCTTTTTGGTTACACACCTACTAACTCACTTTAGTCTTGTGTCTAGGAAGTATGAAATAAGATGATGTATTATCATTATTGTGATAAATTCTGTCATGATAGCTATTATATTGTCAATACTTCTACAGCACTGAACAACTACATGCATTCTAAAAAAGGCTGGACTATACAGTGTGGTGAAAGGAGAATCTCCAGGCAAAACAGAACATAGTCTAGAACTGGGCATAACCCTTGTCCAAAAAAACGTCCCTTAGAGGTATAAAAACTGCTCTAACTGCACTGTACAAGGTAGCTGATTGGAGGTCAGCCCATTATTCCATAACATCATGTTTATTTTTTTTTACTAATTGATTATAGTTATGACCTCCTGTTTTGTCTAAAAACGTTTAGTTTTGCAGATGTGTTATTTTGCAAACATTTTTCTAATCACTGTACTCATAGCTCATAGTTTATTGTTCACAAACGTCTGAGAAACAAATGCCATGTTGCTCACCATACTATGTTCTCAAAATTTGTGATGTTTATTTGCCACATCACCCACACTTAGCTGCTCCTGGAGTGCTTTCTTTCACAGTCTCTTAGAGGAATAATTCAACCATATATGCTATAGTTAATAACAAATAATGAAAGCTAGCAATGACTATGATAAATATTGACCATGATCAAATGATTAATGCTAAGAGGTGATAACTGACTTTTGGTCTTGTTAGCAACATTAGCATTATTAACTTCCTTTAAGTTCTAGATATTCATTGGGTTAGTGTGTGCTATAAAATCCAAAGTACTAGGTGATTAATTTGGGTAAAATAATAATAGCAGTCTACTTAATTTATACTGAAAGAGCTGATAATAGATCTAGCAAAATATTATTACACATTTATCTGGAGTAATGATGAGGTACGTGCAAACATACACAAACTAGATTTGCCTACTGTGTCAATGTTTAAACAGGAAAGTAAATTGAAAAAAATGACAAGGACCCAACAGAACATTGGTACACATAATTGATAAGTCTATGTTTACTTTAGTTTCAAGGTAGTGGCCAGATATTATGCAAGAATTCTCTTGAGTGTGTTTGTATCATGAGTGTTTTTGGGAACACTCACTAACTCACTTTAGTCTTGTCTCTAGGAAGTATGAAATAAGATGATATATTATCATTATTGAGATAAATTCTGTCATGATGGCTAATATATGAATTATACGCAATGACATTTTGTGTATACTTCTACTTACCACCTTGATACTCCAAACAATTATACATTTTCATTAGACATTTTTGTGTAATTTGGTTTGGTTGAACCCTATTTAAGCCCCCAGTTATTACATGACACTTTGTACCAAGGTTGTACCCAACACTTACCTTATCCAAACCAGAAATTTAAGGGCCTGTAAAAGAAAGCTGACTGACTTCAAATGCAAAAGACCATTTTAGAAGTTCAACTGTTCCAACAAATTACATGGTAGGGTTGGCAATGACCCCACTCATGATGCAAGCCTGCAGTTCTGTAGAGTTTATAAAGGATCTCAGGAGGCCTTGCACGCAGAAGAAGCAGTGTGATGTTATAAGCTTTTTACGAGAACAAGGATGAGCACAGCTTCTTCTGCTGACTCATGGGTCATACTGTGATAGCATTCTGCATGTCTAGGATTGCCGCTCAAGAATCATTGCTGGCCAACAGCCTCCTTTTTATTGCATGGCACACTCCATATACACAGATCAATATCCAATTCAGCTCACATCACCTCCTCCTGATAAGCACCGACCACACACATACACATGCAGCCAACACTCCCGCTGAATTCAGTCACACCTCGATTGCTTTCGTTGCGGGAGATTCATGTTAATAAGCAGATCTCCTCGAGATTGGGTGTCTCAGGTGACGCATGCTCAGAAATAAGATGTAGCCTACAGAATGCTATGAAGGTAGCCATTGTCATGTCATACCAAATTGCTGGGCATCAGATACAGATACCGTGTGATACGCAGAGATGTGTGATGTATCTTTGCATTTTGCTGTTTGAGGTAATACTGAAAAGATGGCAAACAAATTTAAATAAGTATTGGGAAGCTCCTTGCATATGTTTTTTGTATGCAGAAGAAAATAAGAGTTACCCCCACATCCCTCCCACCTTTTTACCCACCTCCCTTCTGTGTAAAGAAGATGATTATCATTGTCTTAGTTCTGTTAATTATTCCTTACACACACAAGTCAACATTCCATAAATCTTCAGGTGTGGGTAACTGATTATTGCGCTGTGTTTAATAAGCTTTCAGAGTTTTAATAATTGATGCATAATTAGTTGTGAGTTATTGTCGTATACTGTAGGACTAACAGACTTTCTCTAATTATGCCCAGATGGAGCTTGCTGAGCAGTGGATGTTCATGGAGGGAAAGCCTCGACAGAGGATCCAGAGGAAAAAAAATGGATCTTTTGCAGTAATCAGAATAATGGAATACAAATCACTCTGCACTGCCTGTAGTGGTGTGTGGGAGCCTGAGCTTGCATTTTTTCACAGGGAGAAAACTCACTATAGTGACTTTATAGTTAAGGTTAACTATTGTGAAAATAATCACTGTTAACTAAAGTTAACCAAAAAAGCAGTTAATACCTCAAATGGCCAGGATTAAACTGGCGTTTATTACAGATTTTTATGGTTTAGGAATAATTCAGACAGTTTGCACTCTAGTTCAAGAGCACATGTTGGTATGTTCAATAAGCAGTATGCTTTATTTATTTATTAATTAATTAGTTGACTTATTTATTTATAATTTTTGTTTGTTTATAATTTAGTTACGTTGTGGAAGCTATGTTACATTTATCGCTATGACACAGTACTGAATTGAAAGAGTAGTTTTCAGTCTCAACCTGAAAATAGGTTCGTTGAAAAATCGAACAGTGTAAAAATGGCTCTTTTTACAGACCATGCTGGATAAAACAGTACTTTAGGGAACCTTGAAAATTATATTAAGGTCAGCAGTATGAGCAAAAATGGCAATTTTTTTGTCCTCCCAACCATTTTTCAGATAAATTGCATCTATAACCTGTATTCTCATGTAATAAAAAGTTAAAAAAGGTGCTTTTTATTTCTATATATTCCTGAATTCATGTCCTGTATATTGCTAAATATATCAACATTAATGGAGGCCTAGCTTGGCCCACACCAGGCACAAGCACATCAAGGCTAGAGGCCTTTTCTGTTTTGTTTTGTTGAGGTGTTGGGTCTTTTATTTTGAAATGCTGAGCACACCGGGTTTGAGTTTGTTTATCATGTGTTTCAGCTGGCTTGGGTGCTCAGAGAGAAGGAGTTTTGGGTTGTTATTGGTTTGGGGAGTTTTAAGTTTATTTGTGGTGGACCCTAGTGCCGTTCCACCGTCATACATGAGTGGTTTGTACATTTCCTTTAGTCTCTTTGTGTTTCTGGCCCTCGTGCCTTTTGCTTTGTGCACAAATAAAAATTATTCAAACAATGAAGTCTGCCTACGCGCCTGCCCTCATTCGGGAGACATGGCGGTGGAGAATGTGACAATAATACACTATATTACCAAATGTATTCACTCACCCATTGAAATAATTAAATTCAGGTGTTCCATGGACACAGGTGTATAACGTCAAGCACCTAGGCATGCAGACCGCTTCTACAAACATTTGTGAAAGAATGGGTCGCTCTCAGGAACTCAGTGAATTGCAGCGTAGTACCGTGATAGGATGTCACCTGAGCAACAAGTCCAGTTGTGAAATTTCCTCGCTACTAAATATTCCACTATCAACTGTCAGTGGTATTATAACAAATTGGAAGTGACTGGGAATGACAGCAACTCAGCCACAAAGTGGTAGGCCACGTAAACTGATGGAGTGTGGTCAGCGGATGCTGAGGTATGCAAAGGTCGCCGGCTTTCTGCAGAGTCAATCGCTACAGACTTCATGTGTGCGTAGAGAGCTTCATGGAATGGGTTCCCATGGCCGAGCAGCTGCATCCAAGCCATACATCACCAAGTGCAATGCAAAGCGTCGGATACAGTGATGTAAAGCATGCCGCCACTGGACTCTAGAACAGTGGAGGCACATTCTCTGGAGTGAGGAATCACGCTTCTCCATCTGGCAATCTGATGGATGAATCTGGGTTTGGTGGTTGCCAGGAGAACGGTACTTGTCTGACTGCATTGTGCCAAGTGTAAAGTTTGGTGGAGGGGGGATTATGGTGTGGGGTTGTTTTTCAGAAGCTGGGCTTGGGTGTGAAGGGAACTCTGAATGCTTCAGCATATCAAGAGATTTTGGACAATTTCATGCTCCCAACTTTGTGGAAACAGTTTGGGGATGACCCCTTGCAAAAAGCAAGGTCTGTAAAGACATGGATGAGCGAGTTTGGTGTGGAAGAACTTGACTGGCCTGCACAGAGTCCAGACCTCATCCCGACAGAACACCTTTGGGATGAAATAGAGCGGACTGCGATCCAGACCTTCTCGTCCAACATCAGTGTCTGACCTCACAAATGTGCTTCTGGGAGAATTGTCAAAAATTCCCACAAACACACTCCTAAACCCTGTTGGAGAGCTTGCCCAGAAGAGTCGAAGCTGTTATAGCTGCAAAGGGTGGGCTGACGCCATATTAAACCCTATGGATTAAGAATGGGATGTCATTTAAGACATCCCAAGGCAGGTGAGCGAATACTTTTGGCAATATAGTGTGTATAGGGGAGACCAGGGATAGTTGTCACACTTTTTACTTAAATTTAATTTCTGCCAAAACAGTGTACGGGATTCCTCACCGGCCCAAAATTACCATCGGCCCACCAGGCAAATGCCCGGTATGCCCGATGGCCAGTTCAGCACTCTCTGACACTAATTACGAACATTTCTGTGTCAACGGTTTTGATCAGCGCCTTCTAATGGCTGAGATATGAAGACTGTGACAACCTACCCATGTGACAACCAACCCTGCTCTCCCCTACATCCCATTAAAACCCCATTCCTTGTAGAATCTAAACAGGACATCCAAGTATGTTGATTTCCTATGCGGTAATGACAACAACAGAAGAATCTCACTGGGTATTTCTGAGGCCCATTTTTAAAACTTTTAACCCCTACCCCCCAAATTCCAGCTTTCTCAGCTTGTAGAACAGCTGCAGTAACAACATTATTGATTAAACAATGAAACAATGAGATTTCAGTAATCTGTTCTGTAAAAACCTTTCTCTGGAGTGTGTCTTCACAACAAGCATTTTAACTCTAACATCAGTATCTAGCATCAGGCTAGATTTTTCTTTTTTATTGTCTTGCCTTCGGCTCCTCAGAGAACTGCCCCTTTAAAAGAGGAAATAAGAAATAAAAAGTATAGTAAAACTGATGAAACTGGTCCAGTGCTTGTGTTTGGGTTTATGCTGACATAACAGAGATAAAAGTGAAATTAACTGTTACTAAGTTGGAAAACATTTTGAGAATGACAAGTGAACTAATTAACATGTCAAAATTACAGTAACTCAGGATGCAAAACAAAACAGACATTACAATGCCGTGACACCTTGTCTGTGAGCATGCGCTCACTGTCTATTATTGCAAGTAAGCTGTCTTTGAACTGCAGCAACAGTCAATTGGGTCGTAAATCACTGTGGGAAAATTACAGTTTCAAATTCTCAACGGTTCTTGCTTGCTTATATCTCAGCCATTTACAACAGGCATCTGTTTGAGTGACTGTCAACATTTTGATCAAGCCTTGCAACATTAAGTTGCCGTTGTTTTGAAGTTGACGGGTGTGAGGAATTATGATGGCCCTTTGGTGGGGTGGACTGCTATGGCATCCTGTCTGTCTGCCTGTTTTCTGCCGTCCAGTGGATCAGCAAACCTTCAATTTCTCGCCAAAAACTGCCTACAGGCCCACACAGCTATGATTACATTGACTCGGAGAGGAGGAGCTGTGGCAATGCTAAAGCCATTAATCAAGGGCCAGGGAAACCAACAGCTTGATTTCCTCTCTCTCTCTCTCTCTCTCTCTCTCTCTCTCTCCCTCTCCCTCTCACTCTCCCTCTCCCTCTCCCCTCCCTTACTGCTGTTGGTGAGCCACAATCATTTGTCTTCATCCCACCATTTCTGTTATGAGTACATTAAAAGCTTCATTGTCCCGAAATTAATTTTGATACAAAGACACACTCCACTGAGGCAAAGGTTGTTTGGCAGCAGCATGACAGTACACAGCTACCCAGGGATTACTGTATCTTAATGGATCTGATTTACAAGTTCACATTAAGCTCATTCTCTCCACCGCTGATTTCAAAACGCAATCGCATTGTAATTCGGCACATCAAAATGCTTTTTAAATGTTTAGCTGTTTTTGTTGATGTCAGCCTTCTAGGGCGAGGATGTATTCATGAGCACAAAGGGGCCATGTTGACGGATTATTCCTGCATTATGGCAATGAATACGGAGATATCTGACAAGTCCCAAAGCCCAAAGGATAATGCCTGATATAACCTAAACCTGCAGATAAATGACCTAAGAAGACCTGAAATGGCAGTCTGCATTCTTAAAAGGCAGAGAAAAGAATTCCTCATATTCGTAAGAATGACCATTGCATATGGTCATGCAAAAGGTAGTGCTTCCACCCACTTTATCAATCCATTCTTCATTAGAGCCCCTGTCAAACACTTTCCATTTAATCATCTTGCTGGAGAGATCAGTGGGTGGGGTGATTAATATAATTAGGCTTTAATGAAAACCCTAAATCAAACAGAAGAACTAATTGCGCCATCAGTAAGTGTTCTGCTTATAATAGGAGCCTAGTACATGATTGCGGTTTGCTACACTGTGCATGTGGTGACTGCTTGGAGAATACTGGCAACAACAACAGTGGAGGCTGATCTAGGAACAGCTTCCAAATCAGTCCTAGCCTGAGACAGTATAATATAAACCACAACACTGATTTCAGATTAGTGTGCATTTCCACTGTCTCTATTGTGGGTGTAGAGAATTCCCTCTGCTGGGAAGTACATTGGTTGGCAATAATCAAGCATTTTCGTGGTACTGAGAGGTGTTATTAGAAAACACAGTATCGGTGTGACGGCCACCCCGTCCCCGTCACGCCTATCCCGGTCCCTGTCCCCTGAATATTAGTTTTCCCTCCTGTTCTCCCTTTGTTTTCCATCC
>JBBPCX010000114.1:21448569-21469069 GCA_037974365.1 Hydrocynus forskahlii | reverse complement strand
TAAAAATATTAACGCGTTATTTTTTTCTGTGATTAATTAATCTAATTAACGCGTTAAATTCCCAGCCCTAGTTTTTTGTTCTTTGTGCACACCATGGTCCTAAAGGATTGTTGTCTCATTTCACTGTGTACTGTGTTTATGGTTGCAATGACACTAAACACCTACTGGACTAGACTTAAATCTCCACAGAATTTCTCATTATCTAAAAAAGTAACAAACATATGTTGCATTGCTAAAAATAGCAATATTACCAGCCATCTCAACACCTGAATTTTTCCTTGAGGCATCATTAGCTTTGCACCTGCTAAGCTAATGATGATTTCAAACATCACACACGTTGTCTGACAAAATTTAGAGGATATGGGGAAAACTGTAATTTTGGACCAAACTATTGTTTCAAACATTGGCTCTTTCTAAATCACTCTCCCGTATATGCATGCTCATACGCCTGGAAGGCCACGGTGTAACACCCTGGTTCTACAATAGTCATTTGAACGATAGAGACTACAGCGTGTGGGTGGGATTGTTCATCTTGGGGACAGCAAAGACGCCACAGCTAAATCTCTCAGAGAGACAGTACGGGATTTGAGATGCGTCAGAGTGACAGGGAAAGAAGATCTCCTTGAATATGTCCCTGTGTACAAAAGCGGGTTGCATGGAGGCTGAGGATGAAAAGGCCTGTTTTTATTGTGACCGTTAATCCTCTCTCCTAAATGTATTATCTCTAGGACTGAATGCGCTGATGACTTATTGACTCTTTTTGGCATCCTAAAAGCATCAGGCTCCATCTGCCAAGAGCTGTTTGGCATCGAATCAGCCTTAATCCCCTTTTGCTTGCAGATATCTTAAAAACCCTCCCAGCCCACCCAACCTCTTTCCCTCTGCCCTCTCTCTCTCACATACATGCATTCACTTCTTCATTCCCTTTCTTCTTTTTATCCTTTTTGCGTGTTGTCAATCAGCACCACAACATCTGTTCATGCCCCACCAAAAGACTTTTTTTATAGGCCTGGAAGTTTTCAAAATGGAGCTAAAACTTTGTCTCCCTCTCTCTTTCTCTCTGTCTCTGTCTCTTTCTCAAAAAATAAAAAAGAACAAGCATTTTTATCCAGCATACAAAGGAGCTAGAACCATTTTTGACAATCAGCAGGTATAATCCATTTGCTTTTTCGTTTTTTCCATATTTGTCTGAGTGTGATCAGCTCAGTGTGGGTTGTCTCTGCCTCTGTCTTCTGAGTATCTTTGTGCGGGTGGAGAATGATCCCGAGTCATCCTGTGTGTGTGTCAGTGTGGCATTGTATCAGCTCTATAGTCATCAGACAGTTTTGTGTTTCTTTTATTTGCACATTTGTGCTCATTTATTTATAACATTTGTTTTCCCATTTAATCCACTTGGGCAAATTTAGTAGGAAAATATTCGTGTTTAAAGGGGAAACTTAGTAAGACACCTACCATTCAAGAGATTGCATCCACGTCACTTGTGTAAAGTTCATTAATTGCTCTAAAAAAGTTAAGTGAATGTTTGTTTTCTCCATTTTTGATTATGCAGCCAATGAGTTCTCACAGTCAAAGTCAAAAGGTGTGTGCTCAACATACAATAAACAGTAAGTAAAGAGACCTGGTGATGAAACCAGAAGGAACACAATGAGAACTCAAGACTGCTGGCCACTAGTAGAAGATGACTGCCTGTCAGTGTAGCTTCAGTCATGAGCTGAATATGAAAATCAATATGGCTTTAAGCAATATTATCTCAACCTACCTGTTGTGTTTGGGAGAGATGATGACATGTCTTTGTGGCTTCAATCAAGATTACTTTAACTTTAGTCATTATTTTATCTATCAGATAAGACAACATACACTATTAACCTAAGAAATAGATGACATGAAGTTTATTAGCATTGCTTGATTAAAGCAGAAGTGAAATTATTCTCCTCAGCTGCTGGTGGTGTTTTTATACATCTCTTGTGAATTCATGTTTAGCTTAAATTCAAGAGGGTGTAAACTGAAGTGTTATGCCATTGCTGAGATAAACATTTCAGATTACAAAGAAAACAAAAATTGTCTTTTGTTTTAATTCAGTGTTGAGCAAAGTGAAGTTTGATACAAACTTCAGCATTACTAAGACTCAAATATGGATTCAAGAACAGACTTGAGACATTTTTTCAATGGTCTTGGACTTGTCTTCAGTTCATTAGTATTGGCACTCAGACTTGTCTTGGCTTTGGTCATTGATCTCAGCAAATATTCTAGTTGGTCTTGTCCAGATCCCTTTACAAACAGTGTTTCCACTATTAACATTCCACACCAGCAAAGATTTTGGTATGGCTGGCAACAATGAAGAAATCTAAACTAAAGAAAACACAAGAAACTGCAATGATTGACAAAACAACCCTTCCATAAAAAACAAGAACCAAAAAACCCTAAAACAGCCATGGGGGTGGACCAAACAACTAATTAACAGACATTGGTTTAATTATTTCAAAATCTATCTTGAATGGGAATTTATACTGGCTGCCCGGTGTCACAGATGGAAAGTGATCACGAACGTACCTGGCTTGTTGTAGTTCGCCCGTGTAGCGTGGTGGAAGAGCCCAGACGTGGACAGAAGCGAGAGGGCTGGTTTCGTCATGCACCTTGTTCTATGAATGCTCTCAGCTAAAGATTACCACCGGAATCTACGTTCACACTCATGCACAAGAAAAGTGAGTACTCACGTGAGGTGATGAGAGATGAGGCGGCAGGGCGAGAGTGAACTCAATGAATGAGCACGGAGGAAATCCCGTTTCCTGTTTATATACTCTGTGACACGCTCATTTCCTATGACCTTTGCACGTCACCTGACTCATGCATGTGACACACGGTAACCAATCATATGCTTGCCAAAACTCATCTCTGTATGCATTCATGCTCATTATTTTTATTTTGGCCACAGACATGCTAATTACAAAATCATCATCTTAAAATAGAAGATATGCTTTGTCTCTGGCATCCCGCAGAATTATAAACAGGTAAGCAGTCTCAGTATCTCTCATTTGGACTTGGTCTTGACTTGGACTCAAATCTCTCAGCACTCGGTCATAACTCTTGGCCTTCTTTGTTTAGACTATAGCTTTAGTGTTCAATTCTACCTTCATTTGTTGTGGAAAATTGGAGCGAAAATCTAAGTCTGGATCTTTTTCTAAGTTCAAAATTAGTTGAGGCTAAGCTGTTTATTAAGGCAGCTTCATGGTCCTTGGGAGCAGTGATCGAATGCTCCTCTTGACAACTCAAACACTTTTTGAATACACCTTTAAAATACAACACACCTTTTTCAGATTACACCCACTCATTCGTTCTTTGCCAAGAAGAGTAATAACTGAATATTGCAAAGTCCACCTTTGTTCCAGTGTCTCTACCTTCCTAAGTGTTTTCCAATAGATACAAGGTCAGGTATCACTTACTTAGTGTTCCTCATCATGAATGGTAGTGCCCCATTTTATTTCTGTACCATTCCTTGTGTATGTGAACATCTCATGGATTATTAACATTCCACGTACACAAAGACTCCTTGGTCCATGTACTTACACTCTGTCACGGTGGTGTTTTTCGGTTTTCTGGGTTTCTGGGGTTTTGTTTCATGGGGTGGCCAGTAGGGGTCACCCCCGTTCCATGTATGTGTCTGTTCCTGGTTTCCTGTCTCTTAAGTTCATGATTAGTTTCACGTGTCTCCTGTTTTGTTCTGTTCATCTCATTGGTTGTTCGAGTCTCTGTCCTTGTATAAATTCTGTCCTGTGTTTCTGTTCGGGGTCGGGGCATTGCACTAAATGCACTTCGCACGTTGTACGTTTCATGTCTTTGCCAAGTGAAAATAAAGGTCACGGTGAAAGAACCTGCTGTGGGTACAATGGCTTTCTGGTCGCCCCGGAGCTACGGAGCTCCCCCTGTCGGGTTCCAAGAGAAAGAACTAGCGCCGCCGCGCCGCGTTCTGTCACGGCCCTGTGACACACTCATCACCTATCTTTGGCAGGTGACCTTTTGGTTTTCCTATCTTGAGTAGACTAAACGTTTATTTACGTACAGTTGTCTTTGCTTTATGTTTGGGCCCTCTGAAAGAGTACTTTTGTGGATTGTTTAGAATTTTTCAACCATTCTCCAGAGGTTAAAGGGCACATGCTGTCCTCCATGTAGAGACAGCACATGGGACCTCTCATAGCTTCTAACACTAAGTAATGCTGTATGAACTTTAATGGAAGTGAAGATACGCCATATTAACTTGTATTTTTATCATTAAAATCTTCATCACATTCTAAAAAAGTAGTCACAAACAATGAGAAAAGCACTTGATTTCAGTTCAGATTACACAATAAACCTAGACTGATCAAACTATACTAAATTGTTAGAAAGGGAGGACACAATGTGTGATATGGAAAATGCTGATAGTTGCTGTGCAGGATTGAATCTTAGGTGGGTACAGAGACACAAGTACAGTAGCTTCAGCAAATGCCAAAGCAGATACTGATTGTGCACACCTGGAGCCACCTGCAACAAATGTAAATGATGGTGACATCCATGATCCTGATAAAAGCACAAATAGAATCAGTCAGTACAAGTCACCTCCCTACACCTGAGCCAGTGGTATTTAGTTACGATCCATTCAGATTCAAACTGAAAAATGTCCTTTCAAATGCTGACAGACAGGAAAGTCACAGAAGAAAATGAGAAGATTTACTACCTGCACAAGTATGTGGGCACTAACAAAGACTGAGATCTACTTCCTGTTAAGGACAGAATCAGCTTACCATACTGCTTGGGAAATTCTAGAAGAAAGGTATGAAAGGCCTTTTGTCATTTCTAAAGCCTTCAGGGACAAGCGTAACTCATGGTCAAAGATAGGACTCAAGGACATGCATGAACTACGAGAGTATGCAGACTTTTTCAGAGGCTGTGAAGCTGCCCTACCACAGGTTAAGAGTCTTGACGTTCTCAGTGACTGCAGTGAAAATCAGAAAATTATTTCCAAGCTTCTTGATTGGTTAACATCAAGATGGAATCAACAAGGGGTAGAAATAGAAGAAGACAAAGGAAGATTTCCTTCTTTTAACCACTTTGTCACAAAGGAAGCCAAGATCCTCTGACGCTGCGGCATGCTCTAAATTAAGTGAAAGGACCAGAAGTACTGGTGTGAAGGTGCTAGCCAGCAGTGCTGATGAGAAACCAGATTTGCCTTCTAACAAAATAGTGCCTTCTGTGAAAAAACAAGGGCATAGTATCGATGCATGCCAAAACTTCATGGAAAAACTTTTGCAGAATGGATCAAGTTTGTAATACTTGGCCAAGATAAAAGGACAAGGTAAAGGAAAAGAGGACAGAGTCCACCTAAACTTAGGAAGCATCATCTGAGACTATGTCCAAAAAGTTGTGCAACTTGTTCACAACAACCACACATCTACCAGCATCTCAGTATGGCTGTCTACAACAAAAGAACCAGACTGTCAGGTCCTAACATATGCACAAAGAGTGACACAACCTTCATATGTCATGAAATAGCAGACATTCTGACCACAAAGAAGGAGCAGATGTTGAAACTAACAACAGTGGTATTAAGAAGCACGGCTGTATTGTATAAAAAATGGATTGCTCTGCAAGTGAGAGACTTTCACCAAAAAAGGATAACTAGCCATTTGCTGAAAGAACAGACCAGGAGCACAGGTGGCTATGGTAATCCCAGCATCGATTATGGTGATGCTATTAGACTAAGCAATAGACTTGTAGCCAGACAAGTGACAGGATTCTTAGTCCTAAATCATCTCATAATCTCACAAATGAAGTTCAATACATCTGCCGCAGACAGATCAAAGAATTGGTCATGCAACCAGACATAATCAAAGTACCTGAATCAGACTTCAGTGATCAGTGGAGGGTATTCATATCCCTCAAGAAGTTCTTCATTTCTTGTCAGTTATGGAGGACAGCATCTGAGTCAAAGATGATGGTTATTATGAAGTAATGCTGCTTCAGGCAGATAAGCCAGATTTGCCAGACAATAAGAGATGAGCTATTCACTTATTTCAAATTCTTAAGAAAGAGAATCAAGATGGATTAAATATACTAAAAAGATTATGTGGCTTTTATGACTAAAACGATAGTTCACGGAGACGCTGAAAAGAACTCAATAGATAGCCCAGGTGGTACATCCCTTTTCAACCCCAGAAATATATGTGTTGCTTTTGTTTTTGGTCAGTTTCAAGACATGTCACTAAATGATCATCTGCAGACGTATCCAGAGCAAACTAATTCACTGGTTAGTGTTCTTTGCTGTTTTCTAAAGGGTCCAGTAACCATAAAATGTAATACTGAATGCATACAGCAGCAGTGAATCACATACGGCATATCAAACAAAGTACAGATTTTAAGCACTGAAATCATCTGGGCCCTGATAACCCCATTGATCATGCTTCCAAGGGCTTCATAGCAAGGGAGCGCATTGGTTCCAACTGCTTTGCCAGTCCAGACTTTCTTTGGCATGGCAAACGTCCCATTGGAGATATCAAGGTGAGAGAGGTCACAGTTTATGACGCAGAACTTCAAAAGGAGCAGGTACTTAACACCCTGGCAAAGAGAGAAAAATAATTGCGTGACTCTCTCCAAAGGTTCTCCATCTAGGGAAGAGTAGTGAAAACTAAAGCTAGTCTTGCCAAAGGAGTCAAGGGTTTGAGGTCGAGAACCTGTGAAACAACAAGTCTAGACGAGAGGAATGTACTAAGGGCAAAAAATTCAATTCGTGCACCGAAGTACAAAGACTACCCAACCCACCTCCAGAACACCTTGAAGCAACACTTCTGTTTACACTGCATGGTGTTTCAGACAATTCTGTTTTCAGAAAGGGATGTAGGAGATGAAGGTATTCACCTGAATGTGTTCCTGCACTGTACACATACAGATGATTAATTACTTAATGCCTTCATCAGGGCTCTTTGTGCCTTCATTGCCATTCAGGGTGCAGTCCACCAACTTAGGTCCAATCAGCAAACTAACTTTTTTGATTCATGACGCAAGTTCACAGAAGCAGGGAACAACATAGATCACATATGTCCAGAAGCATTAGGTTGTAATTTTTCATTGTTGTTCATTTTAAATATTCCCTCATGCAAGCCCCAAGAGAGTCTGGGAAAGTTAAATTTGAGCAAAATAACATGTGTTGATGTCCATTCTGGATCACTCATCCTGAAGACTTCGTTCTTACAAACTTAGTTCTGGTCTTGGTGGAAGAAAGAATTCCTACTAAACCTACAACACAGACAAAAATGGCAAAAGACATACAGAAATGCAAATCAGTGGAACTATAAAAGAGACACTGAAGTTGATCCTGATGAAAGGTAAAACTGCTGATTGGAGATTGAATCTTGAATGTGAAAGCAAGTGAGCCACCACAAGTCCTGTCTACCTTAAAAGGCCCGTCCAAAAGATGGTGACACTGGTCTAGGCTAAATTATAGATCCTATCATGTGTCTCCACCTTGAGTCAGTTCTTAGATAATTCAATATTCTTCATTAAGTATTATGTATCATGAAGAAAATCACAAAGGATTTGGTGGGAGTGTAGCTGTTAGGCAATTTTATGTGTTTCATTGCACATTATATTTTGCACTTATTTATTTTAAAATGTTATCTTTCCCATTTAATTAATTTGGGCAAATGTAGTAGGACACTGTGGTGTGTTGCAAGGGAAAAACCTATTAATTTGACAAGTACCATTCAGGAGATTGCAGCCACATCACTTGAAGCGGTTGTGTGAAGTTCATGTAGCCTAAGGTTTAAAGTATTACTCCAATAAAGTTAACAGAATTTTAATTTCACAGCCTTTTTGCTGCTAATGAGTTCTCACAGCCTAAATCTATTGGCGTGTGCTCAAAATACAATAAACTGTTTGTGTCATGATTAAACAAGAGGGAGCTACAGATGCATTAGTCACCAAATACTAAACAATCAGTCCCACACTATTTACAACCATAGACTGATGCAGATGCACACCGAAGCAACATCATTACTACTTGTATTGCTCTAGACACATGCAACCACTTGTGTAGGTGGTGTGTGAGTGAGAAGGGTCCAATACATTCTACTAACTTTACCTAGCAATGGCATGTAGAAATGATTAAAAACACCTTTGTAAAAATAGTTTAGTGTTGACCAGCTCGGCAGAAAACTCAGATAGTTAAAAGGCTAAGGGGTCTGTCAGAAGTTAAGTTACTTCAATAACAGTTACTGTACTTTCTCAAGTATTCACTAAAAAACTGCTAAACAAATAAGTCTCAGGTGTATCTTAATGTTAAATTATCCTCATAAATGAAGTATTACATCTACAGTGAAGATGTTAGCCCTGAAAACAATAAAGTCCAATATTATATATATACAACCCCAAATCAGAAAAAGTTGGGACAGAATGGAAAATGCCAAAAAAAAAAAAAAAAAAGTTATTCTTACATTTACGTTGACAGATAGTATGAACATAAGGTACTTCATGTTTTGTCTGGGCATTTGTTAATGCACATCCATTCCTGAAGTTCAAGACCTGCAACACACTCCAAAATAGTTGGGACTGTAAAGCAGTTACCACTTTGCAATGTTGCCTTTCCTTCTCATAACACTCGCAAAAGATGTTCTGGCACTAAGGATACCAAGTAATGAAGCATTTCAGGTGTTATTTTGTTCCTTTTTTTCTTCAAACATGTCTTAAGGTGTGCAACAAAACAAGGTTGTTTTTGTTGCATTTTTGTATCAAAATTCTCTACACATTTTCTACTGGGAACAGGTCAGGACTGCAGGCAGGCCAGTCCAGTACCCATATCCTCTTCTTCTGCAGCCATGTCTTTGTAATGTGTGCAGAATGTGGTTTCCCCTGTGTGAGCCCAGAAAAGTCAGTGCTGAGTCTGGACAAGGTTAGCATAAGCATCAGTCATATTTGTGAATGTAAATTCATATGATTTTGTTTGACAAAGTTTTGCCTTTGGTGGTTTTATCAGCAATTGATGAATGACGTTTTTTGATGCAGTACCGTCTGATAGATCAGAGGCTTGCACATTTGCCCTTTTCCCACTGAAATTCCTTGAATTGTAATAGTATTATGCACTATAGAGGGAGAAACATGCAAATCCCTTCATCTTTTTTGAGGAATCACCTGTTGGCATCAGCTGTTTGAAATTACATCATTTGTTTTTTATGTTATTACTAGCCCTAAATTCCCCCATCACATTTTTTTCTGGAATGTGCTGCAGGAATGTATTCTACCAAAAGAAAAGTTAAAACATGACAAAACATGGCATATCGTGGGTTCATGCTGTCTGCAATGAAATTAAAGTCATAATAAATTAAAGAAAAACTGCATTTTTCATTTCCATTTTCCATTTGGGGTTATAATTTTATATCATTCTAGCAGCATGAACAGCAGATAATGCTGGCAGATAGCAAAAGAATAGTGAAGCAATGCATTTAAGAATACACTGGTCCATTGAACATTTTTATGTCAGCCATCAGCAGCCTGACCGGTTAAACTCAAACGTGCACAGAAATAATGAAGAAACAGAGATCAAGTATGCATGGGTGTCATATCTCAGCCGGATGAGGCCGCTGATGTTTTAGTTTTGTTATAGGGACTCTTAATTTTAAATAAGGGTATGTGTTTGTGTTTAGAGTCATGTTCTGTCAGCTGTTTGGTGTTTTGAGTTGAGTAAATGTCTTTGCTGACTGGTTTATGTCTGAGTCTTTTGTGTATTTAAGTTCTAAGAGTGTTGTATTAGTTGCTGGTCAACCCTCACCAATGTCCTCACGTTTCCCGCTCCTTTTGTGTCTTATGTGTAGCTATGCTTTGTATTTAAAGGTCTTCATGCCTCTTTATTTTATGTGTAGAGTCTGTGTCTGTTATAATAAAAATCCATCAAAGGAAACTACACCTTACGCCTCGCTGATGGGATTCCGCGGCGGCCCAAAATTACCTGCCCGGGCCAAATTTACCGTCGCCCGTAGGGGTGGGGGGTTTGCTGACGGGATTCCGTGGCGGCCCAAAATTACGTGGCCGGCCCAAAGTTACCATTGGCCCACCGGGCAAATGCCATATCAATTCAATTCACAATATTTAAAAATCTCACAAACTAGATGTGAAACAGTATTAGTCCAAGACCAGGCCCAGTCTATCTAAGGAAACAGACCCCACTTTGCAAAAATAAACCTAGTCTGTATGCATTTTTTAAGATTTAATTTAAACGTAATGCATTGATAAAATACGGTGTAATGTTACAAAATATTTTCAAAAAACATCTTTTTTATTTGTGTATTGTATTTTTTACCTCTTGGTACAATAATCAAACCCAGTTCAGTGTATTTATAATCAATTCTGTGAACTTTGTAAGAACTTTATGAGCCCTCAGTTTTTCAGTGTTTGATTGTGTGATGTTCCAAAACGCATGATGAGTCACACAGCTGATTCAGATTGTACCCTGTGTTGCAAAAAAAAAGGCCTTTATCAGAGTGTAGAACAGGCTAACGGAAATTAGCTATTAACATTTAAGTAAATGGCTAATTTATCTGAAAAACACATACTGTGACCAGACTTCTGGAGAGCAGGGGGTGGCTATCACACTGGACTTCATGGTGCAGAGTGGGCATCCAATCCCACTGAAACCTTTATTAAACCCTTCATATTAAAACTGACACAGTTTCACAATCTATGACTCTTTAAGAAATCTTCTTTCAGATTTGTTTTTATCAACATACTCCACCAGTTAGCTTGCATCAACACTCGATGCCCAGTCCTGATATTTATTTATCACTCTTAAAGGAGCCAGCCTAATTCTTGGCTGTGCTCACTTTCTTACTTTTTCAATTTAACACGCTGGCTTTGAGATAAATGTATAATCTGTTCATGTCTGTCTGAGAGTAACCTATTCAATCATGTAGACCCTCTCTGATATGGCCACCATGTGAGGTCATTTGAAGTGCTTTAGAATGACCTGTATACACTGTATTAACCAATTTACATTCCAAGGTGAAGAAGTTCATTCACTTGTATTTCAAGGTTGCGTCTGCAGAGTTTGTCACGTCCTTCTCAGCATTGCAGTTTGTCAGTCAGTCGTGGTGCTTTTGTCCTATAGCCCATCCCAGCACCATGAAAAGTAGGATCCACTTTATCTGCATTATGGTCCTGGCAGGCAGACACTGTCTGATTCTAAAGGTGCAGAGAATGCAATATCCTCCACAGTAAAACTCTATTTCCCAAGCTTTATCCGCAAATGCATAGGAATGGGTTACCAGGGGCCTGAGGGCACTCTGAAATGCTCTGATTGGGATCTAATGAAGCCATCAATTAGTTTGACAAAGTTTCTGGACACCTCTTACCCAAAGGCTAAAACTGGCTTCTGTTTTATTCCACCTTTGCTTGAGTTGCCACCTAAATCAGAGAAAGGAATTACAGCGGAGGCGATAAGGAACAGATGACCAAAGAGCAATGATTCGAGTGTTTTTTCACTTTGCCAGTGTCTCCACAGAGATCATTTGCAGATTTCCCTTAAAGATGTTTTTTTTCATTCGAATTTTTAAACTTCTACTACTACTCTACTATTACTAACAATAATAGCAACAGAAATAATTATAATCAGCATCATAGACAGCTCAATAAATGAACTCTTAAACTTAAATTGCAACTGCTTCATTCTTCACTCTACTGTTGGTTTTATAGCTGTTAATGAATAATTCTACTGGAGTATGAGATTTCTTAAGATTAAAGGAGATCAGAGTTTTTTTCTACATAGTTTAATTGTTTAGATATAAATATAAAATTATTCAACATAGTTCAATGTGAAATGCACAAAAAATGTAGTCACAAAATCACAGTGTTTGTGATGGGAGCCACATGTCAGAAGTGTTTAATGCCTGATTACAACTATACTGCCTGATGTTAAAACCACATGTTTTATGATCACTTTGAAATAAGAATTTAACTTTTTTAAAGTAAATGTAGGATAGTGTAAAACAAAATTATACTCCTGGATTTTTTTTCAGATTTATCATTACTCTGCTACTATCATTATTACAAAAACCCAGAAGACACCTGTAGGTTTAGAGAGGTGTTCATTTTAGAGAGGTGCTCATTTTACAGGCAAATGCATTAGGTAATTTTATATTCCAAATCTGTGATTGTATGAACGACATCTGCGTTGTTTACATGGTAACAGTAGCAAATCACCCAATTAATCCACCACTGGGTCTTATAACATGGACCTTTGGGCAGCATTGCCTTTGAATGATCTTACCCTCTCTCATAACATAAATAAGACCCAAAAAGAGAAATCTGGGCTGCCTCTTACTCTCAGTATACTCAGTCACTGCCCTCTGTTTAATATGGGAACTAGAGCATCCCATGTATTTTGGATTCATTTCTCACAATGACCTTTCCAGCTGCCTGCTCAGTTGTAGGTCCCGTCTCTTCTCCCCAAACCTACCCAAGACGCTAACCTCTGAACAGCTTTAAACGCATAGGCACTGGAAGTATTGGGGGTATGTGTGTGTTTGAGGGGGAAAGTGGGGCGTGCACAATGCACTCTATGTCTCGGCTGTAGTCCGGGAGGGAAAAAGTGGAGGGGATGAAACAAATGATTTTAAAAAGTGGGGTGGACACATCCTGCTATAATGGTTTCGGCGCCCATGTTTAAATGTCTGCAGAATCTGAGCTTTCACTGGAGGGCCTCACTGGACCATGGCATTTAAATAAAAGATGCCATAATCCAGAGAAAACGGTGTGCCATGCACACACAGTCAAAATCAGATGACATGAAATAGCTTTTAAAACCGTAGTGGGAAAAAAGCCAGTGGCATCCTCGCGGTCTGCAAATGCACACGCATCTAAGTCAAAGATGTAGGCTTTGTTTTTCCCAGCAATTTACATGTTGTTTACCAGATTTTCTCTCTTGGCCCACTGAATGCGTTCTCTCATCTCTCTGCAGCCATCCCACAAGCACTGGCCCTCCGTCTAATTGTGTGGCATTGTTTTGAAAGCTTGTGTCACTGTGGTGCTGGAAGACTGAGCAGAACAAGCAGAAATTATGTCAGGTAAAGCTCCCTCTTGGCTTGCAGCACCTCCGCCAGTTTGAAATGGAGACCACTGTCGTGTCTGCTCATTGTTAGAAGGGAGTATTTTATGAATATTTCATCTCTCCTTTCCTGCCTGCCCACCATCCAGCCTGCATACAAATTTGTACTATGGGAGGGAGAATGAACCGTATTTCAGGATTGTGGGGAACTACATGGACTCTTTCCAGTTTGCTTGCAGCTCCAAAAACACCATTACACTATTACACTTGTTTTGCCAGTATACACATTTACAGAAGAACAGCAAAACATGGGCGAACTGTTATGGCTTGGATGTTTTTTCTTTTGGAGAATGTGTTTCCTGGTATTATATATGCATGACTTTGTCATACACATGCTCGGCCCACAAATACATTCTAGCAGCTGTTGCCAGATTGGACAATCTGTACAGCATGTTGGTCAAAATACCATTAAATCTATTTAGAAATTGTAGAGGCCAATGACCTAAAATAGTTATATCATTAACATCAATCTTCCACAGTGTTTACTGTCAGTTTAAAATGCTACACTGCCAAGCTTGACATCGACATAACAAATCAAAACCGGCCACTATGCACTGCACTCATTAGCTCCATTACACGACAAAAACAGCAGACCTGATCTAATACTGCGACTGTGGTTAGGGGATTCACTCTGCAATCAGAAAGTCGTGGGTTCGATTCCCAATACTGCTAAGCACCTCTGAGGTACCCTTGAGCAACGTACCGTCCCTACACACTGCTCGCCAGGCACTGAGTTCCTGGCTGCCTGCTGCTTCACTTGGTGAATGGGTTTAATGCAGAGGAAGAATTTTGGGCTGCTCATACTGTGTGCTGTGGTGTGTTCACGTATGACTGAATGGTCACTTCACTTTCACTTCACTTCATATGCTTACAAAGCAAATAAAAGTAATCAAGCAACATAAATTTTGATATTTTAACAAAATAAAAAAAGTTTTTTCTCATTAGGCAAATGTCATTTCTTGTCAAACTTGTACCACCTCACAACAGTTGCTACAAAAGAACACATTTATGGGCAGAACATGAATAGTTAATGTTGTTGTCAAGATAAAGCTGCAAACTTAACTTGTTATAATAAATGCTAATAAACAAGTGTCATATTTTTATCAATTCCACTGAGTAAGTGTCCACAGAGAGGAAACGGCAGCCATCATTGAAAGCTTTAAGCTGTTTGTTCGCTGTTCCCCACTGGTGTACCTGAACCTGCCAATGACAGGGCAGCTCTGTCTTTCTCTGAAGTGCATGCACATCCCTGTTGTGTGGAAAACTGCTGCTTGCCATTCTAGGTCTTTCACTTCCATGTGTGCTGTTGGCCTGATAACCAAACAAATATACAAAAGAAGAGGCTCAGTGAAGGCCCCAGGACAACCTCTGTGTTCATATAACCAGGCTTGCCTCCAGGATCTCACTGTCCCACAGGCTTTCTGTCCCATAAACACCACTGGCTTCAGAGCATCCTGGCGCCCGTTGCTGTTTATTGTATCGCCCACTTACTGGTCATGCAGGCTGGGTGAGCAGCAGACTCCAAGCCA
This sequence comes from Hydrocynus forskahlii, assembly GCA_037974365.1. NCBI lineage: Eukaryota > Metazoa > Chordata > Actinopteri > Characiformes > Alestidae > Hydrocynus > Hydrocynus forskahlii. Next base: position 21,454,420 of record JBBPCX010000114.1, on the reverse strand, counting down.
TTGAATTAAAATTCTCTGGACTGGACAGCTACAGTGCAGGCCATGAGTAAGTGAAGACTGGCCATTTTTGTTGCCAACTGTTGAAATTACTTATTTGTTTTATGTAGTGCGATCAAATGACTTCACAAAATAAAAGTCCCACCCACACCACACACATAAAAATGCATGCCAAAATATAATGGAAGGACCACTTTTGTTTCCCCAAAGAAACTTTCAATGGATAAATCTCTAACGAACCATTTTTGTAAAGAACTAAGTGTGAAGAATTTTCTTAAAGGACCCTATCCCACATCTCCCTTGTATTTAATATTTTTAGGTCTACTTATAACATCTATGTACACAAAAAAACATATTTACATGATAATTTTCCTCTTTATATCCCTTACGATTAATTAGGCTAGGCTGAAGCACATATAACTTTATCTTGAATGGGCGGGGCTAAACAACTATACGCTGATTGGACAGATATGTGTAAAAATTATTACCTTTTCATGATCATCTTCCGATTGTCAGCCTTCGTGTTAAACACAGCATTCTGGTTTAATTTTAAGTATGGTGCAAGTATATCACACAGAGGCTGCTTTTGACATGAAAAGAACACCTATAACAGAATAAAGCCAAAATGAAAACTATAACATGGGCAGTGTGACTGTCAAAAGAAAAGACATCTGACCATGTAAATACATCTGAAACATAGTAGACATTTTGCCCTTTAACTATAATCTTAGATCCATTTAAAATACAGTAAACTGGATTGCAGAGTCAAAAACCATGAGAATCCAGTTAGGTCCAAGTGCACTAAACCAAGAGCACATTTCTGAGAGAAAACAATAGCAAAGACCATCACTATCTCCCCTGAGGTTAAATCCACCCTACCAAACATTGGTCCAGCTGCTCCTCAACCCATGAGATTCGTGAGGACATGTGTGTCTGGCGGTGGTTTGATCAACAATCTTTCCTCCTGGCTGTCACTCTGCCCATCTTGCTTCCATTTGAACCCTAGCCGTTCCTGTCCTCAGTGGCATTAGTGTAGATGAGAGCCTCTCTGCAGGCATTTGACCTCACTGAAAAAAAAGCCTGCCACAAATCCGCCCCAGAGACTTAGACCTGATGGGGCTTTACAAGTAGGAAAAAATCTGTTGTTGTTCTTGTAGCTGCTGCTGCTGCTGTGTGTGTGTGTGTGTGTGTGTGTGTGTGTGTGTCTTTTCCTCCAGTATAAATCCTTAGGCTATATGAGCTGGCCTCCATGCATCTTGAACAATGAATTTTACATGGGTTTCAGTTTGACTGGTCAGCTAGTTTTCTTGTCTAATGTAATCGGCATGGTAGTGTCGTGGCTAGAGAACTGCCCAAAAATCACAAATTAATAATTCAACAAGAGTTTCCCCGGCGAAGACTACATAAATATGGTATCTGGTGACAAAGCCCTTGATAAGAGACCTAAATTACCATTTGAAGACAGGCCCCCAGGCAGCAAAATAACAAATCATGGGTCTCTGTCATTGAAACAGATGTTGGAAATGCAAATGGCATTGTTGTGCTGTTTTTATTTGTGATTTGAAGGCACAGCCCCCCCTTCCCTCGGTGCAGGCTGGTTTACTCCCCCAAGAGAAGCTGAGAAAGGACACAGGTGAGGAGAGAGCAGCGGAAAGCTTTGTATGAAGTCAAGTCAATGTCAGGACAAGGTTATACATTTCCTGTATTTCTTAGCCCTTGCTTTTCTTTATGCTTCAAATTCTTTAAAATGTTGTCAGTGTGATTTTCTTATATTTTGAGGTATAGTGTCTGCTTGAAGAAATGGCAGTTCTACAGAGTGCACTGCTGCTAATACAGCTACATGTTTGACCTTTAACAAAAGACAGTATTTGTCATTTAGGACCTGAAAAATGTGACATATCTGACACAGGATGCGGCCCACAGTATTAACCCTCTAACTGGCAATTCCAAGATACATCATGTCTTTTTTTTCACATAACGGCCTCGTAGTGGTGTGTTATCAGGCATGAACGTGATGTGAGCGAGGCATGGAAAAAAATAAAAACTCTTAAGTGAATGGCAGTTTTGCAGTTCATTTGCATCAGGGGTATTGCTGTCTCTCGGCTCGTGTGTTGACAAGCAGAGCAATGTTGACTCCTACACCTGCGTCCTGCTTTGATGACCCACTATATCCCTATTCATGTACATGGAAAAGCAAAGCCACTTTGCATGGAAACATCGCTGAGTCAATTTTGCTAACCCTTCCATGCAGAAAATAGGGGAGGTGTAGATAAGAGACACATGAACATCCCAAACTGTGCGCTGTGTCTACTTTATGGTAATGCAGGGCACTGAAAGATGGAACTGTGACATTGGCCCACACCTGAGTGAAACTGCATTATCATGCTGCCAATAGCATCATCATGGGTTAAGCTTAGGTTGCTGTTTCTTTATCTGATCATTATACACTGTTAAAAATAAAAAGGTGCCATTGAAGAAGCCCTTTTCTTTCTCAAAGAACCTTTTTTGGATATTTTTTTCTGCAGCATTTTAAGGATTTTGATTGTCACCTATTTTAGCAGTTTTAAATTAAGGTTCGATCATCACTTTTCAATACTGAAGAGTTTTGGATGTTAGATTACTTTCAGCTTTATTCTCAGTGTTATGCAGCTTACTCAATAATTTTAGTATATTTGGCATTTAAAAAAAGCTTTTTTTTTAAATTGGTACTACTGATTGCGGCATTTGACAGCTATAGAATTACACAGAACTAACATGATTAATTATTTTATACATTTGCCTGGAGTCAAATTAGTTTTACAGTGTTGAAAGCACTGATAGCAAACTTTTATTCACTTCCCAATTTGGAGTAAATTCACATGGGTAAGTGCAATGCTACATATCACATTTGCAGTACACTGCCCATATACTACCAAAGGCATAATAGACTGCAAAATAATAATAATAATAATAATAATAATAATAATAACAAACAACAACAACATCAACAATAGTAATAATAATAAAAACAATGGTAATAATAATAATAATAACAATAGTAATAATAGTTTTTTGCAGAAAATTTGAAAACAGTATGGACGACAATAACAGTATAAAAACAGTATAACAAGCATTAAAAATGAAACTATTATAGGGGACCTACATGCTGTGATCATGATGGGTACATTCTCATGAGTGACACATGTGAGAACAGTTGTCTTCAAACAATTAATGAATGGTAGTATACACTGCTTCAAAAACAGCACTCCTTTATATAGAAAACTGGTACACAGTTACAGTGAAGAGTTACTTTTGATGCATGGGCAGTGTAATAAGGTTTCAGTTCACACTAGCATTATTGGATTTTACAGGGGAGCATTCAGAAACATAGCTGGAGAGAACACTGTTTCTAGCAGACATTTTTCCGGTCCTTGAGAATTATTTTACTGTCACAGCTGATGCACTGTCACATTGATCTAAGTTATGAATCTGGCTTTCCCAACAATGTTTATTATAGGATTTATTAAGCGGCAGTTCTATATCAGTGTGAAGCTGCGCACTGCTGTGTTTAAACTTAATGTTTTGGATCCCAGGCTGTGTGCAAATGCCAGCCGTGCATACATTTTCTTGAGAATTTAAATTTCTCAATATGTTGGAGGTTGTTAGGTATTTTTTGGCTGTTGGTAGGCTACCATATGGAGTCCAAAGAAAGCAGCAATACAGTGCGTAAATGAGTTCTCAGGAGTATTGTTAAATGCCCTGACCCCAGGGTGAAAACTTATTCCCCTAACAGGGGCACAATTCGAGGCCAGTGGGATAGAGACTGGGGCCGAAACGAGCCTTTAATTGCTGTGGCAAGGCAGGGGTATATTAGAATGCATGAATAAATGAATAACTGGGTTGCAGTAGGTGGGAAAATCATGGTTATGGGGTATCTGTTGGCTGGATGTTCAACAGAAACAATTTTTTGGGGGAAATTCGAGGTACATGCCTGAATCAGTTAATCAAACCCGTCTGAATCACTACAGCATGCATTTCATGCATATGTAGAACTTGTTGCACTGTTGAACATTTGTGCTGGTTGTGGGGTATAGAGAATAATAATAATGATGATGATCATTATTATTATTATTATTATTATTATTATTATTATTATTATTATCTAGAATACCCTGTCTTTGCTTGGGTTTTTAGGCTTTCACAAACTCCGGTTGTAAAGATACATAAATTATATAGCAAAACAATATAATATCAAGATAATATGCGTGGGTGCTGTTAAGCTAACACGAAAACTGATTGAGCTATTTTCATCTGGACACACCCAACAAGACAAAAGTACTTTCAATAAACTTCTAACCAGAGACATGATAGACATTATAGATCATATACATGACAGACATTCATCAAGATACTTTGTTTTGGAAAGGAAGTGTGTTTCTGCATGTGCAAATTACTGACATTCTGACAAAAGAAAGTAAATCAAGATGTGGAGAACAAAGGAGTCCAGCATAGTTTTTAATTTCTCTTTTCTGACTCAATTTCTAAATCTGTAATTAACTGCTGAAATGAATCAGATGTATTTGAACCAGGAAACTCACCAAACTGTGCAGTAGTTCAGGCCAGCAGGACAGGAATTCTGAACCCTGGTCTGATTATTTTCTGAGCCAGTGCCTGCAGTGGCCACTAGGGGGCATGCATTTCATGCTAGAAGGCAAAACGCCATAACAGCCCAAATACAGGTGGTTACTGGGAGAACCATTTTGTAAGTTTTTGTAACTAGTAGCTATCATTCTTCAATCTGACCTTCAACCCTAGGAAAGTATCCAGGACATACCAGTCAGAAAAATCAAAGCAAGACAACTCATATAGCAAATTACACCATACATATATGTTAATCATACAAGAGCTAGGAAAACGCAAAGAAGTTATATAACCGATATAAAATAGTGTTGACTAAGAAAATGTCTAGATTCCAGGACATTTATATAAACATTTGTTTTGTATTGCATGAAACTGACCAGGCCTTCTGCAGTTTGTAATTACAAAAAGTGTATTCACTGTTGTATTTATTTCGCAATGGTTAATATGCTTAACTCATTCACTGCCCACTATATAGTAAACTTACTGGAGAGTGACCAGCTAAACATTTTAGCATTGAAAACCTCACTGCAGCATGCATGGTGTATTAGTTTCTCTCATTTAAAATGGAGTTCCTGCTATTATGTAGTTATGTTGTGTTAGTGAAGGATCCATGGAAGAATATGAAGTTCTAAAGTGTTGAGTTTACTGATATGGGCCTTCGTACACCCCACATATTTCACTGGCCTGTCTCTGAGAAAAGCTATCTCTGAAGAAATACACAGTCGTAGGTTTTAATATATGTCACACAGAAAACAGCCAGACTGAAAGATTCTTCCACTCTTCAGAGTAGACTTTATCAACTGACAGCCTGTGAGAAAATAGTATTACTCATCTACAGTGAACGGAATACAGTCTTACATTTTATTTTGGAAATAAATCTGCTCATTATATCTGGAGAAAGAATGGTTGTTTGTATGAGCCATTATTATAATTATTATTATTAGTAGTAGTAGCACTAGTAGTAGTAGTAGTAGTAGCGGTATTGTAGTGCACAAATTCCCTGGAAGGATATTAATAACAAAAAAAAAACATTTATACAGTAAGGGGTATTTGTTTCCCCTTACTGTATAAATACAAAAGGCTAGAGTTGACTGTAGCAGGGCTGAATAGAGTTGACTGTAGCAGGGCTGAATAGAGTTGACAGTAGCAGGGCTGAATAGAGTTGACTGTAGCAGGGCTGAATAGAGTTGACTGTAGCAGGGCTGAATAGAGTTGACAGTAGCAGGGCTGAATA
>JBBPCX010000114.1:21394088-21448469 GCA_037974365.1 Hydrocynus forskahlii | reverse complement strand
GTAGCAGGGCTGAATAGAGTTGACAGTAGCAGGGCTGAATAGAGTTGACAGTAGCAGGGCTGAATAGAGTTGACTGTAACAGGGCTGGAAGAAGCCTCTCAATCAGCAGAGGCTAGATTGTGGCAGATGAGAAGGACACTTAGCATTCTGAGAGCAGGGTTGTTTTTAATTGAGCTGAAAACGACTTTTGTAAATCCATGTCTGCAATTCTGTATGTTTGGTAAACAAGACTGAAAACTGACTGAAAAAGAATGGGAGAAACATCCTGACTGTGTTATTCTGATGCGCGTCATTATGCTGTTTTTGAGAATATTCTGGCTGTACCAGCTGTCAGTGAGGTTTTCTTGAAAGCAAAACCTTGCATTCATGCCTTTATGAGCATCTGTGTACGTAAGATGAAATTTTGACAAAGACATTCAGCATCAGACATCTTTCCCACAGAGTCTATCACTGGTCTGACCTGTAAATAGTACTTAAGCAGTCAGCATAATTTTATTTAAATATTTTAGCACTGGCAAATTCTTTTCTGCACTTAAAATGAACCCAAGGAACAGTGGTTGTGGGGTAGTGCTTGAGTTCTCTTGTTGGGTCAGACCACGGGTGATGTTTCTCCTGCTGTGTGAGAAGCTTGCTTTTAGAGCTTCTATTTTTCTGTGCTAGGCATCTCACTGTGCCGAATAGGCAATGCTGAAAGTGTTTGGAGGGCTAATGCTGATGCATAGGCTACCCTTTGCAATGTTTCATTGGATATTTTGAGTCCACTGCAACACAGTGCCCAATGTTCTTGTTGTGGATAATGAGGCCAGTTTTATTTTGCCATTGTTATGAATGGAAAAGTGCCCTTCTTTAGATCCAGCAAGGATGAGCAATCCATTTCAATAGAATAATAATTAGATTTGTTTCAACTTTAGTGAGTGAGTTCAAGTGCTTTGAGAGGTTTTATTCTTTATTTTTGATCCTTCTGACCCCCACACTGAAGGTCTACAACTTATATTGTTCTCTTCTTGTATTTTGTGTCCTTAATGTCTAGCAATGACGTGTAATGGTCTTGCCTGCACTTGATTTTACTATCTAACTATCTAACAACAGAACATTATTTATTGCCCATAAAAACTAGAAATTCAGCTGAACTGGAAGTTTTATATACTGAAATTATATACTGAGATTAATTATACAATTAATCAATCTACTATTTATTAAATATGAGTAGCATCAGAGCTCTGTGAGTAGCAAGAGAACATTAGATGTCCAAAGAAATGCACATACTCCAGAAACATGCCCTTTCCATAATAATGTCATTGTATTCCTGCAGTATTCTAAAAAATGTGGAATGTTCCACCTCTTTTCTCAACCCAGCCCTTTTACCAAATATCTCAAGTGGAATTAAGTGTTTACACAAGCAATTCTTTACATGGAAAATGACCACATTCCAAGTAATATCAGGATATTGTGTAAACATATCCAGCGAGGGCACAGCATGACAGCCTCTGAGTAATATAAAATCTTGTTATTTCAAAGTGTGCTTAGATGTCACAAACATCTAAGTGCAATTTTTATCTGATGAGAAGTGACATTGTCAATTAAATTGCCGTCATGTTTTAGATGGTCTAGTTGGCTCATTTGTCTTTCTTAATTCTATTACATGGTTCTTTGAAGGATAGCAGCTCCAACTGCTTTCAGGTAAAAATATAAATAAATAAATGCGCTTTGTTATAATTTTAATAACTTTATTTATAGACCACTTTTTATACAAGGAGCAGCTCACAATGTTCGGTAGGAACGCAAACTAAAGTTAAGTTTTGTGATTTTCTTCTATTACTAATACTGTTAAAGACCATCAGAAGCAGTAACTCATTTATACATATTTCAAATTACAAACAGCAGAAAGAAAAGCTTTTAATCGATGGATAAATTAATTAGATTTGTATTTAAACGTTAAGTGTGTACCAAACAAAAAGTGAAATTGAGTTTAACAGTTTAAAGTGTAATAACAGAAAGGTGCCTCTTTACCGTTTTCTGGATGTGCATACACCAATCAGTCACAACATTAAAACCACTGACATGTGAAGTAAATAATATTGTGTGATGATTATCACATTACAATAGCACAATAGTGATGAGGGGAGGGATATATTAGGCAGCAAGTAAAGACTGAGCCCTTGAAGTAACATAATGATCTTAGATACATTTTGCAAAGGCCAGATTTTAATGGCTACATGACTGAGTCAGAGCATCTTCAAAAGAGCAGCTCTTGTAGGGTATTCCAAATTTGCAGTGGTTAGTACCGACCAAAAGTGGTTCCATGAAGGACAACTAATGAACTGTTGACAGGCTTATTCCAGTTGAGCATCTGTAGGAAGTGCTGGACAAACAGATCCATGGAGGCCCCATGTCACAAGTCAAAGGGCATGAATAATCCACTGCTAACGCCTTGGTAGCACAGCACACATTGGGAGATCTTGGGGAGTCCAGGATTTGACAGGTTAGAGGGGTACCAACACAGTATAAGACAAGTCGTTTTAATGCTATGGCTAAGATTGCTTTTTGGAGTGAGGAAAGCAAGCACTTTAAAGCCATTTAGATCTTATAAAACAAGAAAAAGAATTTTAGAATCTGTCTTGAAATATACAGGTAACCACTGCAGTTCTTCAAAATGTGGTATGAATGTTGACCCTCTGTGGACTTTTCGGCCAGTAGAGGCAAACTCATAGAGGCCTATGAGTAAATTACTTTCAAACTACAAATCAAACTTTATTTGATTCCTATGGAAGAGCGTTTCTTTATTTAAATTCTTACATAGAAGCTGAAAAGACAATGGAAACCTACCGAACTAAGCATCTAGTTCAAACCATTTAGTCATGCACAAATGTTTCTTCACCTCATGGTGAATGCCATGCTTTATTTCCATTTAGGATTAGTAGTTTTTGTATGAACCAGTCATGGCCTATGTGCTTAAAGTAGACTCACCCTCAAGCCAATCTTTTAATTACCACTGAGGGCCCCTTACGCCCTACTGCAATCAGGTTTGGCTCAAAGCTGAGCAATGGCTGTGAAATGATTGAAATCTAGTGTCCTAATAGGTTTTACAAATATATAATACCGCACCCCCCGCCACGTTCAGCAATACTTCAGGGTTCTTCAGATGAAAGGAGTTTCTGGGGAAAGAAGTAAAAAAAAAATGAACATCCTGTCATTAACTGTGAGTTTCCATCAATTTCAAGCAGCAATAAGACGTTTGCCCACCAGTCATCAAGGGAAAACAGTGGGGAGGCTCGTCTAACACAAACTTTGCCCACCTGGTGATTTGCACTGTGCAGAAATGACATGGAAATTCTCGTCTTGATTTGAAAACAGTAAGTTTGTTTGTGTGCACAGGAACTGAAGTCTATGCGTGCCCCCATCCCTTAGTATTAGCATAACCATAACAATCACAAGTTCTGTTCTTATCGGGCAACAGCAAGTCATGCGGCTTTGTTGTGATTAGTGCTGTGGGGGATGGGCAGTGACTGGCATTTCACTGAAAGCCAGAGGGGTTACTTTCTGACAGCGTGCGACAGTGGTGTATAATGAAACAACTCAGATGTACGTGGAGAAAGTGAAGAAAAGGGGAGTCAAAGAAAATTGAACAGGTTTGTCTCAGCATTGTTGTGTGACTTGTATGACTCATATTATGAACTGTTTTTTGATGTTAAGTCCGAAGCCACAGTTGCTGTCTTTTGAAATGTTACTCTGAATGTGAATGAAGACATTATGATTTAAATGTACCAAAACTATGAAATACGTTTGAGTAACTCAAACATATTTCCAATAGCATGTTTTGTGTGAAAGGGGTAGCAAATGCAGTTGGTGTCTGGAATATAATGTGGTGGTTCACAAAATAAAGGAGAATTTAGATGTTCTAATATGTGTGTCTTAGTACAAAACTCAAGAATCAGTGATACTTGTTATTATGTGTGACTTGAAAATAGATGTGAAAATAGATAATTACAGCAAGGACATTCTTGCTAATGTGATGACTACAAACTGTTCATGTGACTAGAACATTTAGATTTGTTAGACCGATGTCACAGGCATAAAAACCGGGACATTTTGCCTAATCAACACATTTGGATTGTTGGCACCTGGCTTTATAAGTACATTTCCATGTACATATTTGTGATATTCATCTCTTAACCCGCCTATTGTGTTCATTTAGGCTTAACACTCTTTGTGTCCGTGGCCATGTTAGCTGACTATAAATCCATGATAATATATACATTACTACCTACTGTTGTGTTGGAACTTTCTACTAACTCAAATTTATGTGAACATTTCTGGTTTTGAAATTCCATTTCCTGTTTATGGCTTGTCATCCTCATTCACATAAGGTCATACAACTCGTTTTTTTAAGAAAAAAATATTATAGAGAGACTATTTTGACTGTAACACATACTAAGATGAAACATTTTGTACTGTTTATCACAGAGAACCTCATTTCAACGTTTACCAAGGACAATGTTTTTAAATCATTAAAAATTTTCTTAAAAAGGAGCACAAAATAACATCTGTCGTGTTCCTGGTCAAAAGTGACCGGAATGATTTATTTAGTAAAAAAAAAGGTTTTAAGGTATAAAAGGTGGTTGCTATGGTTTAGGAGGTGGTTGCTAAGTAGTTTTTAGGCGGTTGCTGTGGAGGAGGTTATGGCTCAGGAGTGTTTAGATGGTTGCTATCGGATACAATGTAGTTGCTAAGTGGTTTCTAGGCAGTTGCTATGGTGGATGAGGTGGTTGCTAGGGTGTTTTTTCAGGTGGTTGCTATGGTATATGGGTCAAAGCAATTTCTTATGGGATCAGTAAAGTTTTTTGATTCTGATTCTGATTATGATACACAAAGTGGTTGCTTGGGCATTGCTAGGTGCTTGCTGTGGTGTAGGATTTGGTTGCTAAGTGGTTTCGAGGCAGCTTCTATTTGCAGGAGGTGCTAAAGAGTTTCTGGATTGTTGCTCTGGTTTACCAAGTGTTTGCTAGAGTGTTGCTAGGTGCGTGCTGTGGTGTAGCAGGTGGTTGCTAGGTAGTTTCCAGATGGTTGCTATGGTATAAAAGGTGGTTGTTATGGTGTAGGAGGTTGTTGCTATGTAGTTTCCAGGTGGTTGCTAGGGTGCAGGACTTGCTGGGGAGTTTCTATGTGGTTGCAAAGGAATACAAGATGGTTGCTCAGGTGAAGGAAGCGGTTGCTATGGAGATTTTGGGCAGCAGGCTAATCTCAAAATTTTACATTTTTACTTGAATGAATTGTCAACAGGTGTGGTTCCCATGGAGTAAGAATTAATTGGAGAGGCTCCTGTGGGGGAAAGGGGGATATAAGGTGTGTGTTTGTGTGTGTGTGTGTGTGTGTGTGTGTGTTTGTGCTCAAAGGCACCAACATGGTGGGATGTGGGAATGTTCTTAAACTCTATTTTATACACTAATCTTAGTCTTACTAATTCATTTCTAATGACCAGTCATTTTTGACCGGGAACACCATGAGTGTTCCTAAGTTCAATAAAGCACACAAAATGTAATAAAAATTCTCAGTTTTTTTCTTATGCATTCCAGGGCCTTGTGTAAACGAAGTCATGGAACCTTACGACAAACTGATGAAATTAACTGCATTTTCTAGAGAGAAAGGAATAGGAGGGTTGAATGATGAACTAGGAATAGGAGGGTTGAATGATGAACTATTCTGTTTTCTTCCTCTCCATGCAGAAAACCACCCGTCCATTTCTGAGGATATCACCATGGCACCCGCTGTTGGAGGTCCTGTGGGGTACACTCCTCCAGAAGGAGGCTGGGGATGGGCGGTGGTAGCTGGTGCCTTCATCTCTATTGGTTTCTCCTATGCCTTCCCCAAGTGTATCACTGTGTTCTACAGAGATATTGAACTGATCTTCAATGCCAGCACAAGTCAGGTTTCCTGGATCTCATCCATCAATGCGTCCTTCATATATGCAGGAGGTGAACGTTGTTTTAGCCTTGGTACTTGCTGAGTTTGTAATGTTCATGCATTTTCAACTACCATGGTAATTAGTCTAGTCCTCAGATTGGATGATAGTTACCAAAAATATCTTATATGTGATGTGGCTTTTGTATGGATCTAGTTTAGGAGAAACGTTAAATTAGCAACAATATGCTCAGCAAGCTTCCATTATGGATCATAGGGAAAAAAACAAATATGGCCTCAGGCTTTCAGAGTGCAATGCAGGCCACAGGTTTTTTAAAACACGCATCACTGCGCTGAGTTCATGTTCTGCTTTTTCTTGTATCTTATTTTTTTACTCTGAAGTTAATTCATGAAGTTTGTGTAGGTTTATTTACCAAAATGATATATTTATATATAAAAATTTTATTCTGACTGGCTGCCTTGTTCAAAAAGCTGTTGAGACTGAAACAGTCATAACAAATGTATATGGGCAGGGCTAAACTGTCGCAGCCTGATTAGATTATATATGTATGCCGTTTATTTATATCACAAAACATGCTCTTTTTGCAGCTTCATTTTAATGTAAAGACTGCAGAATGTATTGGGAGTGAAAGAAAAATGGGCAGTGAAACAATATTTACATAATGCATCCATCTTTTATTAAAAAAAAATGCTTTTCCAAGAGATGGGCCAGTGGGTTTTGTAAACGAATTAAGTTGGCCAGTGTGTAGAGGTTTCTCCTCCTGACCATAGACAGCTTTTGTAACTCGCCTTAATGATTAGAGTGTAGGATTTGGTGTGGAAAAGCCCATTCTGAAAGAGCACAGAGGCTATTTCCACCTGGAGCCAGTAATTGCCCACTTTTGGAGAAGCACACTTCTTTTTGCCATTATACATCAGTGTGGCCATGCTTTTTGTGTGGCTGTAGAGTAAAGTTCTTTGGCAAGCACCCAGGTTTTGTTACACAGTTAGACTTCACAACTGAGAGGTTGTTTTTTCTTAAAAAATATAGCTTATTAGCTATGTAGTTATATTAGCTACAGTATATTGCTTATTAACTTATACGTTATATGTTGTATATTGTAAAACCTTTGCAACTTTAATTACTTTAATCAATTGCACCTCTTGGCACAATGCTGTGCTTTAGGTTTATATGTCTCTTGGTGCATAAATGTAAGTGTGTGAGATTTTTAAGCAATATGGAGACCTGCAATGGACAGACTAAAAATGCTGTTGTTTGTTCAAATGTTTCAGGCTACGGTGCTATGGTCAGACTTTAGAAAGGGCTTAATTAATCCAGATTTCTAAGATGCTTTTCTTTTTTCTTTCTTTAAATACAATATATGTACCTGAAACCCTTAAAAGATTATGCAGCAAAATTAATCTGAAGACTTGTAATAGTTTTTGATTTCATATGTGCATAATATTTAACTTTAGCAAAGCTCACTTATCTTATAAGATATTTCAAACACTGCATTCACCATTTGTGGGTTTACGGGTTTAACCATGCTTTCTTCATACATTTTGTGATATTGGATTTTTGCAGGCAAAAAAACAGCATTTGTCTGTTATATTTCACACAGCTAAATTTAATACAGAAGCTGTGGACATATTAAACAAATAGTACAGGGGTTACCAACCTTTTTGAAACCGAGAGCTACTTCATGGGTACTGAGCCATACGAAGGGCTACCAGTTTGATACACTAGACCAGAATTTACCATAACTTATCTAAACTTCATGTATAATAAACATGTTTTAAATGCTTTTTTTTAGATATTGTCATTTTCAAATCTGTATAAATGCAAATGTGACTAAAGAAAAATAGCAACAGGATAAAATTAAATGTTAGACGCTGCTCACTGGTGAGTTGTGCTGTTTTTGGAACAGGTCAGAGGGCTACTCATGTGGTCCTTAGGGGCACCATGTTGGTGACCCCTGAAATAGAACATATAACCAACTGATTTAGCTAATGGCTACCCAAAGACCATAATAATAATAATTAGAGAGCGAGGTAATCAATTGAAGGATCAAATGGTCTCTCTTTGGTTTACTTTGTCTGTTAAGTTCAAAAGCTTAGTTTTTGCATGGCCTCTTGGCTTTAATAAAATATCACAACATATAAAATGCCTGTATCTTTCCAGTCCAATAGATTCAGGGAGATAAATATTTATTAACTGGCCATTTTCTTGTTTAATTTATGTTTTTTTTTTCCTGCGAATATAAATGTTTCACTTCAAGATGTGGAATTCATTCTGAAGATACACTGGAAATGTAATTGTCCATGACAGCACACTAAGTAGATTGACAGAACAAAAAAAGAAGATTAATTAGTAGGGCACTGTAAGTTTACATGAGTCAGTTTACCTGTAACTAAGTCCTAAAATATCTGATAATAACTTTTACAATGCAAACTGTAAACTTCATTTTATTACTTGATTGACTTGTTTAAGCAATTAAAAGAGGTTTACTTTAAGAAATGTATGAATGTGGTAATAATAATAATAATTATTATTATAATCTCAGTCAGTGGAAGGTGTTTATTTTTTCTTTTATGCTGACACTAAATTTGCTGTAAAATGATTGTAATATAAACATGATCTCTGCAGACTCTCTATAGCAATCGAAAAGTACAGTTCTTATCTCTAAAAGTGCAGACAGAAGAAAGCCTTATGGTCTTTGTTTCAATTAAAATGTTCTCACAATGGCCTAAAGGAGAATTGTGTCTCACAGAAACTATTATTTACTTAGATATTTCAAATATTCAGCTAACAGGGAGGTCAGTGCCCTTGCTTCTGACCTTCCTGTCTGTCTTGCCTTTCCAAGGTCGAAAAATCACAAATTCTGCAATGAAGGGTGGATTCCGGTGCAGAATGGTTTACAGTGCAGAGCGCAAATATACTGACAGCAGGGCACACAAATGCCACTTCATGAATTCTATCCTTATTTTATTTGTTAACATAAAACATACTCCCCTTTCACCAAACTCCATTGCACTGTCAGGAAATGGAAACAGATGATAGATGGGAGGCGTCTTATAGGTCCTCGTGTTAGTAGTCTGTATGTCATTTAGGATGATCTGTTAGGTTAAAATAAAGAGGTTGCATTAACTGACCTCCTCCTGATGATGACAAATGCACATTTCCCACTTGTGGAACTAATAAAGGTTTATCTTATCTTATCTTGTGACCTGCCTGGAGTTATGATTCCAGAAAAGAATGTCACTCCCAGGATTATCCCATTGCACTTTGTCCCTGTCATTGCAAAAAGCATTCTGATTCTCAAAAGGGTCATGGGATATTTCTTCCAGCAGCCTCTCAAACCTTCCATTTGACGCAAGCAAAGAGCATCTACAAAGCTGCACATGCACTTTGGTTTGTCATCACATAAGAGCTTTCCCTAGAGCCACAGCATATCCAACCCACTGAACCATTTTCTTTATACTTTTTGTGGTTTCCAACTCTATCCTGCACTGCTCCACAGCTTTATTTGTATTCTCTATTGTAGTACACCCACTTCTGAAAGGGCATTTTAATTGTCTGATTGGTTGGATCAAGTATGTTAGAGCACAAAAAACACCTAAATGTGTAGGTCATGAAACTACTGCTATTACTGAATGTAGTCTGATTGGGTGAGTCGCTCATTTTATACATCGCATGTTAATGTGGGTCCAGAAAAAGCATTTTCTTTGGACAAATTATGTCTTTTGGTGATGTAAGAACACAAAAGGCACACAGACGGGGGGATGCGGGGGGCACAGATTTGTCTCAGATATCTGTACTGGTTGACATGAACTAATAAATAATTACAGGTGACACAACTTGCTTTTAAATTGTTTATTCTTGTGACTTTGGCACAGCACAATTGTTTTTTTGTGAACAACGAAGACTTGTTATGGCCTGTAAAACAAAAATGCATAGCTATTTTTCAGTGTTTCACTCCATTTTTCACTCAGAAAAACTCTTCTGCTGGGAGTGTCTAAATAGTAAAAGGCTGAATTATTAATATATGTGTATATTGTGGTTGTGGCAAGACAATTTGAAACATTCTTGGATAATTTGTTTTCAGAAAGCCTAAAAGTTTTTTTTTTTTTCATTTTATAGGGAAAGACAGCAATGAATCATTCCTGTTATGTCTTTTATTGTACTTTTGTTGCATTGTTTGGTCACTTTCCTTTGCTCTAGTGTCTTTCTCATTGTCCACAGGTCCAATCAGCAGTATCCTGGTGAATAGGTATGGCAGTCGTCCTGTAATGATACTAGGGGGCTGCCTCTCAGGTGCTGGACTTATTGCTGCATCCTTTTGCAACTCAGTGGAGGCCCTGTATTTCTATGTGGGTGTGGTAGGAGGTTTGTCAAGTGGAATACGTTTATTTACCCAGTGGAACAATAAATCTATTTTCTTTTTTACATGAAAGGGGAAGACTTTTTTTTAAATCTTGTCTGTATGTTTATAATATCTTAACAGGTCTCGGACTTGCATTCAATCTCAACCCAGCCCTTATTATGATTAGCAAATACTTCTACAAAAGGAGGCCTTTTGCTAATGGAATTGCCATGGCAGGTACTCCTGTGTTCCTAGCCAGTTTAGCCCCGATGAACAGCTGGTTTTATGACCAGTTCGGCTTGAGGGGTAGCTTCCTTATCCTGGGTGGACTTCTCCTCAACTGCTGTGTAGCTGGATCTCTCATGAGGCCCATTGGGCCAAAACCCAAGCCTGCTGTTGAAGAGCCTGACTCTTTAGCTGAGAAGAAATCAGTGATGGACGTTATCAACAGTTTTATTGATCTGTCGCTCTTCAAGCACCGTGGCTTCCTCTTATACCTCACAGGCAACGTTGTTATGTTCTGTGGGCTTTTCACCCCCTTGGTATTCCTCAGCAATTTTGGCAAGAGTAAGGATATTCCAAATGATAAGGCTGCATCATTGCTCTCAGTGTTGGCCATGGTGGACATGGTGGCACGTCCCACCATGGGAACAGTGGCCAACACCAAATGGGTGCGGCCCAAAGTGCAGTATTTCTTTGCTGCATCTGTTCTGTTTAACGGTGTGTGCCACCTGTTTGCACCTCTGTCAGTGGACTATTTAGGGTTTGTGATCTATTCAGCATTCTTTGGTTTTGGTTTTGGATGGCTGAGTTCTGTGCTGTTTGAGACTCTGATGGATCTGGTGGGGGCACAGCGCTTCTCCAGTGCTGTGGGGCTGGTGACTATTTTGGAATGTGTGCCGGTGTTACTCAGCCCTCCCTTGCTAGGTGAGTCCAAAAGTTTCATTAACAATGTGTACAAATCCCTCTAAACAGTTCATTTGCATTTGCCTAATCTCAGAAAGCTACTGGGCTAATGTTTGTTTTGGACCTAGAATTTGTGTGTTTATTTTTATAATGAACCCAAAATATTAATTTGGTTACAACATCCAAGATCACAAATCAGTTGCATATTGTAGTTTTTTTTC
Source organism: Hydrocynus forskahlii (assembly GCA_037974365.1). Lineage (NCBI taxonomy): Eukaryota > Metazoa > Chordata > Actinopteri > Characiformes > Alestidae > Hydrocynus > Hydrocynus forskahlii. The sequence goes on along the minus strand of JBBPCX010000114.1, from coordinate 21,437,080 downwards.
GTTTTGAAAAGCTGTATTTTAGCTTTCAGAGCTGCACCCCAGAGCTGCTATTCATCTCACTAACTGTCATGTAACTGAATGCTATTCGTTTTCTTTCTGGCACAGCTATACAGTTGTTAGTCCAAAGCAAAAGTTGTGTAACTGGTCTGCAGAGGTTACAGATGAATTACAGATGCTATAAAGCTCACATGAAGGAGACTATGTGATACTTTAACAAGTGAAACTATTGGACAAAATATTTATATTTCTTGGGAGAAATCTTACACGGTCAGACACAATCTGCAACTGACAGAACATTCCAACTCACTAAAAAAGCTAATAGTGTTTTTTTAACCATCACGAGCTCGTACATTAGTTCATTTCCTAATTCATCTTGCATTTCTTCAAGACTGTTCATATTGTTCATATTTGGCCCCTAATCAATCTTTAAACAAACCCAGATGGGAGAAAAGCTTTTTTCCCTCCACACTCTATACTCATTTATATACAAACACAAGTGAATTCTGAATCACTTCCGAATGAAAGTGTGCAAAACTGAAACCATAAAGCAAGTTCTATTAGCATGAATCTATGCTGCCATTATCTGTGGCAACAAATCTCAAGCTACCACACTGAAAAATGTCAACAATTAAACAAAAGCAAACAACACCTAATGTTAAACTCAGACACTTTATTAAAGAATTTAATTAATGGTCTTTTAAAATAAAAAAAATTTTAAAAGGTGTTTTACTTCTCAGATTTCTTAAAGAATGTGAAAGAAGTGTAATGGTCATATTTCATTTGCATTCACAGGAGCATTTAATGACATCTACTCTGACTACAAATACACTTACATAAGCTCTGGTGCAATCCTGGTGGTCGCAAGCTTGTTTCTGTTTGTCGGCATGGGCATCAACTACAGGCTGCAGAATAAGGAAGAAAAGGAGAAAGCTAAAAAAGCCGAGCTGAAAGGAACAGAAGACGAATCCACCTTGGAGAGTGCAGGCAAGAAGGCTGGCAATGAGGAGACAGAGATGCCGAAGATAGGAGCTTACAGCACTGCAGGAGTGTACTAAGCGATCTAGTCTATGAATGACTGGCACAGCATGAATGGACCACAAAAACAGAAATATGCCTTTTCATAGCTATACGCTCTCTTTGCCTTAAGGATAGAGATTTAGAATTCTGTTGTACAGTCCCATTTTTTTTATTTCTCATGTAAAAATTTGTACAAAAAGTAGTCTAAAAATAATCCTTAAATATTAAACACAGTAAAGTTCTACAAGGATAAACAAATAAATAAAAAAGGAATTGAAAAAAACCCATTTCCCGTTTTGCTTCAGTACTTATGTTTCACATCTATGGACACTTAGTGGTGAGCCATAGACAGTCTATCTGTTAATAAGCTTGTTCACGAAGACCTTCTCTTGTTATTCTACCCCATAAAGACTCTCTTTTTTCTCTCCGGGTCGACCCGAAGAGGATGGGTTTCCCTTCCGAGTCTTGGTTCCTCCTGAGGTTCCTTCCTCCAGCTGAGGGAGTTTTTCCTAACTTAAGTCACCTTTGGCTTACTCACTAGGGGCCCGGACCTGGACTCTGTAAAGCTCCTTTGTGACAACTTGGTTGTAAAATATAAATAAAATTGAATTGGATCGAATTGTTGTGCATAGCCCTTAATAAGCCTTTAATATATACCATCAGATGCCCTATTTAGTTATTAAGTGTACAATTGGATAGCATACTGGGTTACACCATGGATTAAAGTTTTTATCCCTTGTCCAACAAGAGCCTAAAACTACATTCATCTATCACTATAAACAGATCTTCATTATAATCTCGGCTAAATATGTGAATATGTTAAAGGACATTCTTGCCAGCACTTGGCAAGAGCTAGCAGCAGATGTTTCTGCTGCTAGAAACACTAGAGAAGTTGAAGATGACTCCTGACCTGACATACCACTTGCTTTTGCAAGTTATTATTCATTGTTTTATTCATTATTCATTATTCTTTGTTTTTTGACATGCCCTCAAAGCACATACCATTATACCTACAATGTATTACTTAAATTTAAAGCAAAGCTGAAATAAGACATGATTAGCCAACAAAAGCATCATCTATGACAAGTTTATGGTAGTACCAGCTTGTTATCCAGGTGCTGGATTAAATTTGACTCCACACCTTGGGTCAGCAGAAACATGAGGACCTGTCTTTGGGTGCAGCTCCACTACTGGAAAGATGGAAAGCACGTTTTTGGTGTAGTGGTTAGCATGATCTTCTTTTTGCCAGGCTTTAGTACAAGGCCTGGCTGAGTAAGTTTGCACATTTTTCCTTGTGGTTTCTATCTAGAGGATGGTTTCACAAAGCAGGATTTGGCAATGATTATTTAGGAAAGGTTAGAGTAAATTAACAACTTTTAGAGGTTGTAGACATGTAGAATACAAAACATTGACTGAGTAGCCAGATACGCTGTACCATGCAGAACTGTCATAATACAGATGCATTATAGGGAGGAGGAATTTGCAGTGTCCACCAGATGGCACTTGCATCACATTAGATAGAGGAGGGCCGTGTTTGCTTATGACATGAATACAGACTAAGGCGCACACAGTGTCTGCACTAATGTGTTGTGCTGGAAGAGCTTCCATATGAGAATCAACTGCAACAGACTCTTCCCTTCTACAGCCTTTAATCACTCCGTGGGCAGGCCATCTGGATTGTCTCTGAGGCACAGCCATAATAACAAATGCAATTATGCCATTCTTATCACAAAAAATGATACGTCTGCTGGAATGGCTTACAATAGCTTGTGCTTCTTCGCTGGACTAAACAACTGTAGACCCATCTTGAGCACTGCTCTCTTCTTTATCTCTCTCACACGCCTTTTCTCTGGCTCTCTGGCCTACCTAGAAAGCAGATCCTAAAAATTTTACAGGCAAAAAAAAATTGTCTACCTCTGTGCTGGCACAATGAGAGCACAATATGGAATATTAATAGTGTTCTAAATGTTGTACATGTCTTTATGCTAATTATAATAATTGAGGTATGTTTAAGGACAAGCTCTTTAATGCAGTGTGATCATACAGTGACCCACAGGAGGAGGACTGTCTTTGCATGGCACTTGATTGGAGATGGAGCAGACAGACGTTAACTGTGTACCATATGTCCCGAATCCTCTGATCTACGTCCATGTGGCTGGAATTGACCCCCGGTGGATAAAGAGTTCCAAATTGGCTGTTTGATATATGGCCAGTCCTTGTTAACAGTGCTCCCCTCTGTCAATTCTCTCCTTTGCTCACAAGGTCAGCTTTCTTCTTCAGCTGGACAAATTGAAGGAGCTTACAGTGTAACACAAATAAGCACACACATGTTCCAGTGCACACCCAGGTGAACCACGAATGTACACACATACGTAGACACATACACAGATGTATTGTCTTTTCTCTGCAGGGTGGACGTCTAGCTTCCACCAGCATATCCAGATTGAGAGGTGAAGCGAAACAATAAGTGGAGTAGAGACATGCTGCAAGCCAAAGATACAGGATGTGTTATATACCCTAAGCAGTGAAAGGTTGGGGACAAATAGCTGTGCTGTTACATCATTTGACTTCATTACGTGCAGTGGTTTGGTTTAAAGTGTGCAAACAGTACTGAAGCATATATGTCCTTCTACATAAAACAAACACAATGGTGCTGTTTGAATTTTTGGGGAGGCGTGTGTTTGTGTCTGTGTGTGTGTGTTGGGGGGGGGGGGAGGCACTTTTAATACAACCTGATACATCATGTTGTCTATCAGCTTTAAGGATATATGTTTCTTTGGGAATGTGCCATTAAACGGTTATTCAATCCTCATTTTTAACACAAAGTATTATGACTGCATTTAAATATTTACTTAATAACTATTTTATATTATGAGATTATATTTAATACATCAACCTGCCTTTCACCAGGACCATTCACAATTCTAATGCATTGTCACAGTACCGTATATGACTTTTTGCTAAATTCATTAATATTTATTAATATTAGTCATTATTAATTTTATTATGTTTTAGAGAGGATTGGCTAAGAAGCATTTTCCAAACAGTTAATTGTCAAATCTCACACACTAAAGCAGTAGCTCACCTGCCAGCCACCCTAACATCTTTACTGGCCCTTTGATGCATATTCTTGTGATTTTACGCAAAAAAAACCCCACAAAAAATGGGAAAAAAAATGAAAAGCTGTGAAAATGCAATAAGACACAACTATTTGTTTTTGCTAGTGAAGCCTGTTGGTTCGAACATTACAATTGTGTGTAATATTATAAATAATTTTTTGATCTTAGCTAACTTTCATTTGGGGCCCTGTGAATCGGACTTTGACCCATGAAAGCTTAAGTATGCCACTGTTTTGAAGTCATATATTACATTACCTCAGAAGAACATGGGGTGTTTCCTGTCACGTTAAAGCCTGACGTTGTTAACAATGAGGCGCTCACTGGGAGAGCACACACTCCTCTGTTCCTCCTGTGATACAGTAGAAGTGTTTATTTTTTCTCTATGCACATGTATGCACTAACACAGGCATACCTTAGATCTCCTGGAGCCAGGCATCAATAGAAGGCCTCCACAATAAAGAGCCCAAACAAACACAGCTTGTAATGAGAATATGTCCCCTCCTTCTCTTAGCCAGGATCATCCGGCTTCCTTAGATGAAGGGGAACACGGGACAGTTTAGGTGTGGTTCATGAAGTAAACTATTAACTTAATTGTAGAAAAATTCCTAGGCCTACTACCCAATTGCCATAAAATCAAAGAAAGGCTTGCTTTTTAAAAGACAGGAAAGGGTTATGGGCATGGGTTATGGTAAATGAAAAAAAAAATGGTAAGCAATTAAACTTTACAGAGAGAGTAAAAACGTTATATGCAATAACTGATCACTAAGCTGGGTGCAGATTGTTGAAAGTCCAATCCAGTCTACAAAAAGTGATTATTACAGAATACGTGTTGTTTTCCACAGTATTTTGTTCCATGTCTGTTTCCCAAGACTGTTCTCTTCTATCTCTCTTTATATTCTTCCCACATGGCTGGCATGCAGCAAGACTGTCTGTTTCATAGTTATGCGTGTTTCCAAATCATGTTTGTTTTGCCTGGGCAGACCAGAATAAGAAAAAAAATCTTGCACAGGTCCTTTGTCCCCTGTGAGTTCCCTCAAAAGGGAGAGAAAATGAATGCTGTGCCACTTTATTGGACAGCAGCTGTCGATGCATTCAGTCTCCAGATGATTCACCAGTGGTGCCTGCAACCCGTCTGCTTTCTATATAGGTCAACATGCCTTCGTGTTTAGGTTGTACTTTTCTTCAAGGTGGTAGCAATGATTGTTTAGCAAGTTTAGAATAAATTTGTGTTATTATTTGTGTTATTTTCTGGATTATTTTCAGCATTCTTATAAAATTCAACAGACTTTCAATAGATGTTCCTATTTTCCATAGTATGCAGATTTTTAAGTAGGGATTTACAAAATGTGCTGTCTTTCAGAGTTTTTAATGGGATGGAAGATTATTTTCTCATCATAACCAGAAAATGCCAGCTTCGCATTAAGTCTGTTGACTACAAATGTTATTTTTAACTCGTCATTACTTTATTCAGTCACGTTTAATCACAATGACTAATGATTTAGCTTCTTTCAGTCTTTGTTTTGGTTTCACTTCTTGATTTATGTCTGTTTACAGAAACATTTAGATGTATGAAGCTGAATGAGCTACAGGTTTACAGCTCCACTGTTCTAGAGATCAGTGCTGAGGGGCTTTATACCCCTCTAGCAAATGTTTTTCTCTGAGCATGGTGGCCTTGGGCTAATGTACAGCTGCACCAGTGTCCTGTTCTATTGACAATCCTCTTCTAAGGAATTGAATACACTGTGTGTGAGTAGCTGAGTTCACTCATTTGAACGGGGTGTCCAGATTTATCTCATCTTATCTCAGTGGTCTTTAACCAATGTTTTAAAAAATCACATTGTCTGGTACTTTAATTTTGAGACTTACTTTGATATTATCATATTACACTTATTTTGAATGTAATACTCAGCAGCTTATCCCTGAAAACTGTTCAGGAGTGGTGTTAGATTTCAGCAGCTTATCCCTGAAAACTGTTCAGGAGTGGTGTTACAGTTTAGTTATGTGGCATACCAGCTACAGAAACCCTGTCATCTCATTGAATCTTTGAGCATCTGGAATTCTTCCCCTCACTGTGTTGGGGGCACTGTCCATAGGCACAGACCTGTGTAGTGACTTAATGTCTTACAATTTCTTAGCTGACACATTTCAACATTCCAAGCTACAGTTTGTAAAATCTGGTAGGTTAACACTTGGCTTCATCACGCATCTTGTACTTGGCTACATCTCTTGCTTACACAGTTCCATTTGGCTCAACAAAATGGGCACCAATAGCCAGTTGAAATTCTGCAGTCAACGCATGCCTGTGTGAATGACCTTAATCTTGTTGAAAATTTCTAGACTCACTCATAATGGCATATAGATGCTCTGTACCCAATATCAAACAAAGGAAACAAACAACCTGCAGCATATTTCCCTGACATGGTTTACATGGTTTAATCTTAATTTTGTCTTTAAATCCTTATGTAACATTTCCAAAATTCAAATAGCCCTCTTCCATCTGATGAATGGTCAAATCATTCAATCTGTTTATTTGTTCAACTTCTGCAGCGAACATATTACTCACCGCGATGTGGTACATCTAGCTGTTTACTCTGTTTGAAAAAGTCAGCTGATCTTTAAGTTATGTAAAAAAAATAGATAAATAGAGCAATGGAAGTGGTCAGAAATTACTTGCGATTTTGTTTTTGCATTAACTTTCATTATAAGTTAAGAAAGCTGTTTCCTTCACCTAAAGGTTATTATTTTGGAGATACAAGGTTTTGTTCCAATGGCTGAATGTGGCCTCTACTTGACATCTGCTCAGCTGCTTAAAGTATTTCAGCTCCCTTGAGAACAGCATGAACAATACATGGCTCCATGACAACATAGGAAGTTTAATTGTGTAAATTAAAAGCAATATATTCCTTCTTTCCAACATTTTAGTTTCTTTCTGCGCCTCATAGAAACTAACTTGGTACATGTTAAAATGGACACTGCAGTAAATTAGCAGGGATAAGGTTGTTTTTAAGACCCCAACTGGCAACTAGAACTGTACTGAAAGAGTACAGGGTGTTCATAATGTGGATTTGGAACAAAACATAAGGAGGCGGAGAGAAGTGGACACAAGTGGGCCTGGCAGTAGACTCTGTGGAACCAATAGGACTCTCTGTTGACTTCCGGAGCCAATAAGAGCTGGTAGACCACAATCTAGCAGTGGAGGTTGAAATTGTTCAGTTGGACCCAGCTTGCTATATTACAAAGTAAAGTAACCCTTCATCCCCAAAGGCTTGCAAGTTGTTGTTTAAGTTTTGATGATTTGTGCCGGATCAAGTTTGCCTTCAGTGTGCAGGTCACCATCACATGACAGTGGGAACGCCGGCCTGCACTGAGGAGAAGGAGTGTGCCTTAGACTGCATTCTTCTGAGAGTTTGCTGAGTGGTGTTAGAAAGGTAGGAGCACTGTCTGTGAAATCTGTGGCTTCTGAGAGTGAATAAGAAAACTATTTGTCTCAGCTTGTGCGACATGAAACCATTTAATCTGTAATTCTGTTTTGTTCTAAAGTTTGCTTCATAATCTGTACAGTCGTTGCTTCCAGCTTTCTGGAAGTAATTAAAAATATGCAATATGCACAAGTAATATCAGAAGGAAACTGTTATATAAAACCAAATTACCAACTGAGATAAACTGACGGAGAATCAGAAAAAATGTAGAAATATGTTAGAGTGGTGGGGATTTCTGCTCCTCTAAGTAGTATATGTGATTTCAAGCCAGATATTACACTCAGAAGATATTGAAAATGTGGCAAAATCTTAATGAAAACATGTGAAAAATGTGGCAAAATCTTGAATGAAAACACAAAAGGAACATAATGTGTGATGAGTCAATGAACTCTCTCTGTTCATTCTGAGCCTACGACAAAACATCCAGGTGGGTGCACAGGGTCGTTCAAAATGGCAATTTGAAAAAACAATGACATGATACTGGTAGAACCTGGTAAAACTCGCTGACACAAACCCTTAAAAAAGCATGACTCACATTTCCCGGGCATGTTGTCTGACAACATATATACACATATACATGATTATCTAAGTTACAGTAGCACCTGCCAAGGAGTAAAATGCATTAGGCAGCAAGAGAACAGTATTTTTTTTAAGTTGATGTGTTGGAAGCTGGAAAAATCTGACCAAATTGTGAAGGCTCGACAACTGGGTCAGAGCATCTCCAAAATGGCAGGTCTTTTGGGGTGTATGCTGTGATTAGTACTTTCAAAACGTACTACTACAGAACCATTATACATGTGAGGTGTCCCTTGGAATGGTGTATTTTGTAACATGAGAATTTCTTTTGGTCATTTGGTTTGATCACAAGTACCATATCCAGAGACTAAGCAGGAGGTCTGTACAAACCACAGTGTAAGTGATTAGTTGTTTGAATTAAGAATTATAATGTAATATAATTTAGCCGTCTCACGGTCATTTTTTCTTTATAAAGAATTGCTTTCTCCTTGCAGAATATCAGCTGTCCCTTTGTGAAGATATCACCATGGCACCCGCTGTTGGAGGTCCTGTGGGGTACACTCCTCCAGAAGGAGGCTGGGGATGGGCGGTGGTGGCAGGTGCCTTCATCTCTATTGGTTTCTCCTATGCCTTTGCAAAGTCCATCACTGTGTTCTTCAAAGAGATTGAAGTTATCTTCAATGCCACCAGTAGCCAAGTGTCTTGGATCTCCTCCATCATGCTAGCCGTCATGTACGGCGGAGGTGAGACAAGATGTTTGTAGAAGTTGCACTTTGCTTTTTATCGGAGGCACTGCAGGCAAACAGAATATTTTTAAGACAATAAACATATGGAATACAAGTTAATTGCTGATATTTTCATTTATAAAATGAAAATATCAGTTTTGTTATTTTATAACAAATTATAAGATTTTATATCTTATTTTAGGATGATGTCAGAGTTAAAATGTTTATTTAATTGTTCAGACACACGTAGATTTTACAGAACTTAATCAGGAAAACACTGAATGTGAAATGAGTGAACAAGTAAAAGTACATTAATTCAAGTACTCTCAATAATACAATTAGTATTCTCAGTGTTTTCTTGTTCTGAATGTTGAGAAAAAGCTAATTTTGGGAAATGAATGGGCCTCAAAAGTGTAATAACGATCTTAGATAACACACACCATTTGTGTAAATGTTGTTGTTAGTACGAAGGCAGTAGACATTTTCAGATATGCATATAATTTCTACAGGAAGCAAGGTTTTCAGTTGTGTATGATGGAGCTGGGGGCGGAGCTAAGACTTCATTAAAGTTACTCACATAGTTACTGTTAGTCATGAGTGGATACAGATTAACTGCATACACTAAAATAAGTATTTATTTTGAGTATTTCTGTTGACATTTCACATTTTTATGACTACTCCATACGATAAAATAATGCTATTGGAACAATTTATCTAAAAATCTGAAAAAAACTGTAAGTCTTAACAGTATTGTTCTTGGTGTCTTTTATAGAAACTTACATTTTTAATACATTTTAGCACACCTGATTCACCTTATTTCAGATAATTATCAAATTTATGTAGAGCTCAGGGACTGGGACCAAGAAAACCTTAATAGTTAAGATTTTGGATTTGGAGGTTGGTAGATATTGTAACTCCAATATACTGTTAATTCAGAGAAATTATAAATCAAGTGTAAGGGAAAGTTGCTAAAAGTTCTGAGCTCCCTATAGAACCACAGGGGAACTTTGTAGTATATCCAGCATCTATCACAACAGGAAATTATATTTGTTTGGTAAAAATCTTCTCTTTTTGGAATGTTTTTTGTCTAAACCCAACACCAAATACAAAGGTTTTAACTGCAAAAGTAAAACTGAATTAGAAATTGAATACATTCCCCACAGATATACCACCCCTTGGCTATACTTGGGTATAAAACTATTATCATCTTGAGTACTCACAAGTATTAGAGAAGTACAAGTCTATTATCATTATTTTACCTTATTACACATGACTGTGTATTACCCACCTAGGATTTGGTTTAGAAAACTTTTGTAGTCTGTAGCACATGGCAGTAGATGTGCTTATATAGCACGGTGACTATATAAGCACATGTCATGCTTTTGTGTGCCAGAAGATTTATGCAGTAAGCTCTTTTGTGTTGAAAGTGAGAATGTAAGAGTCAAACTCGTTCTCTGACAGTCCGCTAGCCTTGCCTGGTGTTTCATTAAGCAATAACACTTCTGTGTAATTAAGGGTGCATTCATATCTTTCAAGCCCCTTTCCCTTTACATTCAGCAGATTACCAAGTCCCAGTACAAAATTTCACTCAATTTTGTCTTACAACACAAGTCTGTTTGATTTTATAATCCTCTGCCCATGTCTTTTTTCTGGCTTACTTAATCCTCTTGGCCCCAGATGGGACAAGGCTGTTCCCATGTCTTTTAGTCGGCTTTATATCAACACGTTTCTCAGTCCATTGATATGAGCAGGGAGATCATGACACAGACGATGACGATCTCTGTGCACTCTATTAGCTAAAGTGGACTAAATAAAAAAGGCTGTCATTCGTTTGAACAGAAAGAGCCAGTTGAGTGCAGGACAAGCTTTAGACGGTGGAACAGTGTGAGAGCAAGCCCTGAATGGGCAATTCTATCTGCCGCTGGAGCCTGTCTTCTCAGTCGGCCTTTTATTCTGTGAGCAAGGGGTGTCAGATGTTTTCCTTGGAGAGAGATGAGGAGATGAGATGCTTCAGTGTGGAGTCACACAGACTTGCGATGACTACTGTCAATACTCAGCCCTGTCTCAGGAACTGGAGCACTGCTGAATGATGTCAGATCAGCTTTGTAGGCTACTATGCTGCATCCACTTTCACATTTACCCAGCAGGAAATTAATACATAAACTAGAGCTACAGAGCATATGGGTTGACTAAGCTAAATTCCTATTTAATTATATTTTATCCATTTTATCAAAATGACATAATATTGATATACACAAAGGTGCAGCAAATACTATTATACAGATTATATAGAACTATACATATTGCTGATATAGCATTACAACACATTACTTGATATTTGTGAAGTAACATTTACTTTACTTCATCTAACATTTGGTAGATGAGGTTCATGTTTTAATTCATTTGGTGCTGATATTGATCAGGACACTCACAGCCCACAATAAAGCATTTAGTAACTGCATATTGTCATTTGAAAATTGCAGACTCCATAAACATGGCATTGTGCAGTCCTAGTACAAAGGGTGTTTTGTAATATACCATAGAGTCAAGGAACTACATTGTTATGCTTACACACCATGTGGAATTTTTTTTGGCTCTGTCCTCCAGCACACTAGAGAAATACATCATGATAAGATTAACAAGCAGAATAGAGAGAACTCATATTTAAGACATTTACAGTGATTTCCCCCTTGATGAGGAAACTGTAGAAGAAAAATATGAACTGCTTGTGTTCCAAAAGCATACAAGTAGTGCTGCCAGTGGAACGACCTCACTTTTCTTTACTTATGATGTGACTGTAGACAGCAATGGCAGGATCGATTCTGAAGTTTACAGAAGCAACCTAACAGTGCTTCAGAGAGGAATGCTTCAGAGAGGATGGTGATTTATTTTGAGGCAGAGCATTGTGGAATGTTCTTGACTGATAAAGTCTGTCACCTTACTTAAACTTCACTGAGCATTAAGTTGCTATTACTGAAGACAAGACAAAAAATCCCAGAAACAAACAGAAACTAGAAAATGGCTGCATTACAGACCTGGCAGAACATTGTTAGAAAGGATAACCAGTTTCTGGTGATGTTTATCTGTAGTAAAGTTAATGTAGTACTTGACGAAAAACAATTTTCAAAGTACTAAACATGATGTTATTTAATGTTTGTCCAATTAATGCAGTGACATATTTACACTGAGGTTTCATTTCAAATGATTCAGAGTCAATGCAAGAATTCTCCTTCTCTCCAGTTACTTACACACTGCACTGTGTGTTACAGCTTTTAAAAGTTTTAAAAGCATGGAATTTACACTGGATTTGCAGTACAATCAGTGTATACAGAAATGCATGTACAAGTTAAGCCCCTCTCATTATTGTGAACACACTTCTGAAGTTTCATTTTAGACATCCTGAGAGAGAGCCACGACTTCACATTTCACCCTTTTTGCCTTCTACTTTTTGGATCTGTGCTACTAAGATGGTAAAGGTCTGCTTCAAGAGGAGAACACTGGTGCAGTGAATTAAAGGTCACAAATGCCTGTTTCGAATGACTCCCATACCTTCAACCTTTCAGGGATTTCACAAGGAGAAGGGATTTCACAGGGATTTCAGGGGTTTCAGCACAATGACAGATAACCCTTCCTAGGCAATCACAGAGTATTCTGGAGTTAATAACCCATTGTAAATAAGCTCCCAAGCATTTCACATGCATATAAGTACATGTATAACTGGCAGTTCAATTAAATACATCACAATTCCTTGCCCAAACGCCTATTTTGATATGTTAGATGTGATCACAAGACAGTTGCATGTGGGGAGCACATGACCAGAGATTTGACCTCCATACTCCCACACTACCACTGTTACAAGCCAGAAGAGCCACAACCCCAGCAAAACATGCCAAGGACAAAGCGCATGCTCTTTGTGACCACCCATTCAATGCAAACCCAGCTATGCTTCTGAAAGAGGCTGTTACTGTAAATTAACTGTGTCATATAATACCATATGAAGGGCATAATGTTGAAGGCCTAGCTTTATTTTTCATCATTTTTTTCTCTAGGCAGCTTCCACTAGGTAGATTTCTTTATCACAGGTCAGTGATATCAATTTACTGCCATTCTATGATTCATTCGAACCCTGCTGTCATGTCTTTTCAGTATACCCAGAGGAAAGCTGGGCAGTTGACTTTATCTCAGTGAGAACACTGCCAGCTGAATCTCAGATGCAGAGCTCACTTATGCACCACCAAGCAGTGATTTCACCAAATGTGCCATTTGGGACTTTTGGGAAGTCTAATTAGCCACTGACATTTTGTTGTAATAATTTATTGACATGAAGTCTAATGTCAATTAGCCCATGTGTCTTCTTCCGGTGATGTGATATTGTGCTGCCTGTTGCTTTGGCCTCAGTTCCTTGAGTTATTCTTCACTGCCTCCCTCTCTTTGAGTTTGTAAATATCTGTGCACTTTGACTTTTTTGGCTGTTTGTCTGAGTAGCCTCTTAGCAAAACCTGTCAGATTGCGTTTGTGTCTTTTCAACACTGTAGTGTTTTGGCACAACAAGCTGAGGCATCTTTCAAGTCCTTTCTCTCCTGCATTCTCGCCTGTTGTTGATCGCCCAGACAGCCCAGAGCTAGCTTACTAGCAGCAAAAGACCCCCTGATGCGTAGACGCAAAAATACAGTATGCCATGGGGTAGATTTCAGCAGCCAAGTTTTCTGCCCAAGAATGCTGGCACAGTTAATGATGGATAAAAAAGGCTCTATAAAAATCTATAATTAAACAAATATATACAAATGTATATCATTGCTGTATTTAAATGCAGTTTTAAAACTGCCAACTAACCATTACTCCAGATGAATTTCTTAATAGAATCTGTTGGGTCTGATGTTGGGTCTGATAACAATATGACAAAACAGAGTCAAATGTACTCTAGTGTAATTCGTACATTCAGTGCTCTGGGAGTGCTGAGGTTGACTTCTGTCTCTCTTTTAGCACCTTTAGCACCAAATTCATTATTGCTTGGGAAATTGTTAAAATGGCATAAAAGCCTGAATGTGGCTCAAAGGGTAAAACAAAGCATAACAAAACAAATGTGTTCCGCAGTTTTAAAGTTGCACATTTCCGCATTGGATTAGTGTAAGCATGTACTCATTCAAAGGTTTCATGTGTGAAGCTGTTGCCTCTACTAGCTGTGTGAAGTGGATTACAGTAGGAACAAATAAGACAGGCCATTGTGTTGGGACTTGGAGGACGTGCTCACTCCAAACCCTGGACCCTTTCCATAAATGACCAAGCTTCTTCTCAACACAGGATTTGTACATGCAAGAATTAGGCTACTTAAATGTGAACACAAGGCTGTAAATAGAATGCTACAGCTCTCCACAGGGATAATGCAGGAATAGACGGCATCTTTATAAAAACACTGTGTACTGTCTGGGCTGTGTTTTGAGTTTAACATAAAGTATGCACCAAGATTTTCAGCTGCAGTGCCCCCCAGTGCCTTATAGCTTGTAAGATAACCCTGTTATACAGATGAGGACATTTGGTCTGGATGGATAACATGGATCTCTTTCTAACCCCATCACTCAGCGTGATGTTACCCAATTGGTGCTCTCCTCCAAGCATGCTGACCTGTCCATTGACAGACCTGGGAGGTTGAATTGACTAAACTGGAGGGAAAATTGGCCAGTCAAAAACAAAAACAAAAACACAAAATCAGAACAATCTTCTTTATTAATGGAGTTACTGTGTTAAGGCATCAAACATCACTTAGAAAGTTCTAAACTTCATATGTACAGTATACAACAATATATAGTTTTTACTGTATGTTTTTGATTGTTCTGCTGTGATTTATCTGTTATTTGTTTTTGCATTTGTTTTGCTTGTAAGTCCTTTTACTACGAATGCTACTCAAACTAGTTGTGTACTGTACTTTACACCTGACTAATGATTTTTGTCTAATGATCGGAAAAAGATATCAGCATGTGCCATGCAGCTAAGTTTATATCCACCAAAGTGTAAAGAAGCCTACTGCACTTTCCAGGTTAGATTTTGATTATTATAAATGACTGTAAAGCAATAACATGAGGCCTAATCCAACATTCCACCCAGAAATGTTTCTCTCTGAAGCAGTGAGAGAGAGAAACAGCAAAGGTGCAGGTTAATGATAGCTGCAGGAACAGGAGATATCTAATTCCTCTGCTGTATTATGTGATAACCTTAAAGCAACAGTGCCCTCTAATGTGCAAATGATGCACTACTATATGAGATCATTTCCATTTTCAATCCAGTTCATTCTTCCATTTGCAGTTTCATTGCAGAAAAAGGTGGTTTGTGGTTTCACAAAATAGACCTGACATTATGTGAATAAAACTGATGAACAATAGCACTATTAATCAAAGACATCCATATTTATGAGGCATTATATTAAATCTAGACTGACATTTTTAGTTCTCATCTATTTTCAAGTCCAATAAACTCTGTGATTGGTGTCTCTGTTTTGCTATTTTTTCATCCACAGGTCCAATCAGTAGTATTCTGGTGAATAAGTATGGCAGTCGTCCAATAATGATAATAGGGGGCTGCCTTTCAGGTGCTGGACTCATTGCCGCTTCTTTCTGCAACACAGTGGAAGGCTTGTATTTCTGTGTGGGTGTCATAGGAGGTATGTCAGCTTATACTCATCATTAAAGGGATGCATGGTCCATGTCCACCTTCGTAATGCAGTTTTTCTGTGTTTAAACAGGTCTCGGCCTTTCGTTCAATCTCAATCCAGCCCTTACTATGATTGGCAAGTATTTTTACAAGAAGAGACCCATTGCTAATGGAATTGCCATGGCTGGAAGCCCGGTGTTTCTATCCACTTTAGCTCCTTTGAACAGCTGGTTTTATGACCATTTTGGCTGGAGGGGCAGCTTCCTAATTTTGGGTGGGCTTCTGTTCAACTGCTGTGTAGCTGGATCTCTCATGAGGCCTATTGGGCCAAAGATCAAGCCTGTTGTGAAAGAAACTTCCACTTCAGCTGAGAAGAAAACAGTGATGGAGATGGTCAACAGTTTTATTGACCTTTCTCTCTTCAAACACCGTGGCTTCCTCCTGTACCTCCTGGGCAACATCATCATGTTTTTTGGCCTTTTCTCCCCCCTGGTGTTCCTCAGCAATTATGCCAAAAGTGAACATATTCCAAAGGAGAAAGCTGCTTTTTTGCTCTCAGTGTTGGCTTTTGTGGACATGGTGGCACGTCCCTCCATGGGAACAGTGGCCAACACCAAATGGGTGCGGCCCAGGGTGCAGTATTTCTTTGCTGCGTCTGTTCTGCTTAACGGTGTGTGCCACCTGTTTGCACCTCTGTCAGTGGACTATTTAGGGTTTGTGATCTATGCAGTTTTCTTTGGTTTTGCCTTTGGATGGCTGAGCTCTGTGCTGTTTGAGACTCTGATGGATCTGGTGGGGGCACAGCGCTTCTCCAGTGCTGTGGGACTGGTGACCATTGTGGAGTGTGGGCCGGTGTTACTCGGCCCTCCCTTGCTAGGTGAGTGATTTTATTTTATTGTTTCTAAGATGTATATTTTTAATATGTATTTTTAGCAGCTGGTAGCCTAGTGGTTAGGGCATCCACCCTGCGATCAGGAAGTTGTGGGTTTGATTCCCAAGACTGCTAAGCACCTCTGAGGTACCCTGAGCAAGGTACTGTCCCCACACACTGCTCCCCGAGGGCTGTGTTCCTGCCTGCCTGCTGCTTCACTTTGTGAATGGGTTTAATGCTGAGGAAGAATTTTGTGCTGTTCATGTATGACAGAATGGTCACTTTCACTCAAGTGCTGTTTTCTTTTCCTTTCCTTTTCCTTGTGTTGTGTTGTGTAAATTGCATAAATTCATATTTGAATTTCTGTAATCATTTCATTTGCATTTCCAGGGAAGTTTAATGATATTTATGGTACCTACAAGTACACTTATATGGGCTGTGGAATAATCCTTTTGATTGGAAGCGCATTCCTCTTTATCGGCATGGGCATCAACTACAGGCTGCTGGATAAGGAATCAAAGGAGGAAGCTAAAAGAGCCCAGCTGAAAGAAAAAGAGGATGAATCTACCATGGACATTGCAGACAAGGAAAGTGGCAATGAGGCAGCTGCAACACTGCAAGCGAGTAATCGTTCCAAAACTGCAGAAGATACTGTCTGAAGTCATCTAGTCTACGAATAATTCAATTGCTTGTGTCATGAATTCTTTTAAGCATTCCTGCATTATCGTTGTACTCTCTGCCTAGCAGATCTGAATGCAACATTTCCACTCAGGTGATGTGGTAGTAAATTAAGGCACTGTCTTACCTAAAACAGAATTTACTAAGAGGGCAATTCAATAGCTAGATTCAGTATATGTAAAAGATCATTCAGTATATGTAAAAGATCATTCAGTATTTGTAAAAGATCATTCAGTACATGTAAAGTAAGCTAACAATGGGTATCCTATATGTAAGCTAATGGATCTTAACTGCTTACAGTGTTTTCGTTGGTGTCAGTGTTTTCACACCTGGGTGAAAGGTATGGTTTAAGAGAAAATGCTCAAGTGATCTAGAAAGAAATGTCTCTTCATCTTCAAGATAAATGTCAATTTTTTACCTCACCTTAGATACTTTTATATCTAAAAATGGTATTAATATGGATAATATAAGTACCCTGAAAATGAAATTGCTAATAAATACATTTTTTAAAACTTCTTTATGTATCTATTTTATTTTTATTTATTTCTATTTTTCTTTTATTATTATTGTTTCTTTTACACTGCCATGTTAGTCTGTTGTCACTGCCTTAGGCCGCTTGCGTGTTTTGTGTCATACTGAGTCCATGTTTGCAGAGGACTATATTGTTGTCATGAGCTCAGCTGACTGATTTGAGAACTCACCTGCTCATAAGAATTACAGGATCAACAACAATAAAAATGTGTGATATATGTTCTCCCTCCTTAATTAAATTCAAAGCTAGTCCTGGGGCCTGGGGCTGCATGTTGTTCGGTATCAGCAGATTCTATTTGGGGCATAGAATGAGCATTCATTTTCACGGTTCTGACGTTTCATTGTTGTTGACATGAATGTATTAATTTATTGTGAACTAAATCCAAGAAAAAAACATACTGTAATCCTAGTTCGTAGTTTCACCCTGGAAATGCATTCAGCAACACAGATTCTGCTAAGTCTCTGTAGGTAAAACTTTAGGTTTTAAGTTCTTTGTATGTGCTAATTAAAATAAGATATGAAAGAACCTTAGTCATCCTGAGGGATTTTTTGTCATTAGTATGCTCAGTGCATCAGGAAAGAATAAAATATAATTCTACAACTATTTTTTTATTAGCCCCCTGCTTCACCTGCTGAATGGGTTAAATGCAGAGAAAGAATTTCACATTGTGTGCTGTAGTGTGTTCACTTTACTTTATTAGGTTTATTTCTAATATCACATGTTACATGTTGAAAACGTACAATGCACATAAACGCTGCCCTTGCTTATCTGAAGAGAAGTCTGGTTTAAACAGGGCAGGGCTCATACGGGCTCGCGGTTTTTTTTTTTTATCCAGTCGCACGCGCCAGGAGGAGGGAGTTCGTTGGAAAACCGTTACAGTCGTTACTGGGGTTTTCGAGTGAGTCCTGCAAAAAAACTGACAAAAACTGTTGAAAGGTAACTTAAATTACATCTGTTTTCTCTATAATGCCACTGTCTATCACTGCAAAACATAAATAACCAGTGAAACGATAGCTGGCTACCACTGTTTGGAATTGTCGCTAGCAAACGAAGTTTGCTTGGCTAGTTACGCTGTGTGGACAAAGATTTTCCACAAGTGTTTCTGTGGGAATTTGTGCAAGTTCCTTCTGTAGACCGTCTTTGAGGTCAGGCACTGATGTTGGACGAGAAGGTCTGGCTCGCAATCTCAATTCCAGTTCATTCCAAAGGTCTCGGCTGGGATTGAGGTTAGGGCTCTGTGCGGGCCAGTCAACTTCTTACACACCGATCTCATCCAACCATTTCTTTATGGACATTGCTTTGCGCACTGGGGCACAGTCATGCTGGTATAGAAAAGGACCTTCTCCAAACTGTCCACAAAGTTGGCAGCATGGAGTTGTCGAAAATATCTTGGTATTCTGAAGTCTTAAAATAGCCCTTCACTGGAAGCAAGGTTCCTAGCCCAAACCCTTAAAAACAGGTGTGTCCCAATACTTTAGACCATATAGTGTAGCTATAGCTAAGTCCAAGCATAGTAAACTCAAGTTTACATTGTAGACCAAGTTCAGTCTCTAGAAGAATGTAGCTTAATGACAGCAGCTTTTCCCAAGGTAAAGGTAGATATTTTTTTGAATTACTTATGTCACAGTATGGAGAGAGCGTTTAACTTCAAGCTGTTAGTGCCTCCAAGGACCAGTTTTGGTCAGGTGTCAGCCGTGAAGCCTCAGGAATCAGGCCTGCTTGAGGACAACAACAGCTTTTCAACACCAGTGCAGGTAGACAGATTGTTTAAGGATCCATTTATAATGAGAAAATGTCTTCACCTTCACTAATGTTACTTGTAGGCTAAGATGCAGCCTAATGTGTAATTTGTATTCATTAGGGTTATAATAAGTGTTTTGATAAGGAGACAATATTGCCATTTTCAAACACCAGCATGGTGTTGCCTACAAAGTCCCCAAGAGCAGGTAAGAGAGCCGTGTTGCTTTTTAATGTTGATGACCTACTATAGAGTAATGCTATTACAAAACTTTACAAACATACAATATTCCAAAAAATTTCTTGCAGAGTGTGCCAAGAAGATTGCTGTGATTCCAATGGAGAAAGAAGAGGTTGTATGTGTTTGTTTTTGACATAATATCAGGTCATACTATGCAATTTCCAGGGAATATTTAGATTTTTCTGTACATAATTCTCTCAGACACCATTGAGATGCAGCCAACTGTATTCCAAGTTGTTTGAAGAGGCTGAAAAAATAAAATCTTGGAAATTGAAAATGGATGCTGAAATTTTACAAAAAGATAGAAAGCTTCAGGAGAATAGAAAAACAATTGAGAATCAGCGTAAAGCCATACAGGAACTTCAGGTATGTACTTAGTTTGTCGATCAATAAGATAAATGCAAGGAAATCTGTCATGATTAGGTAAAAAGTGTCTGTTTTTTAAATATGTCTTTTCACTGTGTATCTGTTGCAGTTTGGAAATGAAAACCTGAGCATGAAATTGGAGGAACAACTCAACGAAAATGAAGATTTAAGGAACAAGTATGTATAGTGGACATTGTAATCTAGTCCTTAAGCATAGCTTTGTCAAATGTTCATCTTTTTCATTGGTTGGTTTGTTTGTTTGTTTTGTCTCTTTGTTACTCTACTTGCAGGAATAATGCAACAAGGAATTTATGCAATATTCTGAAGGACACATTTGAAAGGTCTACTGAGAAAATTAGTCTGTGTAAGCAAGGCTAAGAAAACATTATGGAAGTCATTGTTTTGACTAATGTATTAATGTAATTGTTAAATTGTATTATTTTGTTTCTTTAGTTGAGGCTGAGAGGGAGGAAACACACAGTCTCTTTGTGCAGAATCATGAGAATTTTCAGGTAATTGTTATTTTTATCACATTATAAAAATGTTCAGTAATAAAGCTGACACTGAATAGCTTTTATTTTAATCTAGGGGACATAAGACTCAAAATCTGTGTAACAAATATGTGCATTTTTACAACATATATTTGACTGTTTTCTTAGTGGTTATAACAAAGGCTAAATGGCATTCAGTCAACACTCACTATTAAGACTGGTTAGTGGGTAGAAGTCTGACTTTGGAATAAATTATTGTGAAACTCTTTGCCTTTGGTGTTTGCAGAGAATGGTTGCTGCATTTGAAAATCTCCGCATGCAAGCAGAGACTGACCAGTTAGAAATGTTGAAAGGTAAACAATGATTGCATGCAGAGTGTTATGATGCAATGCAGTACTTCAAAAATAATGTAATGGTCTTGTGCAGTGTTTCTTATTCTTGCTTCAAAGTACCCACAGCACTACACAGTGGCAACTATTCTGTTTGATCCATCATCTGATTATTAAATCCTTCATGAACTGGATCAGGTGTTTTGGGACAGGTAGTAGCTGAAACTGTGCAAAACAGTGGGTCCCCTAGAGCAGTATTAAGAAACACTGATCTAGCCTGTTTATAATTATTTCTTATGTTTTATTGTACATACACAGTTAGGGAAGGCCTTAAACAGTTAGAGGACCTTAAGTTGAGATTTGAGAATGAGTATCACACAAAGGAAGAGGAGGTATATGGTATTATTTATTGCATTTTTCATCTGTACACTCTAGAAGTCAGCATTAGACCTCTATTATTGTATGGTACTATAGTAAAATCAATCTGATGTTTAATGTATAGTGTTAGTGTAACGGAATAAGTTATGACAGAAGTAGTTGATACTTTTCTGTGATGTTACATTTTAACTAATCATTTTTATTGTATTTCAAGGTTTCATTACTGGAAGGAAAGCTGAAGGAAAAGGAAAATGATCTCAAAGAAATTTTGCATAATCTCCAAGAGACCCAGCAGGGCTACAGTGAGCTACAAGAATCTTCAAGTATGATTGCAGTGTAAAATAACATTGTACTCCACTCTTTTATTTTTTTAGTGTTATTCTTTAAGTAAATTGCGATTTTCTTTTCAGAACAGCACCAAGAATTACTTCAGAGCTCCAAACAAGAACAGCACAAACTGGAAGAAAAACTGAAAAGGGAAGAAAAGCGACGACAGGAGACTGAGGTTTATTCAAATGCACTTATTATATGGCTATAATATAGAATTAGCTTGCTTGCTTGTTGGATTACTGCGTTGCTAAGCACACTTTCCACATTACATGATGTTTCTAAAGGAACATCAGAAAGTTTTAGCTAACACACTTGAGCAAACTGAAGAGAAGTATGCAAAAACCATTCAAGAGAAAGATGCCAAGTTTGAAGAAGTGATTAATATCAAAGAACAACTGGCACACAGCCTGGAAGTTACAAAAATTACCTTAGAGTCTTTGCAATGCTCACTGACATCTGAGAAACAAAGGTAGGCAGTGAAAAAGCACCTTTTGGCTCTATACCAATAAAACTGCACCAGTCAGTAATGGATGGACTTACCTAGACTGTTCTCATGCTCTTTCACTGGAATCTCTACAGGGCACAAGAACTTGAATCAAATCTTAGCTCAATGTCTGAGGAACTCGACAAGAAGATTGCAGAACTAGGTATGCTGATATCATGTAGTTAATTAGCTTTATGCATCGTCTTGAAACTAAATTAATTGTGATCACATAGGAGAAACAAAGAAAGAAAAAGAGGAACGTGACAACCAAATACAACTTCTGAGATATGAATTGGTATGTAGTCTTCTCATCAAACAATATGCACTTTCATTAGTAAGTGTTTTAATAACTGTAGTAGCTTTCTAAGTTAATGTACGCCAGTACTCTTATGTTAAAGGATGTGAAGTCAAGTGCCTTCAAATCTTTAGAGGAAAAGATAAAGACAGATGGGGGAAAGATTCTTCAGCTTACTGCACAAAATGAAAACAAACAAATGGAAATAAATAAACTGAAGGTAAAAGGAAAACATCCCTATGAATATTTGTAAAATGCAAAATGTAGACTGCAGGTTTGGATGTTAGTTTTTAATTGAACCAGTGCCACATTGCGCAGGTGCTTCAATGCAGCATGAATAGCCCTAATGCAGTGCTTTGCAAATTGTATGGAGAGCACTGATGCATTCATGGACTAACATTGCATAGTAGATTGTCATTTCCTTTTTGCATAATTAACAAATGCCGGCTTCCTTTTGCATTGCAAAAGTACATGACGAACTCACAAATAGAAATGGTCTAAAATTACAGAAATATTTTTTCTACATTGGCATACATTGAAAATTAGAAAAGTTATTCCTTCTCATGTAAAGTTTCTTTTTTGGAGATATGAGGTTTTGTTTCAACAGCAACGATATGGCAGGTAATTGTAAATAATTCAGTATAAATATAGTATAAAAATAGTAATGTCTACACTTAATTACTATAGTGTAGTACGTGAAAGACTACCAAATGAAAAATCTACTGGTAATACGGAGCTACAGAGAGATACACAGATCATACATAGATCGTGTTTTAATAATACCCCTCACAGGAAAAGCTGAGGTATGCTTCTACAGAAAATCAAAATATGGTGTTGACGCTGGAGCAAACTATAAGTGAGCAAAAACAGATAAAGGAATGTGCTGAGGTAAGATGGTTTATCCCTGACTAGAGTTACAGTTTACAATAAAAACAATTGAAATATATTATTATTGATATCATCCAGATTAACTTGAAAACCGTTGAAAGTAAGTTATCTGAAGCGCTGAAGAATGAAAGGGAAGTGTCAACTAATGCTAAGACAATGAAAAAGGATCTTGATGAACAAAAGTAAGAACAATTACTTTCATTGTTTTCAGTCACTGTTTTTTGCAATTTCATGTTATTTAAAGTTTCTTTAATGTAGAGTCCCAGTGCTTTAAATGCAGCTACTCTTCTTGGCCAGCAGAATTTAAAATTATCACATCAGCTGAGTATGAGTAAAGATGATAAAAAATATTTCCTTAAATTGTTGAATGCCACAACTGGTAATTTTTTTGCTAAGGTATATAGTTAAGGGGTAAGCAATATGTCAAATTTACTTTTCACCTTTCCCTACAGGGAGAAATATAAAGACCTGTTAGAGAGGTTTCATCAACTTGAGCTTCAGAAAAACACTATGCAGCAACAAATTGAAGGTTGTGCTTCAGAAACCAAGGTTCTTGAGTCATGTCTTAAGGTATTTAAATAAAACTTTGTGTACATACTGTAGAAAATATGAGAGGACCTTGCATGATCATTGTTTTATTATGTTAGAATGAATATGATACCACATTTTTCAGGAAACCAGAGGAAACGAAGAAAAGATGAAAATGGAAATAGAGAGACTTAAGGTGGAAAAACAACAGCTAGAGTAAGATGGAAGTTTTTTTGTTTGTGTTACATACATATTTGTGATTATTGAAGTTTGTTTCACTTTGACAACTTAATGTTACAGAATGCAGGTAGAGATGCTAAGGACCAAAACTGAGGAACTTAAAGTGTGTAAAAATAGTCATGAACAGTCTGTAAGTTTTTTTGTTCTCATTTATTTCAGTGGTTAAGAAGGGATTAACTAGTAGTAACTAATCAGTAAGTGTTCGTAACTAGTATTATAGTCATGACTGATTCATAAGCCGATGACCCATGTTTGTAATGTACAATTGTGCATAGTAATCATTTTAACCATTTTAACCCAGGACAAAACATTCCAGAGTGAACTAATGAAAAAGGAAAGGCAAATCAAAGCTCAGGAACTAAAGGTAAAAAGGCTTCTTATAGGAATAAGGACTCTGTTAATGGAGATTATGTTTGTCAGCTTTTATTATCACTTTTCTTTGATTCTTTTTAAGCTAACGAACTTAAAAACTAAACTGGAAAGCAAAACCAAGGCACTGGATGAAAGTCTAAAAGAAGTAAGTGGTGATGCTTTAAAAGAGTAGCATGAAGCTTGTTATTTTTCTTTTGAATATAAATGTACTTGTGTAATTCAGAATATAGCCCTGAAGAAGCAGATGGCTTTGGATAATGAGAAACATTTTCAGTATGAAGATGAGGTATGAGGTTTTATATAAATATATACAATACTGTGCAAAAATCTTGAGAAATCCCACATTTCTTTATTTTTTACTTTGTAAATACTATTTTACACCTTTCAAGCTGTTTTCTCTTAGGCATAAGGAATAGATTTAATGAAGGATATGGGCAAAATGTTTTACTGTGACCTGCTACAGAGTGCCTAATGATACAAGGTGCCTACATAAAGGTGTTCCAACTCAGCATTCAGCACCACCAGTTCTCTAATCACCAGCCCGATTATCTGCAATCATCTGCACCTGCTTTTTCTGTGTTAGATGACTAGATAACTGTTCATTTAAAAAACACAAGAAAGTCTGACTTTTTGGGAGCAAAATATGAAGAAATGAGATCACACACACACACACACACACACACACACATATATATATATATATATATATATATATATATATATATAAATGTATAAATGTATATGTATAAATAAAAAAAATTCATGTCTTATTTGTTTTTGTAACAGTTCTGCTGTCTTTGTTATTTGTTATTGTAATGTAGGTAACTAAATTGAGAGAAAAGTCACAAAATCTGAACAAACACCATGAAGGAGAGTTTAGGAGAATATCATCTGAGCTAGAAAACTTATCGGCATCAGAGGCTCAACTTAAATTGGAGGTAATATTTTTGGCCTTTTGTTGAGGTCAGGGTCAAAGTGAAACATTACATCATACTTATATAATTGTTTTTACAGGTACAGACACTGAAACAGACAGCAATGGAAGCTGTGAAGAGCAAGGAGGATACTGAAATCAAATGCCAGCAGAAGATATCTGATATTGTTGCCTTAATGGAGAGACATAAAGTAAGCATTGTAATTTCCAGCAATCGAAAGTTAATTAGTAATTAATCGACAGCCATGCAGTCGTGATCATGTAGTAATATTCTTTCTTGATAGCATGAATATGACAAGATGGCAGAAGAGAAGGATGCAGAACTGAATGAGAAAAGAATGCAAGAAGCTGAAGTTAATGCCAGTAAAACAGCACTGGTAATGATATGTGTTTTATTGATAAACAATGGTTTTGAACTATACAGATAGATGAGGTAGACTTTTAATATATAAAGTATTATTTAAAAATACTAAATCATAAATGTGCAGGAATTTACTGAGTTATTACAGGATTCATTAATTGATATCTCATTGTTATTAAGAGGATGGTATTTTTGTGGTGGTGCTGGTGGTTTGTGAAATTTGTGAAAAAGCCTTGAATAGTCCATGATTAAGAACACAATAAAAATGAGGGAATGAGAATTTATTTTAAATTATCTTCAAGGAACTGGAGCTATCTCACCTCCGAGTAGAAAATGGACAACTAAAACAACAACTTGAAAAAGACAAGGGGGAAAAGGTAGCTTGCCTCATTTTTGCATTGTCTGCAGCAAAATGAACTGTTTATAGTTTGTAGAAATAGTTAAGTCTGCACCAGGTGGTGGAAAGGCATGCATCTTGGAAAGGCATGCAAAAAAAACTTATAATACAGTCCAGTGGATGTGCAGTATACTCATTTGCTTATCTTGAGCAAGACATTTTGGCTTTGAAGAAGCAAATTACATCTCTAAAGGCTCAAAAGGTGCCATTTTAATGCTTATTTAAAGCATAAGCAGCCCCCGTTTCCTCAGTGAAGCATATTAATAAACTGCTGTACTTTCAGATTTGTGAAAGAATGCCGAAAAATTACAAGTCCTGTGAAACTCTAGATGTAGTTTCTACCAAGATGTCAACATGTGTTGTTTCAAAGGAGGCAGAAATCAAGGTTTCATCAAACAATGACTCAGCCACACCTCTGGTATGTTGTAATTCAGTTTTACGTGTTTGACCAAGTTGCACCTGTTTTATTTTACATAAATTGGTGCTTATTGATTTCCCGTAAATGTTTCCTATTAGAAAATAGGTGACAGCCTCCTTAAAACTCCAACTTGGACCTTAGAAACAAAAATAGGAACACCTCGAATAAGGGTAGGTTACTCTGCTCTATTTGCCTGTAATAAAAAGAATATACCCATAACTCAGTGTATGCTCTACTCCAGTCTTTTAGAATACGCACACCACCATCAACAGAGAAATCTGCACCATGGAAGAAGAACACCCTCGAGCTAGACCCAAAGTCTGACAGCTCAGAGCAAAATGATATGCTGGTAAATTAATCTGAAGTGCTGCCTAATTGACTTTCTCTTTCAGACCGTTATTGAAAATATTTTCCACACTGGTTATATATTCTTTTAAGGGGAATATGCAAAGCTTTGTACTTCTATTTTTGAATTTGCAGAGTTTCTCTGCAGTACCCTTAAAGTCCAGAAAATCTGAGACAGACTATGGGACAGAACGCCTGGGCTTCCTGAAAAAAGTAGGAGGGAACATTATATTAGACAAAAACTGGTTAAGATATGAGTGTTTTCTTAGATTGACTGTGTTTTTGTCAAATTTGTCATAAAAGTAAAGTCCTGTAATTGCAGGTGCAGAATTCTGGTGTTTACAAGTCTCCAGGAGCAGCTTTAAAACTGGCAGCGATGAAGAGGATGCGGGATGCTGGCTGGACTACAATTACCAATTCAGACAAGAGAAGGAAAAAAGTAACTGATAAAATCTTTGCTTGACAATATTTGTTCTGTCTAACTGCACAAACTTAATCAGATTCACTTAATCAGTTAGGTACAAAGGTCACTGTTGGTTCCGCAGTTTATTTCAGTTCAAGGTTCAGTTAATGAGCTATACTTAATGTACTGACATAAGATAACATATTATATAATATATATATAAAATATTATTATAAAATATTTTAAGGTATGGCTGTCCTGGTAGAATATGTTGGATCTGTCTGTGTAAACATGAACATGAATGACAGTTGTTAAAATTTACATTCACAATTAATGTTCTATTTACTTTTTCAGTATTTAATGTTTACTTCAGTGAAATAAAAATGTTTAAACCATTTGAAATTAATATAAAAAGTCCAGATTCTAATGGTCTCCATTTCCATAGACAGTGTTTCTTGCTCAGCCGTCCTTCTAGGGGTTATTTTGTTCCTTGAATTACAAATTAATTCTCTATGGCTTTTCATTAGTTGGCTTGAAAGTTTCAAAGCCAGTTCCATCATAATCTCGGTCTGTTGTCTGCTCTTCATGCAAGAACTCCAAGCGGAGCTGTGTAGGTGTATAAGCAAAAGTTGACTGCTCTTCATCATTCAGTCCAGTCACTGTGGTGTTGTAGATCTGGGGACCATCATAAAGCCCTCCAGAAATCACTAGTGTGTCTTCTGGCACCATAAAACGTTCACCTACAAGAATATATATGCAAAAGTATAAGTTATTACCTGTCAGTATAGAATGAACACAGAGCTCGCAAAACCAGGCTCATTTAGACAGTAAGACTGCTGGTCTAACCTGTGTCTTCATTATAGAGAGGACGATGAGTGTACTGGACACTTCTGTGTTTGTTCCTGCTGAGTTTGTACACAGTTTGCCCCAGAACTATTAGCACAATCACACCTAGTACCACGCTGAACAGTATGGTCATAGACTTTTCAGAAATGTTCAGACCAGTACCTGCATAGGAAAGATGTCAAAGAAAAAGATTATGGGGGACATAGGATTCTCATGTTTACACAATTTAATTGTAGTGACATGTAATGTCATTTTTACCTGTAGTTTCATTGTTTGTTTTATTTCTAGCGGTCGTTTCAGTAGTTAAGTCTGTTGCTGTAGGGCTGGATGTGCTTTCATTTCCATGCACTGTGACTTCTGGAGAACTGATCTCTGTTGAAGCAGTGCTCAGTGAAGGTGTGGGTTCAGACGCGCGCTGTGTTGCAAGACTTGTAGGAACGGAGATTGTGGCAGATGGAGTTATTTGAACTGTTGTAATCTTGGTCAGAGATGATGTTGGGCTGGGCTCTGTTGAGTTGCTCTCCGTCTTAGCAGTTGTTCTGTTTGTACTGTTATGCAGAGTTGGGGTTGTTGCATTATGCAGATTGTCAGTTGAAGGGGTCGTGTTGTCAGTAGTGTTTTGAACTGAATTGTTTGATGATGAGTTTGAAATATAACTTTCTGTAAGACTTCCTGGAGTATTGTTCCTGCTTGGATCCACTGAACTGGGAGTAATTGGTGGGGTGTTAATGCTTGGTAGAGCGCAGGAACGAGTAATCAGAAGACAAGATAGGATACACAGATGATTAAACTTCTCCATGGGTAATAAGATGTCCTTTGTGCCCTTTATAAAGTTACACAAAAATACATAGTTATATCAAATGTACAAAGATAGTAGGTGTTTACTTCTATACAAGTCATACTGTTTCATAAGACACATTGTAAAGATGAATACATTTGTTATTAAGTTTTTTCTTTTTTAATACTGTCACTACATATTAGTGTTCTATTGTCCAGTTAAGTGAACGCATTGTGCTCGGATTGTAAAGGCAACCTACACCCCTCATGGTTACATTCCACACAAAATATGTTCCTGCCAACAAAATGGCGCTGAGGTGAAACTAAATCCATGTCATTTTAGATCCACATGGTCTGTCTAAACAAAGTTAAACAAAGATGTCTTTCAGCATTGGGTAAGGGTATCTTCCTTTTTCTTTATACCACACTTAATCTAAACACTGAATTATAGGAGTTTGTAAGACTGAAAAGGTGGGTGTAAATCTTTGTCTCACCAACTACATAAAGATTCACATTTTCACTTTTCTTCTTAGTTTTACTAAGACATTAAGCAGTATGGTTTTACTCACCTTCTGGAAGGAAGAAAGCCTCTAAATAAAACCAGGAACTGAATGTTTACGTGAATGTTGCCGTTTCCCTTATTCAGTAAGATCTATTCGTTCTCCACTCCCAGAAGGAAGGACAGGTTTACAGTTGGTCCTACGTCACACAGGCAGGTAAGAGGGCGGGCCTCTCCATGCTCTTTCCTTTATTATCAGGTTGGTAAGGAAACAGGATCTGTCAGCCGCAGTATATGTTACTTTTTATGAGTGTGTTTGCATTGCACTAAGTATAGGTGTGTGCATGTTTTGAACTAGTTTCTAAACTGAAAATAGTGTTTTTGGCGGCCTGTCTTAATTTTAGTTTTAGTCTAGTCTTTGCATCAAGCTGTCATTTTAGTTTTTATTAGTCTTAGTCACATCCATACTCTTTTTAATCTAGTCAAGTTTAGTCTTATTTTAGTCAGAATTATCCACGACTATTTTTGTCTAGTTTTAGTCAATGAAAGTTGTATTTTAGTCTCTTTTTTTTAGTAATGCAGTTCTGTTTAACCCAGTCAATATAGTATACGTACCTACTCGAACAGACAAAATCTAAATTTTCTTTTAGTCAAACCTATTTCACAATTCAGACTAGGTTATCTTATATTATTGTGACCTTATAGACTCAAGAATACTGTACAGACATGAAAGACATTCTGATTTGAATTTACGATATTTATTTTGCCATCCAACCATGTTAGAAGTTAGAACTACACACACATAAATTTAAATAAAATAACATCACATCACTAAAAAGTGCAAATAAAAAGAAAATGTGTGTGTCTATTGCCATAAAACCCACATTTGTAAAACTGGTAAATGTCTTCACCTTCAGTATGTTGGCCTGAATTTACCTGAAAATTTTTTTATTCCTCAACAAATATAGTCTACACAACCAAATCAGAACAATTAAGGATCAGCTTTTTTTGCATGGATATGGGAAAGGCTGCTTATCTAAATGCTGTGTGTGTGTGTGTGTGTGTGTGTCTCCTTTCTCTGTCCCTGACACTTTAATGGCACTGCGTCCCAATACTTTTGTCCACTCTAGATTGAATTTACTCTAGATCTCAATGGACAAAAGTATTTGGACGTAACGCCGTTCAACTCTAAAGTCGAGCGTTCCAATACTTTTTTCTCCCCTCCCTGTCCTACAGGAAATAACGTCTTGTATCGTTTTAGTCAACAAAAATGAAGAGACATTTTAGCATAGTTTTTATTTTGTAAACCAACATTTAGTCTCGTTCTTATTCGTCAGTAATATTACATTAGATATTTCGTTTCGCTATCGTCACATGACCAGCATTTACGTTGCGTCTTGTCTCGTTTTTGTCAGGTGATAAATGTTCGGTGACGATATTTAGTCACGATTTTCGATGACGAAAGCAACACTATCTGAAAACAAGTTTTCGTTACAAAAATGCATACAAATGCACGAAAAGGTTTTTATTATACCATTATATAATTGTCTACAACAAATAATTTTGTTTGCAAATGCTGCACAATAAAATGGTGCTTAACCTGTAATACCAAAATATAAATACACGTCATTTTTTTGCATGAATTACTAATTGTAAAGTGCTTTACAAGGTTTTACATTTCAATAATATTTAAGTGAAATCTTAGTTTCAAGTGCTCAGTTTATTTGTGACAAAATAGAAACTGCCTACTTGCATTGATTCTCTTTTTTCTGCATCAGGAAATAGTGATTCCAATAAACCAGAACCCAAGACTTTATTTACAACATTGTGAATGAATGCAAAATATCTGTGGTTTACACAGAATCATTTAGAACTGTGGTGAGAGCCCAGCCTCTGAAAACTACCTTCCTGCACAGTCTAGTATCAACCCTTATTGGCCACATTTGCTCCGGTGTTTTTTCAGGTCTTATGAGCTGGCTGAGGTATGTTTTGGCTTTCAAGGTATCAAGCTGGAGCTGATCCTGACAGGAAAGATTTCCAGGAAGTCGGTTGGTGATAACTGCTTTAGAATTTGGTGATACGGTCTGTGTCCTTTTCTTTCAGATTCAGGTCAATATCACTGAAATATGGGTTGTCCAATCCATTGAGATGGTCTGGTCCAACTTTCTCTACCAAGTCTGACACGGGGTTCTGTTGAGGTAAAAAGTAAAATTACTTATAGATGGATATTCCTATATACATATTACTTGTACACTTCCAATAACTTGTAACTGGAGTGACAGAACAAGCACTATAAGTTCAATTATGAAATAAGATAACTGAGATAAATTCATGTTATCCAATGATGAGAAGCTTTACCTCATCGTCTGTTCTGCTGCAGCCAAAGCAAATGAGGTCTCCTTTTCTGATCAGCAGCTCTGGTCGTAATTTCTCCTGCTTACAGCCACCTAAGGAAAGACACCAGAATCTGCAATGTGCACCCACCTCATTATCACACTTTCCTGTAGGAGAATATACAAGATTCTGTCTCTCACCTGAAATGGTACTAATGATTAGCCCAGTGATCATGGTCACCAGCGTGCCCACAGGACAGAAGTACAGGTAGGACACAGAATACCAAGAATCTGCAAGAGTTGGCCTCACATAGCTGAATGGGAACAGTTACAAGTAGGGATTAACACAACCTCTGCATCTGCAGGTCACCCGACAAAGACATCAAATGGTCACAATGAAAAAAGTAACCCCAAAGAGTGTTCGTTTGCCAGTTAGGATTAGGTAACATTAGGTCACTTTTGTCAAAGTAGAGGCTATTGAGAGACGCCACAAGAGCCTTTGACAATGAGAGAAAACATCTTGCCTTGGTTCTGATGTTGGTAAGGTTGTATTGGGCCATGCTGCCACTGTAGAGGTAATGTTCATGTCTGAAACACACCCAGCCACGCTGAGGGGAAGTGGCCTTGTCTTGATAGGTAGAGGAGGGTACACTTGAGCACCAATGCCCAACCACAGTGTTATAACAAGTCCAGTGAGCAGGCCTGTCAGGCCTCCCTGAAGAACACACATTAAAATACTGCTCAGGGTCATCAGCACAAAGGAATCCCTGTGCAATGTGTTCATAACTGAATGTGAATGCTGAATGTTTTTGGACAAATACTGTATATAAAATGGAAATATACTGCACAAGTCATTGCAGTCTTACAGTGGAGTTAGCACAGCGGAAGAACATGCCCAGCAGGAAAAGGCCCAGGAGAGGTCCACTAATCATACCAAATATGGACAAGGCTGCCTGGTGGGTGGAACAGACCAGAGGTGGGTGTCATTACAGTTGCCATCCAGCAGGAGACGCTGTTCATTCTGACAGAGAGACTCTATATTTGGGTTCAGTTTGACCCCATCTGACATTTAATGTATCTGAACAAATACTTGGCATATTTTTGGTTCATATTAAATGACTTTTCCTAATTGAATGGGGTCAAACTGGGTAAACACAACAATAACATGATGTTTTCAATGTCCTGTACACATTTTGTATGCACTGGGGTTCTATGGGGTCAATTTGACCCCAGGCTGTTAAAGCTGTATAAAGTATATAAGAAATATCAAATTGAATACACGTTGGTTTGGCTTGTTCTGGATGATATTGGCACTGTAATATGCATATTTATAACATGTACAAGTGTGAGAAACAATAGTTTGGGGCAGGCAGTGGCCTTATGGGTTAGGGATTTGCCCCTGTAATCAGAGGGCCATGGGTTCAAATCCCAAGACTGCTAGTGGCACCACTGAGGTACCCTTGAGCAAGGTAACGTCCCCACACACTGCTCCCCGGGTGCTGTGTTTCTGGCTGCCCGCTGTGTTTCTGGCTGCCCGGGTGAATGAGTTAAATGCTGAGAACAATTTAATGCTGTTCACACTGTGGTGTGTTCTCATATGATAAAAAAGGACACTTTACTGACACTTTACTGACTTTACTTTGATATTTATTATACTGTGGAGGCATTATTACATGTAAGTCTTATTTAAAGCACTATGTTAGTCAGTGAGGAAACATACAGTACCTGACACATAAACCTGCGTAGCCATTTTTATTTAAACCATCTTCTAGAGGTTTAAATTGCTGGGTTAAAACTGACCTCAAGCATAACAGATTCTGGTCATTTTTAACTTAACATGAGAGTTAGGGTAATGTGTGTAGTACCAGTTGTGGACACTAGATGGCCATGTCAAGACAAGACGAGTACTATGGGAATACACAGTAACTATTGGAAAGTATGTGTTCTGGGCATTTAGTTTTTGTTGTTGTTGGGGTTTTTTTTAGTTTTGTTGTTTTGGGTTTTTTTCTCAAGCAAAGAAAACCAACAAACAAAATTTTTTTTTTAATTACCTGTAATACTGACCCCATCAAGGAGGCAACAGCTGCCATAGAAATGCACACCCCCCCAAAGAATACACCTGAAAAGGTACCACACAAGCATTTGAAAACACGCATTTAAACACAAGGCTCTTTAAATTATTTAGGGAATGCAATCTTGGGTCAAAAAATAGTGTAAAGGCGTTATAGAGAAAGCATTAGTATGACTGGAAGAAGGTAAATCCAGCAGTCCTTGCCCTAATTCTCCTGAATTAGTAAAACATTACATGAGTATTTTTTCAATTGAACATTTAGTATTTATGTATTTAACTGTGCATTGTTTAATCAATAGATGCAATCCACTTTTAGTTCAATGTCAAAGTCACTACATTAGATGGCGCTCTAATTTGTTCATTGATTTTTTGAGCGTCTCAAAAGACAGTCACAACTTTTCTAAAGTAATAAATAAATGCTTATCATTATACACTGACAAGTCACCAGAATGCAGGAATAAACCTCTCTGAATTGTTTCTGCAAGAATGCAGAGCCACAAACAACCATATGAGTCATTTTAAGTTCTTTGGAAATAAAGCATACAATAAATATTTACAGAAGGAATGCAAGCAGTAAGGCAGTCCTCTTCGTGATACTGTGTCTGTGAAGTGTTGTTCTTTAGCAAACACTATTTGGAATATCATTGTCCAGTGTCATGAGTGTCATGAGCTTAATGAATGCAAGATCTGTCCCACCCTCCACCTTGGCAATGTTTAAAATGAATGGATACAGCGAGAAGTGGTCCTACTGAAACTCACTCATGCCCATATTAAGCCAGGTCGCCTGTTTCTCAGTCATGCTGGGCCACACAGGCTTCACAAAGTCCTCCAGGGTGACTGCCACCAGAGCATTAATGCTGGATGATACCGTACTGAGACATGAAAACAAATCAATAAATCAGTGACCAGATGAGGGAAGAGCATCTGCCTACATCAAACACTGGCTCATTGCTGGGCCTTAATGTCCTCTATTATTGTATGTAGACTAAATGGAGATTGTCCAGCTCTCACCTCAGAGTGCCGCTGTATGCAGCTGCTACAAACAAACCAGGTACACCTGGATAGTCTGCGAGGATATCCATTACCAAGTATGGAAGGAGCTGTACACACATACAAATTGGGCCTAGTTAGTAGTCAGTAACAAGGAATAAGCCTAGTTAGCTAGTCAGTATCAAGGAATAAGCAACATGGTTACCACTTTAGTGAGTACGTTTTACCTGGTCTGAAGAGGCAACATCTTTGTTATTTAGTGGATCACAGTTTTTATAAATGGAGTACATGGTGAGACCAGAAACCATAGCCAAACTCACAGTGACCCACAGGCCCACCATGTTCACATACAGAGACCTAAAAAAGGAAACAGAGCAAGTGATGAGTCCTGACATGAGAACTGACTGCTGTATTCTTGCCTTGTTTTTAATGTTCAGATTTAAGGTAAAACCAAATAGAGATCTGGTGTTTTGATCGCATACTCACATTTTGGCATGAGTCATAGTGCGACAGGAGATATAGCGTTGCACCTGTGATTGGTTAATTGAGTATATTGACACCCACATCAAACTGCCCC
The DNA here is from genome assembly GCA_037974365.1 of Hydrocynus forskahlii. Taxonomy (NCBI): domain Eukaryota; kingdom Metazoa; phylum Chordata; class Actinopteri; order Characiformes; family Alestidae; genus Hydrocynus; species Hydrocynus forskahlii. The sequence continues at coordinate 21,401,868 of JBBPCX010000114.1, read as the reverse complement.
CGACAACAACAGTCCAAAATGTGTGACGTCTTAGAGGATCTGGATCAAAACTGGAGAGACATTTGAACATTTAATAGTTAAACATTCACTGTAAAGTAGCAATTTCATTCAAACATCTTTTGTATCGTTTCTGTTGGTCCGTTTGTAATAGAATGTAGTGCAGCTGGTATGTCAAAAAAAATCATAAAATCATAAAAGATTTCTCTATGACAGCAATGATCTGTAACATGAAAATTAATTATTTATCATTACCTGGTTTATATAACTCAGACATAAAGTCTTAGTTATGTAACATTTAATATTCCTCATCAGTTAATCAACAACATATCTCAAATCAGTCACTTACTCAAATGGATTTAGGCGTCCATCTTTGTAGTTATCATCCCAGATTTTTCCTAAGCCTCCCTGGAGCACAGCCCCACGAACAATGACCGCCACAAACCCACTCAGCATAATAACCATCTGGAATACATCTGTCCATATCACGGCCTTCAGGCCGCCCTGTGAGGAAGAGCATAGGGCTGCAATTCTCATGCCATATACCAATCACACCATTCAGCAGATACTTCAGAGTTTTCACAGTATTTCACTGCTTAGGGATACAGTTTTAGTCCAGCTAGTTCAAGGAAAGAAAAGAATATTATTTTCTCAATGTTGGCAAAATATCTATGTAAATATAATGCTGAATTCAGTCAAATAAATTGGATTCAAATTGAAATACAAGCAAATGTTCAGAATCATGTAAGTTTTTACAGACCAGTGTGCAATAGATGATGCAGACAACTCCTGTGGCCACCAGCACTCCCCAGAGATCTAGACCAGTAACTGCAATGCAAACACAGAGAGCTTAACATGTAGACTGATTGTAAGTGATTATTATTTTCATTATTTAAAAATAGGAGTTTGCATTTATCAAGTAGACTTTGTATCTGTGTTTATGCTTCTCATTAAAACAGTACTGAGGCTTTTATCTTTTTTGGCACAGGTACTGTTACTGATAGCTGTGTGAGTGTCCTAAAGTGTCACTTTTTATCTTTTATGTGTCATATTTATGCTCGTGGAAGCAAGACCTTTGAAAGAAATAGGGTGGTCATGGGAGTAAACTTTTAGAACAGGACTTACTTTGGTTGAGGGCGAGAGCAGGAGCGTAAATGACCATGCCCGTGTACAAAGCCTGTTGGAAACAATAAGTCGTCAAGTAGTCATTGTGTTCTAACAATTAGATAAATAGCTGTGACCCTACAGGCCCTTCTTTTATTACCATATTCAGTACATTGTAGTATGACGCCTGTACATCAGTTAATTGCATGATGTAAAACATGATGGGATTATTTTTTCCACTAATAAATAGTCAGAATTTGCTCTGCTGGAAATGTAAGTGCATGCATGAATGATGACTTAACTTACTGTCTGACCAATGTACATGGATGTTCCCATCACTCGGATAAGCTTGTTGAAACGCATCTCCAAATACTGTAAACAAATAGATTTCAAAACCATTTGTGAGATGAAGTTAGATGTTTTCTTACCCTTATATTTAGGTTCTTTCACATCACAGAGTATTTCATAATTTAACGGAAGTGTTATATATAAGTGTTATATTTTTATCCAAACACTACATAACCCCTTAGAGCTATGAATAGAATGTAACCACTGAAATCAATCTGTTTGTTGTCACATTGATTGTTTTAGTACGGAGAGACCCTGGGTTATTTTTGCAGAGTCAGCCCAGTGCAAACTAAGCTTCACTCTTACAAGTCATTTAGTGTGAATTGATCAAAATAGGAAGCTGTCTGGCCTGGACTGTCTGGTCTATGCAACAGACCTAACACTGTTGGATAATGCTGTAGAATCCTATCTATAACATTATCTGAGAAATAAGACAAAATCACATTATCTGAGAAATAAGATAAAATCACATTATCTGAGAAATAAGAAAAATCACAGAAAGAGTAATCTTATTTCCACCCATCAATTTTTTTTGCCAGGTTAACCAACACGGAAGCACCAGAAGACAAATCAATGGAGTTTGTGACCCCATTATTGACCATCCTTCAGGCTTTTAGGGACCTCTCTGGCCGTCTGATAGCTCTTTCATATCCTCATTTGTCCCTGGTTGGACAGTTCTCTTACCTCATATGTACTGGTGATGCCCAGACGGTAGAACAGAGGCACAAAGATCTCTGCACTGATGGTGGACATGATGGTATAAGAGAAGGCAAAAAGCCAGAACGTTGTGCCGTATATGTAGGCCTCTGCTGGGGTGCCGATCACTGTTATCCCTGACATAAAACTTGCTGTGAGAGACATAGCAACCGGCACTGCTGTCATTTGACGTCCCCCCAGCAGAAATTCAGCACTACTGGTCTCCTTACGCCCTCGAATGGCCTGAAACAGGCCGATACCCGCTGCCCCCAGAACCAGAAGAGCAAACACCACATAGTCCCAGACTGAGAATGTAGCCACAGCACCTCCAGTACCAGCCATAATTTGCTGCAAAGATAACCTTTCACACACAATTCCTTTTCAGGCTGATAAACTCAAGTTCACAGATTAACCACAGGTGCTTTACTACGAGCACTTCTCTATTTGCTTGTTATCATATTTAAGCTGACTTAGAGTCCATCCACCGAAGTTGTCTGTGAAGAAAAGGCATCCTCAAACTGTTCCACTTATTGCAGCTGATATTCCAGAAAAAATGGGTCTTGGTTTCTCTAATTTAAAGGCAAAAATGGTGGGTAAGATAGTCTGTTTTTGTTCCTTGTGCTCAGAAGGGAACAACGTAGCTGTCCACCTTGCCAGTAGTTGATAGCAAAGGGAATGCTTTGCTGTCTTGCATTGAGGCTGCAAGGAAAGCTGAGTTAATCATCTCTCAAAGGTAGGTGATACCTTAGTGATAGGCTGCTCAGGTTGATTGTTAAAGGGAGCCTTTATAACCAGGTTCATGAAGTGGGCTTGGCTGAGTTGGTGGTTGGGAAGTATGTAGCGTTCCAGCAGAATGCTCAGATAAAAGTTCAGAAGATAGAATATTTTGGCCAAGGGGATGCATACTCAAACATTCTGTTCTTTCTGACTCTTCTGATATATGAATTAATAAGCACACCAAGGCCAACCACAAAAACCACAGTTATTTTTATAACCTACTCCTATAAACCTTGATTGCACTTCACAGGACTTTTTAAATGTGACTAAGATGCTAACGTCAGTGACTAGATAACAGTCTTATAACATACTCCCATGAACTGCTCTTTCCATTTTCCATGTAACTAGCTCATTATATCGTAATTGAAGTCTGTCCAAATGATATGCAGCTATTTCAAAATGTATTGCAATAACCAATCCACCAGAGAGATGACAGGGGATCTGAAAACAATTCACACCTCTCCACAAAGACAGCCATCCCTAGACAAAGCAGGCAGCAGCTTCAATAAAAAATATTATTTACCCCCGCCCCCTTCTTTGGCTCCAATACAAAGAAGAAAACCAAGGAAATGAGCATAATATGGCTACTGTAAGAACAGGTTAAACTAGGCAGTATGGAATGGAAGAATATAAAGATAACTAACATCTTCTTTCTGCACTGTGTAACAAGCTTAAGGCCTTGGCCCTGTTCGTAGCAGCAAATGTATTCTAATAAAAAAACAAAAAACAAAAAAAAACACGTTTTAAAATACGTTTAGAATAAATTCAAAATAAATCTTAAGGCACTCGTAAGTGAAATGCAATCTTTAAGAAGGTTTCTGCTGCTATAAATTTCACTGCTGTTGTAATTGTCTGAGAATTGCCGTCTGTCTCATGAACTTAGAAAGTGGGACCGTTTTCGGTAAATGCAGTAAGTTCTCACAAGCCTCCTAAACTGTACTGTGTGTAGTTTTTAGCTGGACATTATAGAACACAGTCCGGCAACATTTTTTTTTACATTAAGAACTTCTTTTCTCAAATTCATTGTCTTTTTTACCAAACTGATAATTCTAGAATTATTCTAGAAGCTGTCATTTAGTTCACAAGAATCTGTCTTTTAAAGATTAAGTATTATTATGTAGTGGTTTGTGTTCTAAAAATATTCTCCTAAAAATAGAAAAAGTAACTTTTCTGAGCTGTGCACTACATTTTTCAAAACGTCGGGTGGGTTGAATACAGATACTTTACTTTAGTTTCTGAATAGGCTATGTATTCCCAATACCTGTGTTCGATTACATCCTAGGGGACATGAACCAAGGTGGGGCACACATGACTATACTCGTGTTTCTCTGTTTTTACAGACTGCTGCTTCTTGTGTCTGGGAAGTCAAAGCTGCTTCTTTCAGTTGGCTTTTAAACTCCAAATGCAACTTCTTAAGGCCTATCTGCACAGAATTTAATTTACACGCAGTCCTGGAGTAATGTGCTCTTTTACAGGGACAACTTTACAGTGATTTTACTTCCCCTCTAAATATATATCTCTGATTTATCAGGAAGAAAAAAAGTTTTTTGACCGCTGCCACTCCATTTAGTGTCCTAATACGTGTCCTCATTAAACAAATGCCAAAGCGATGGATGTTTGGAGGTGTCCCTCAACTGTTCATCTTGGCGTGTGCGATAGAACTTAATCTTCATCCTTTAACACTGAGTGATATCAGGAGAAAATAGTGTATCAGAAAGATCATGAGACTAATTAAAATGGCAAGTGTAGCAGCATCTAAAGGATGGCTTTTTATTCACCAGTTTTTAGTTTTCCATGAATTTTAACACTTCTTTCCTCAAATCAGAATCAGAAAACTTTATTTATCCCAGAGGAAATTGTTTATGTGTTGATTGCCACATCACACAGACACAGAGAGACACAAGATACCAGAATAATGTAAAATAAAAAGTAAGATAAAGTACTATAATAAAATGAGTAAAATAAGTCTAACAGAAGTCTAAATAGAATCTAATGGGAATCCAAATAAAAATAAAGTAAAATCTGAATAAAAATAAAAATCAGTGGAAAGAAAACAACCATAATAGGAATATAAGTAGTAATATTGCACATAAGATGTTACAGTAATTAAGTGATTTACATTCTTACCAAACTGATAAATCTAGAGTTATTCTAGAAGCTGTTATTTAGTTCACAAGAATCAGTGTTTTAAAGATGTAAGTATTATTATGTAGTCGTTTGTATTCTAAAAATATTCTGAATAGGCTATTTATTCCCAATACCTGTGTTCGATTATATCCCAGGGGACATGGAACAAGGTGGGGCACACATGACTATACTGGTTTTTCATCAGTTTTGGTTTTCCATGATCAAATAACCACATGTGATTCGAACATCTGAATTTGCAGAAAATAGAACTCACTGCAAACTTACTCATGCTGCAGTAATTTTACTGTCGTCAAAGAGTGAGAGCTTTATCATTGTTTGGACAGGTAAAAATTTAATTAAAGACAACCCACTGATAAACCCCTCCAGTCTTATTAGGGCTTTAGCTGGCTTCTAACTATTCCAAATAAGGAATTACAAATTACCACAGTGAATACTCTATAACAAGGATTTACATGGCTCACACACTTCATTACATTAAAAATTCTCCTTTTTGAAAAGTGTTAAACCATTGTCATTCCCCTGAGAGTGTTGTTTGGCTTTATCTAGTAACTCAGTTAAACTGGTCATTTCGCAGTCCATCAAATGTTTTTTAGATTTCCCAGAAGTTTTCTGTGTTTGCTGGAAAGGTGACTCCCCAGACAGAGTGTTGTTTGACATTTTGTGCTGTTTTGAGTAAACATTCAAAAGTATCGCAGGCAGTTAAAATCTGACAGACACATCGGAGAGGAGGATAAGAGAGAATAATCATTAACTCCCTGTAACAACAGAGCTGATGGGAGATGTAGATTGCATGGCCATAAAATCACACTGCAAATACCAGAAGAGTAGCATGTTGGTATCGGCACCTTCAGAGTTTTAATGATTCAGACATTAGTCCTCACAATAAAATCACACTGCAGATAACAGAAGAGTAGTATGTTGATATCGGCACCGTCAGAGTTTTAATGATTCAGACATTAGTCTTCACAACGCACGTGATGATGTTAAGAGCACCAAATGCTAACAGCCACAGTGTGGTTTTCTCGCTTTATCGTTATTAATGATTCAGAGGATGTGTTTAAGTCTCATGTCTTCACTCACTTATCAGGAATGACGGTAAATGTGGAACTGTGTGAGATTCATGTGTTTTTACACCATCAATGTTTGAAAGGAGTTTGGATTTGGAATTTGTACAGCAGCTCTTGCTGAAACATTCATGTAATAACAGATCCAGAGATGCCTGAATACATTAACACGACTGGGGAATTAAACAGTTACATGGTCAAAGCATCTCGTCTGGCTGAAAAATGCGAGTAGCCTTTCTAAGCAGCAAAGTTTTGGGATTTTAAGTTCACAGTACCTCAGCCTTTTTATAAGTGCAACTTCCTGTTATTCCACTTTAATTTGTAAACTGACAGAACATGCCTGTTGTTGTTTATAGCCTTCCTTGGAAAAAGGGTAGAACAATGAAACCTTGTTTGAGGTCACACACAGGTCAATATACAGTTTTTACTCCTTGACAACTTGTGTAATTGACACACAATCTTGATGGAGTGATTACAGAGAGCAATGTTGGTGTTAAATTGTTTCCAATTTCCAATAAAACTGTTTTATGGAAATGTATCACGCACCCCAGGAGGGCTTGTATAAAGCATATCTAGGACAATTCACTGGTCGTCATAGTGGCGCTGATCAGACATCAGATATGTCCCTTTACTTAAACTGCGTCAATATCACCCAGACCCACAGCGCTTATCTGAAAAAGACAAACCTTTCATGAGATAAATTACATTTAACATGGTTATAGGCAGCTCTCACAGGCCCTTTAGCATGACCTAGCGGTGTGTGCCATGAGAGTGCAGATGAATGAGGTCAGAGGCAGGAGTTGCATGAATATGCTGCAATTTAGATTGTAGCTACGGAGACAGTGGGATTAGATGGGATTAGAGGGTCTCTATAAGAGAAAAAGTCCCTTTCTGCATCAGCAGGTGTCTGGCTGCTCTGGTCAACCTGGTAAGGCAAAGAGTTTCTGGCTTTGTTGAATACAAGAATATTGCATTGCATTGTAATGTTGCAATTTTTAGGAGTATAGTCATGTACACTGTTTGAAAATTGCTGCTCTTTACATTTCGTGAATACCTCATGACAATTGGACCAGAGCTGGACCAAAATTATTTAAAATAAAATCGACATTATCATATATTAAAAGAAATGTTTTATTTTCTGCAGTAAAATCTAAAGCACTAATTTCTTACAACTGTGATGACATGGTGTTTTAGACCATAGCTTTGTAAAAGAATAATCTGATGGCAACTTTAATCTAGAATTAGTTACAAAAGTCATTTGATGTGTTAGTTTGCAGCATTAAACCCCTTTAAACATGTTTGTTTCACTTCAGGTCTGCACAGACTTTGGGGGTGTGATAGTCTGCCAGAGCCGTGATGTCTTCTGCTGTGTTACTGATTAGTGTACTAGGCCTTCTGCTGAGGACAGCCATGCCTATGTGCACTCCCACTGAATATACGCTATACATCGAAAAGCAAGAGTGTGACTACTGTGTAGCTGTCAACACAACCATCTGCATGGGCTTCTGTTTTTCCAGGGTAAGAGTCCAGCTGGGAGAGAGACAGAGAAAGAGAAAGAGAGAGATAGAGATGTGTGTGTGTGTGTGTGTGTGTGTGTGTGAGAGAGAGAGAGAGAGAGAGAGAGAGAGAGAGAGAGAGAGAGAGAG